>CM072152.1:12886760-13384478 GCA_036850595.1 Rhyacichthys aspro | reverse complement strand
GGGGACTCAAAAAAAATTTATTTTTTTCTGGGTGACTCAAAATTTTTTTTTTTCTAGGGGGACTCAAAAAAGAAATATTTTTTTTTTTTTGGGGGACTCAAAAAAATATTTTTTTTTTTTTTCGGGGGGACTCAAAAAAAAATTTTTTTTTTTTTTTTATGGGGGACTCAAAAAATTTTTTTTTTTCTCTGGGGGGACTCAAAAAAAAATATTTTTTTTTTTTTTCTGGGGACTCAAAAAAAAAATTTTTTTTCTAGGGGGACTCAAAAAAAAAAATTTTTTTTCTGGGGGACTCAAAAAAAAAATTTTTTTTTTTTTTTCTGGGGGACTCAAAAATTTTTTTTTTTTTTCTAGGAACCTCAAAAAAAAGGGGCCGAAATTTTCATTCAAAGAACAGAAAAAAAGTAAAGTGATGTTAAAAGTTGGTAAATGTGAACTCTTTCATTGAGTCCGGGAGGCTTTAGGACCCGGGGGACTACTCTCGCTGCGGCCAACGGCAGAGGTGTCACTACGACAAGAGTTTTGGGCAAAGTTCTCAAGTAAATTGTTGTGTTAGCGGCTGAGAAAGTGTAAATGAACACGTGTTTCGATTTAAAAGTTTTAGTTTTTGTCGAAGAAGGAACCTGAAGTTGTCGCGTCTATGTTGTCTGTCTGTTTTTCGTGCGCGATCTTCCCGAAAACACCTGCGTGAATCAGGTAACTCACCGATGAAAGAGGGAAGTCCTTGAACAGACACGCTGACAAAAGGTAAGGCCTCAGTGAACAGATCGCCTTCAGAATGTTGAGGGTTTTTTTTACTTTATCCACTGCTTACAAAGACTGAAATATTTACCCCTTGTGTCATGCATGCTATATTCACAAATTTTAAGTGTTCAAAGTTAAAATGTGGCTGTTTCATTCAAGGACATTTCTCTCCACTAAAGTCTCTCCCTCCTTTGCAAACAATTAGCTGCTCAGAGGCAGGGCACATCAGGAACGACACTGAGCTTTTAACCAAGCTCTTGGTGTTTTTGAGAGTTCAGATAGCTTTACTGAAGCCTATTATTTATTATGTACTACAGGTGTGTTTTTTTTTTCCTCTTTAGGAAGACACACCCATGTACCACTGTGCAGAGGCATAGTTCTCCCACATGTGACTCACTGTGACAACACTGCTCATTAGATTTAATTATGATTAAAAACTATGTAGCTCTCTCTATTAGGTGTAGTCTACTAATGTGGTAAGACCATTTATACAGTAGATATAAAAGTTAAGCGCTCAAATCTCTGTTGTGGAGCAGTAAATGAACAGGCCTGCATTACTTATCTGCAGCACTTATCTGCTATAACACTGTATTGTGTTTATTTAGTTAAAAGCACAGAAAGTCTCATATTTGACTGAGCTTTTAGTAAGCTCTCATCAGTGTTTTTGAGGTCAATGTTTTGAACTGTGCTTTTATTTTAGCTAAAGTGTTAGTGATTGTGCCTTCTAACTCAGCATGATGCAGTGCCAGTAGTTTCCTTGGCAACATTTACTTTTCATGAGGTTCACATATGTGCATAGGTGAATCTATGTAAAGCAATCAAAACACTCTTCACATACCACTGGCATCCAAACAAATCTGCTGCAACACTAGATTTACAGCAGTAAAACACAGCATGTACACAGTGGCTCTACACTAGTTACCAGCCGGCACAGCATGTATGTAATCAGAGTGTAATTCCTGTTCTCTGTCCATTTCTTCCTGTTGTCACAGTGAAAGGGTTGGATATTTTGCATACTGTAGCATGTCTTTAGTATGTCAAAACTGACAGTGGACTTTATAGCACCAATCCTTAAGCCCATACACTGCTGAATAGGATAACCACTGCATATGTGTATGATTGCAGAGTGAATGTTTTCTATATTTGCTTCATCTTAAAGACTAGACTTTCAACATTTATTGTTTTTGTTGTATACAAATATCATTTAATCCACATGTAAATCTATGGAATGCTAATGTCATCAAGGGGGTGAAAAATGTGTGATTGTGGCATAAAAACAAAAGTTAAATATTCGAAAGTTGATGAATTTTCTGAGGGACTCGTCAAGCAAGTTTTAACATATTTGCTTTTTTAACCCACTGTCTCTCTGTTTGCTGTTATTCATTTTTGTTTGCTGTTTGGCCCACATATGACCTGTCGTAAAAGCTGTCCATTGTTACGTAATCTCAATACCTAATCCAAATTATTTTGAACTGGCCTTTTGCATAGAATTTTTAACAGTAAATGTTATATGACCATGCAGTGGAATGTTTATTGGTTTGTTGTGATAAGTGAAAAATAAGAAACTCCAGAAAATGTACATGTGTTGACAGAAGTGATTTGGCCACATTTTTGTGCATCTGTTCTTTGAGTGTGACTCACTAAGTGTGACTGATGCATGTTTTTCATGTTTCAACATGTGTGCACCAATGCTCTTTACTTTAATGCCGATAACCACCACCACAGTGGCCCAATATGGTCTTTTGTTTCTCTGTTTTACCTTTAAGCTAAAAATGAATATTTGTCATATTTGGCTCACATTATACCACCTATTATCTGAGTGATATTTATATAATTGAACACACAAAATAAATACACTTCCTCAAAACATTAGGGAAACAGTTCTTTGGCTTGCTTTTAATGTTCTCATAGCGACCTCAAACTGCTGTCCTTACCATTTGTCTTTTCTTGTGTTGTTTTATGCAGGATGTGCTCCAATCAGGGTATTTGCGGTGGTAACAACCGCTCCAGCAGATCGTCCAGCTCGGGGGGCACCAGCTCGGGTGCCCACTATGCTCTGTGTGCTCTGGGAGTGGGACTCATCGCCCTGGGCATTGTCATGATTGTGTGGACTGTCATACCGTTGGACGGAGAGTCAACTCCAGCAGTCAACTCCACAGTGCCCATAGACGAAGAGGAGGAGAAGGACAGAACCAAGTCCTCCTCAGTGGCCATGGTGTTGGTTGGGGTCGGAGCCGCCATGCTGCTCCTGTCCATCTGCCTCGGTGTAAGAAGCAAGAGGAGAGCAAGGAACAGGAGTAACCAGCAAGCGGCGACAGGTGCACGCTTAGTGGCCAATGTGTCCGCAGAGCAGGAGGAGCCGTGAGTCATTACCTTATGTTTGTGACTTATTTATGTAAGATATGATCTGAGGCCAGTCCATGTAGTGTAGATAATGGTAACACAGAGTTCAAGGAAAATGTCGACATAGTGTTTTTACACAGTTATTCCGGTTTTTACAGTTATTCCAGTTGTAATTTGTTGTTTGATGTGACTTTCAATGAAATGAATGTGAAATATAACCCCAAAGCCATTGTTTATTTTTTTTGTGTTACATTTGAATTGTAATTTGAATCTAATTATTACTCTATCCCATTGAACATATGTCACATCAGTCATTCCTTTGCAGAACTCCAGACCCAGCTGCATACAACGTGCCAAGCTACGAAGAGGCGGTGGGCAGCGGTAACTACCCTGTCCGCCAGAGCAACCTTCGCCAGAGCACCTCCCAGCTGCCATCGTACGAGGACATCATTGCTGCCGTGGAGAACGAGGGAACAGGGCCTGCTGCTAACCCCACGGAGGAAACCCCACTAAATGAACCTGCCCCAGCTCCCGTCCAGCCACCCTCCGAGCCCCAGGGAGAAGTGACCGAGAGAACCCCTTCACTGCCGGCGCGCAGCAGCAGCCGAGCCAGTCGTTTACTGCGGCCTCTCCGGGTACGCAGGATCAAATCAGACAAACTGCATCTTAAGGATTTCCGGCTCCAAATCCGCAGCCCCACTCAGAACCCAGTGACCATTGAACCCATCACCCCACCGCCACAGTATGAAAATAAAATGCCTGAACTGAACTAGAGTTTATTTACTGAGTCATATCTTTGGTGGGGAAAATGGACTGTCATTTTAAAAACTCATTTCAAGGTTGGTATTATGTTGGTTAAATGCAGCTGGCAGGCTGCAGCTGCTCCTTAGATGAAAATATTTCAAGTGAAACTCTTGTTCATTACTTGTTTTACCTATTTATTTTGTTAAAATACATAAACAGACAAATGTTCAGTTTTATACCATGATTTAAGTCAATTACGAGCGTGTGTGAGGGGGAAAAAGAAAATCTATTTCTCTGGACATTTTTAAATGGTGTGATATGGCTGATATATAACATACTTTAGATTTCACTCAACAACAAAACATCTGCAAATCATGTTAGCCTTTTAGAATTTTGGAAATTGTCTTTGGTTTTAATATGAAACAATTTAAAGGGTGTTTTTAGTACAGAGAATACAGTAGACCATTGAGGTTTATATCACAAGATTAGGAAAAAAAAATACAAAATGGCTTTTAATGATTTGTATGTGTTTAAATATTTTTAAAATATGGTGTAACTATCAAATGTGGTTAATAAATTGTTTGTATTTGATGTCACTTTTTGTCTTTTTATTAAGTGAACCAGTGCTTGGTTGTTAGTTTTCCTCTGGATGGTGTTTGGCGCCCCTTAGTGGTCAGAAAAGTTTAAGGTCAAACTGGTAAAAGCTCTCTACTTCCGTTTGATTTTTGGGTCCTATTAAACCAGCATGTTGAATATTATATTAAAAATAATATAATTTTATCAATCAAATGTATGCATATTTGTTTGTATAATCTATGGTTATAATAGCTTTATACGGTTTCCTTATTTTGTTTTCTGAATAGAACTTTCAAAATACTGAACGTTGTGTCTGAGAAACATTTCATGGAAAGGGCTCGTTTATGGAGCCGCGGGAAATAAATTCAGGTTTATATCTAGACTATTATCCAGTATAAGATGTGGTCTATTAAATGACTGAAAACGACAAGCCGTGCAGTTCTTAGAGAATTTCAGAATTATTTCACTTTAACCTGACCTTCAGCAACAATTAAGCTCGAGACTAACTTAAGTTCATACTGATGTAAAAGTTTTTAAAGTTTTCGAACTTAAAACATTTTCTTCTGGGAAGAATGAACAAATGAAGGAAAGGTTGCTTATTTTCTATATTTTAATATAAAGTCTGTATTTTCTTAAGCTCCACCCTCTGCTCGCTTCGAATGGATTTAGCTTTTTTAATGTGCAGCTGCCATGGAGCAGAGGGAGGAGCAGCCCTCGCAGGGAAGAGCCAGCCCGGGGAGTCAGTCACATTCCTGGCCGGGATTCAATGACTGAACCAGACACAAACAAACAGAGAGGGAGAGAGAGGCTCACACATTGAGTGGGGAGACAGACCGAGCCAGACGGCGCAGATAAGCCGTATTTCGAACGCACTTGGGAGTGCGTAAAACCACACACAACCCGGTGATTGTGCGTCGGACAACACGACTTTGCGAGGAGTTGTCGACTTTAATTTTATCTGCGGACAAGAACAACCCTTGTGAGTCTGGGAGCCTTCCGTTTTCTGAATGGACGCGCTGGGAAGCTTCTCCAGTGACATGGAAATGCGCGTTATTGAGCTCGTGGCCGGATGCTGAGGACGCCCGATCCGATAAGTCAATTTCTGCTTTCGTTTTGACTTTTTAACTGTAGTTTTTCGAGTCAGCGAAACAAACATGGAGGCCGCCAGCTTCCAGCCTCATCCCGGACTTCAACAAACTCTGCAGCAGTTCCACCTAAGCTCCATGCGATCCCTGGGCGGACCGGCCGCCTTCTCCGCGCGCTGGAACCAAGACCCTCTCTACAAGAAAGACGGGAAACCCGCCGAGTTGGTGCTCGCTCTGCCCGCTCAGACGCCCCCAGTCATGTCGGGGCCACTCTTCATCCCGTCCGACCGCTCCACGGAGAGGTGTGAGACCGTGCTGGAGCGCGAGCCCATCTCGTGCTTCGTGGTCGGCGGAGAGAAGCGCCTGTGCCTGCCGCAGATCCTCAACAGCGTCCTGAGAGACTTCTCGTTGCAGCAGATCAACTCTGTGTGTGACGACCTACACATCTACTGCTCACGTTGCACCGCGGACCAGCTCGAGATCCTCAAAGTGGTGGGCATCCTGCCATTCTCCGCGCCGTCCTGTGGGCTCATCACGCAGACGGACGCGGAGCGCCTGTGCAACGCGCTCATCTACGGCGGCTCGTACCCCCCGCACTGCAACAAGGAGCTGGGCTCTCTGGAGCTGGAGCGGACCGAGAAGAGCTTCAAAGTGTACCACGAGTGTTTTGGCCGCTGCAAAGGGCTGTTTGTGCCTGAACTCTACAACAGCCCCAGCGCCGCCTGCATTCAGTGCTTGGACTGCAGACTCATGTTTCCCCCTCACAAGTTTGTGGTTCACAGTCACAAGAGACTTGAGAACCGGACAGTGCACTGGGGCTTCGACTCGGCCAACTGGCGGGCCTACGTCCTCCTGGACCTGGACTACACCGACAAAGAGGAGAAGAGTCACCTGGAGCAGCTGCTCAAAGAGTTAAAAGGAAAATATGATCTGAGTGGCAAACTGTCCAATAAATCGTGCAGAGTAAGTCTGTTCTGTTCACCCTGTTATTATCCATCACACATTGTCTGAGAGCACTGTTTGTTTGCTTCTGTGGAAATTTCAACAGCCCCAGGCCTCTCCTACAGGATCTGCATCTATTATCATTCATTTTAAGATGGTTTCCCTCTCATTAGGTTTGGCACTGTCTGACTGATAGTGTGTATCTGTTCCAAGTGTTTTTATTTATATTAGGCACTCCCTACAGTGTCCTAATGCAAAACCATGTGTCTTGTCACAGCTCCTTTCAAACACCTCATACAGTCACATTCACCTCATATATGTCTGTGCTCATCCTCTCTTTCTCAAAGTTCCCATCAACCCCAGCCCCCCAGGGTTACCCAAGGGCATCAGCCCCATGATAAATGAACCCTGATGATATGTTTTATTGGTGTGTGAGAGCAGAGGGGGCAGGGGGGTTGAACCGTGGTGCAAGGTGGGGATGAGGATAAGGTTTAATGAGGTTTGGGATATGGAAATGAATGTTGGTGAGGGTGAGATGTGCAGTGTGGCTGTGTGGCTGTGGGGGTGTGTGATGCTGTCCCAGGCCACTCACACGGGTCAGAGATGTTTGGAACGGACAAAGGAGCCAGAGACGAGGTGGCTGTTCCTCCGTCACAGAGCAGCTGTTGTGTGGGACTCCGCTAATGAGTGGACAAGTCATCTGGTACTGGACCAGTCTGGGCAGGACGTGATGAGGAAGCACTGAAATTCAACCAAAAAACTCAGGGAATGAATAATAGGAACTTGTTTGAGCTGATAATGCTGTAATAGAAGGAGACAGAAAGATCTGTGCCATACAAGCCAACACAGCAAAAAGTCATTTGAGTGTAATCAAATAAATATCAGCAAACAGTTGGAGATAAAGTTCATATAATTAAGGAAAAGAATGAAGATCCAGTTTTTCAGTGTTAGTGTCTAGACTGTGGCTGTGGACAGATGAGGTGCAGCAGAGTCTGTGTTGAGTCTCTTTGATTTCTGATTTATAATCATGCTTAGGATGGAGGCATGATTTATTTGATGTTTCTTGACCCAGACCCTTGACAAACCATTGTACAGTGTGTTGGTGAAATACACCTGTGGCTAATTTCTGCAGCCAGGAGGTCCTGATGCATAGATGTATAACCCGAGTTATATATTTTCCAAAGTGCTCATCCCAGTAGTGGCTGACAGTCTTTGGGCGTTTGTGATCTACACAGAGCTGAGCATCATGGGGGGAGCACGGCGGAGAGGGGGCAGTGCATGTTTGCTGCGGTTCACTGTCAGTTGTGTCCCAGTTAGCAGACAGGCCTGGTCCTCGGGGAGCTGCACACCGGCACCCCCCATACATCAGGCTGACAGCCCGAGCTGCTGAAAGGCTGGACGGTGGCTCACAGACTGGGCTTGGCTCACCTTACCTCTGAAACAAAAACTCAATGTTATCAGTCTGCCTCAGCCTCCCTCTGATGTCACAGTGTTTTATTAATAAGAGAGAGCCCCTATCATCTGTCTAGACTCCTATCTCACAATGGCCCTTGGACACACACAGCAGTCACAAGCACATGCTGAGGAGATTCATGATTGCTAATGGAGACTGTGTCTTTGCAGTAGTTTTGTAGTGAAAGTGTTTGAAATACTCAAAAGGTGGATTTGATTCCAAAAGGGGGAAGAGTCCTGTGAAGCATTGTGTCTGTTCTGCATCACATCCAGGCATTTGGTCATTTGGGCTTTATCCTAAATGTGCAGCGAGGGCAGATTGCAGAAAAGAGGCTGCAGACTCTCATTCAGATGATGCAGAGTCTGTGAGCCAGGCCTTGACATGTATTGTCAAAGGGCCGTAACCCCTGACCTCTCCCCAAAGACACTGACCCAGCCTTCCCCCATTCTTTTCACACCATCCAATCGGACGCCCTCGTGTCCGGCGCACTGACCAGATGGCTGTCTGATAAAGAAGCGAGGGATATACAGTGGACTGATAACAAACATTGCCCTCAAATGCAGCTTGATTGAAATGAAAAGCCATTTTGTGGCAATCCCAAACTGGTACTGTGTCAGCGTTCACGCGTTCATGTGAACTTTTCAGATTAGCAAGAACATTTTGAACAAAGAGGATTGGAGACTTGCAAAAGCTTGTTTTTCTTTTCAATCCGAAGTCAAATAGTTTTAAGCATTAACTGTAAAGAAGTGAGGGCAGCGTAATCTATCATCTGACTGAGTGGAGACTTGAACAGGACTCAGGAGGACTGTGTGGACCCTCTTTAATGGAATGGATATTAAAGCCATTCAGCTGAGGCCAATTTATGCCATTTCTCATCCCATTGTTCTGTTCACTCTATGAAATTAGCCTCAAATCTGCTGCAGAGCAATCAAATGTGTGTCCAGGAATGAAGGGCTGTGCTTTTAGATATTAACTGCTATTAAATGTAAAAACAAATCTTTATGCTATATTCTCCCTCCAGTGGCGGCATGTATGTATACACGTATGCCGTGGATACAAGCGTGTTTGCATGTAAACAGGGGAGTGTAATGACTGGATCAGCTGTGCGGTCCAGATTAAAATGAGCTCACTGCCGGCTCATTTCCATTCCCATCTGTCTGCTGACCTCTGGGAGGCCCTGAAAGCTGACATGGTGCATCTCTCTGCTTCTTGATGGGCCTGTCTGCTCAGCACTGACCCAGCCAACTAGAATCAAACCACCCACATGCCCAGATATAAACACACTGAGCTCAATTCAAAATGTATAAATGCTTGTGTGTTAGTTTAGAGTGTGGTGCTTAAACTTTTCTGTTTAGATGCAATAGAGGTCAGTCATCAGGACCCAACCCCCTTCCCCGACAGTCAAGTCCCCACTGACCAGCCCCTCAGAAGATCACCACCTCGTCTCCGCAGCCACCACTGGACAAAGCGTTTGTCCGGAGCGGGGGACGTAGTTTCAAGGCAAAGGGGTGTCAGGATGTCCCAGGGGTCTCAGCCTCTGTTCTACCAGGGGTGACCCCATGTTAAAAGGGTGTCAGCTGGGTTTCTGTCACGGGTGATGTGTGCCCAAGACCTGCCGCCTCCTTTGTTTGAAGCCCGATCTTTCAGAGGCTGTGAAGTGCGGCCATTTCTCTTTGTTTGAGACATGTTTCTTTAGGTACTGTGCAGAAATAGGTCTGCAACCTACTGCCACTCCCAGGGTGGGAAATCAGTGTGTGTGAGTTTGCCATGTCATTGGTTTCCTGGTTATAAGCCCAAAGACAGATTGGAGCCTGGAGTGGTGTCTGCATGTCTGATGGAGGGAGAGCTGGGCCTTGATTCAATAGTCTTTATAGACAGCCATAATGAGATAATACCATCACGCTAATTCATTATTCTACCAAAAGTTATTGTATGGTGTGTGCGTAAAAACGTGCATAGCAGTGTTTGCAATTTCATATTTTAATTAATTTTAATTATAACAGTTAGGCTCTGTCCAAGCCAATGTCTTTTCATTTCAGCAAGTTCATTCTAACAGTGACAAAATTTATATCACAAGACTTAATCTGAGCATCAAAGATTACATATGCTATAAATCAGGCAGGATAAGTCTTGGTTTTTCCACAAAGTAAAAAATGTTAGGGTTTAGCAGCACAAATAGCATAAATATGTAATGTACAGGCCTATGTCTATGCAAATCATGGATATATAATTAGACCTTATATATCAGTTTTATAATTCATGCTTAAAATTAAGACGTACCCACCTTAACACGCATTTTCACTTGTCTCATTGACCAAATGCAAATGCAGCTTTAAACACAAACACCTGCCAAACTGCTGTAATGTCTATATTTGTGTATAATTTCATGTTATCAATGATTTATTTCCCGTCTCCGTATGACTCTGGGTGACAGTGTGGTGTGATTTTTGGGAGAGATGTCTTGTAGAAGTCATAAGTGATAAGGAGGATTATTAGTGTTGATGGGAGATGATGAGCGCTGGCAGTGACGTCCGCATTCGCTGAGCCAGACAGTTGCTGGGTTAGTTGCAGAACAGATGCCTGTATTGGGTTAGTGTTATTCCACAATCATCATCAATTCCTCCTCGATCACCTCCTGATTTCAGGCTCTGTGATTAAGAGTCAGGCCCATCTGGTACAGAGACTACAGGAAATCCTGGAGTCTGCATCCGCTGTTGGCTGAGCGACTAAGCTGCTGCAGTCAGGGGCTTTAAACTCTGATAATCCTACATAACTCCTGGAATGCAGAGACCACAGTGCACATCAAAACCGTCATCGTCTCTCCGACAGTCCTGGCTGCAACAAATCGACTCAGACATATTATATGTCTTACAGTACATCATAGCTCCACCTTTCAAAGCCCATTCAAAGCATGCTCGCAATTTATAACCAGTCCCTCTGGAATTTTCTAATTAGAGCATGAATAAGATATCTTGGGGGGAATAGATTATATGAAGAGACCAACAGTGCAATCAAACCAATTGCCTTTCTGGTGATACTTCTGTCGAGAAAACAACACCAGGATGATTGGGTTCATTTATCCCATTAGAGGGTCTTTCTGTCTGTTTGTCTTTAATGACCCACAGTTCTTTGCAACATAACTGTTAGACCACATTGGAGATGTGCTAATGGTGCTCCAGCCAGACCAGAAGTATGCCCTGCTGGTGCCATATGACAAATCGGCATGCTGCTCTCGCCTACAATCCGCCCACCGACCACCTCCAAAGCTATCAGGAGGATTAGCTCACGCAGCTAAACCAAACAGACTGCGCGGCGTTCAGACAGTATTTGGTCCAAATCGTGTCCGTGCCTCCTGTTTTTGATGACTAGCAGATCGTAATCGTAGTCGGTATCAGTTCAGCGCGCTAACGGTGCTGTGCCAAGTGGTTGTGCAGTATGTGTCTGTGAGGGAAAAGGGGAGAGTGAATGTTTTAAGGATTTGTGCGACTCCCATGCTCTTTGGGATATGCATAATTTATTTTAGGATTAGGTTGGTTTAGATTAACTTTGAATTTACTGGAGAGTTCACAAGACGGTGAGGAGACGCTCGAGCGCGAATTGACTTTTGTCTATCTGTTTGCTTGAGCTCGGCGATGATTTTTGAAATAATTTTTTTCAGGCGTATTTTGTAGATGTTTGGCGCGTGGGCAGGTACCTAAACATTTGGAGGCCTTGCTCAAAAAGGACTCGTCCTCCGTATGAGTCTGCGCCGTACGCCTGTGATTGGAGGGCGGCTGTGGTTGCTAAGCAGAGCTCCTCTTTCTGTGCTAAATAAGAACTTGGTGCTCTCTGGCTGGCTGGTGGGCTCAAAGAAACGCCAGAACAGACAGAGAGACACACACATTTGTACGGCGTTAGACCTCGTACTCATCCATTCACCGGCCGTCCTCTTTGAGCATGACCTCTACGTTGTGACTAGACCTCTCCGGTTTCCTCTCTAAGACCACATCCTCCTCCAGTGCACGTCTCCCACAGGTTAGCGCTGAATAAAGCTTGCCCTCCTTGTCTGACACTTCCCCCCAGCCCCGCCACCATCGCTCACCTCCTCCTTTTGGCACCCCTTCAAGCCTGTAGGACGCGCACTGTAAGCACACACAGTCTCTCCTCCGCTGAGATCTCCTACAGCACTCCCCCTCACGATGCATTATACTTAGATCTCCACCTCCACTGGAGTGAGCACATGCCGGATCAGACTGGCCTACATACGCCGCACATGTTCCACTGCTCCATGGATGAGAGGGCTGCACAGCTTAGTTTAACGTAGAGACAAATACTCACTGTCCATCAAATACAGATACAGATATATTTGAAATATAATAATTAAAAAAAAAACATGAATTATTTAAACTAGCAAGAAAAAAGTTTATTGTGGCATTTATGATTTTGACGAAGGGAAGTGTGTTCACAGTTAAATGAAATGTGGCAGAGCTTAAACTCATTCAGTCAGTAACCATTTTTTGTGTTAAAAAATATTACAAAAAATAAAAATAAAAATTTAATTTTTTTCGGTGTGGGCCTCAGCTGGTGAGGATGCACTTTAAGAATGCAATTTTAACATGGCAGATGTTGTAGATATACTTTTGTCAAGATGACCTAAAACCCAACCTCTCGTCTTTTTATATATTCATTTCAAGAGCCTGTTTGATGAACAATTGAGTGGGATCCACATTTTCATTGCTCTCCTTTTGTATGGGACTCGTTATTATCTGCCGCAGCGCTGACCAGGACAGTGCATTTTTTAAATTCAAATCAAAGAGCAGTACACTTTTGACAAAATGCAGATATTCTGTAGAGGTTCAAACTGCGAAACCCACTCCATTTGTTTCTCTTAGCTCACAGAGGTCATAGCTTTGGGTTGTAGCAGAACAATTATTCTGTGCGACTGAAAAAAACTCCAATCCCCTGTGTGCTCTTCAGAGCAGCTCGACATGCTTCCTTGCGGAGACAGAGCAGTGCAGCATTGTCAGCAGGCACCCGTATCAAATGAATTCAACACAGCTGTCCTAGCAGACTCTATTGCAGTAAGGGAGAAAGTTATTTATTCAGAGTTACAGTCACCGCAGGATCTGTCATGGTCACTATTTGCACTCTCCTCAGCGCATCATCTGGTCAGGTGGGCCCTTTTCCTCTCTGACCTTATTAGTCGTGTTTATAGCCTCATTCAAAAGCAGTGTGTGCTGCTGAGTTTGCTGCTTGCCCCACCCTGCTCTTCATGCTGCTCTCTCTGTATCACTAGAGCTGTCTGTACATTTGGAGAGGGCTGTGCAGATGGGCCATGGCTGTTCACAAGCTGCGTATACCTCTTGCAATGCCACTGACCCCCCCTCGCCTTACCCTTTATGCAGGTGTCTACCAGTAACAAAAGTGACCCCGCGCTGATGTCACTAAATTGGCTGCCCCCTTTCCTTGTGGCGCTGACAAGCATCTGGCTTTTTTTGCAGCCGTCAACAAGTGCAGACACAGACAGCCATGGCCTGAAATAGAGCAGGCCCACCCTTTATCCTATAATGAGAAGACTATTAGAAGACTTGTGTCTTAAGCCTTGTTTGGTTGCCGCCAAGAGATGATACCAGCTTGCACATCCTAAAAAATGGCAAGCTGCTTTACAGATTATCATCAAAAACTCGGTAATCACCTCTTCCTAGGCTCTCAATAACTTGAGCTTTACTGAAGGTCACTTGACCTTTTAGCAATGGACTCAAGACATGCTGTGACGTGCTGCCATGTGACATTTACTGTACATGACAGCTTGAAGAAAAATATGTCCATACAGTCAACAAACACACATTTTGGGGACAATCAATTCACTTGTAACCTTGTATTAGTCAAATGTGTGAAACCAAATGCAATGATAATGTGATCAGGGCATCAGTCCCATATGGAATGTATGAATTATTCCAGAGGTAATGGCAGCCCATTGTTGGTGCACTCATCTTCACAAAGATGGCCATCTCTGCATGTCCATATTTAATTCAGGCCTTTCAGCTGCTCAACACAGTGTACACACAGTACACAGTGGCGATATAATGAGCAGCTCCAAAGAGATTAGTCGCTCTATCATCAGTGCAGCTCCCTAATTTTTGGGCCTTTGTTGTGGTGCAGGCTGTTCTTGCTGGGATAAAGGAGCTTGACAGGACAGTTGGAGGAAGTGGCTTTTGTGTTGCTGGCAGGTGCAGTGGAATGACAGTGGGGTTTTTGCGGACCGTTGTGGACTTGCATGACTCTGTGCATGTGTTTGTGTGGAACAGGCCGAGAGGGGACGTGCCACTGAGATACACCAGGAACCTCTGGAGCTCGACTTGAACCCTCAATCACAGGGCTCCTCGGGGGTTTGCAGTAAATTCTTCAGGCGAATGGTTTTCTCTCCTATTCCGCCTCTCTCCACTCACATCTGGTGAACAGCGCTCGCACCCCTGTCATCTTTTACTGCGTTGAGGTCATTTCCACCCTATCGGCAAAGTGGAAACACATGATGTGAAGGGTTTGGACCTAATGGGGTGGGGCTGGCATGGACCAGCTTTGACACATAACTTTACAGCCAAGGGCTGCCAAGTTGGCTCGTCTGTAAAAAAGCCTCATATTTCAAATTTTAAAGAATGCAATCATGTTTGAATATTTTATTGAGGCGTGTAACTACTATAATGAGATTCTTCTTCAGTTTAGTCTTTTATAAGGTAGGGTCCTTGCAGAACCAGCTAAGAATTTATTACACTTTGAAATTGCAAAAAGGACCAAGCATTGTTTGGGCTTACAGAAAGATATTAAGTGGGTAATGAATACCAATCCTGGAAAGATGTGGGGTTTTTCTTTGCAGCTTTCCCTTCTCTCCTTCCAGGTTTATTTTTGCAGTCAAATTCTTCCCTTTTCACACTTTACCCTATTAATCATGTTAGTGAAGTGGTAGACTAAAGCAGCCTTGGCACAGAGCTTGGCACATGCTCTGGATAAAGGGTGTGTCTTCAAATTTAATTGGGATTCTCCATTTGCAATAACATGGATTTCCTCAATTCTGTGTAAGTCTTTCCAAACACTTCACACCACAATTCATACGGTTTGTTCTCGGCAAAACTTTTGCTTGTGTCATTGACGAAAACGGAGCTCTGCCATCTGACACATCCATTTCTTGACACTGAATTATTAGGTTCTGTTTTGAATGAATGAATAATTAGTTTAGTTCTCTTTTATGGGCATTTCCACTGAAAGATTTCTCTAGTCTTTTACAACTTTTAAAATCATGATCAAATTTCCAACGACTGCAGCAGTTAACAAACATCTCTCCACAGTTAGATAATTTGTCCTTCCAAGTATCTCAATGAAATAAACAGTTTTACAGTCTCCCTTTGTGGATCTCAAAGTGTCTCCAAGCAAATTCCAGTCACACTGTGGTTTCCATTTTGTGGTAGACAGAGCTGCAGTGTAAAAAGGGGTGGGCTGTGTCGGCTGCTTATTGCCGTCTGTGACTGGGACATACAGGCTGCTAGGAACAGAACAGCTGCATGGATTTTTATTCGTACTGTCCAACGGGCTCCATCATACACTGCAGCAGCGCTCGTTATTGAGGGCACACACACACACAGAGTCCTGTACTGCGCGCCTCTGTCCTCATTACCTCTGCAGCAGCTTTAGCTCCCTGCCTTTGTTCTCCCCCTCTCTTGGCTTGAAACTAGAGAATATGGAGAGAAGTGCTGAGGCTGCAGTTAGCTCGGCTGCCCACAACTTATGCCGCACAGGAGAAAACATTGCACAGACAACCACCACCCCCTAGCCCTCTTGTCTACATATTTCCACAAAGCCGACGCACTGGGGATGCTCCAGTTTGATTCATCTTTCTGACTTACTTGGATGTGGGCTACTTTGCTTCTTACTATTACCCCCTTTCCACCCAGATGAACTATGCTACTTCTGGGCTGGGGCTAGAGACACTTTGTAGTTCTTCTTAGGAGGGGTTTGCTTTTCTGCATTCAAAGTCAGAGATGACCCCAGACAATAAACTGAACAGATCATTTGAAAGTTGCAGTTGCAATTCACAGTTGTTTACATTGTTGGGAGAAAGCTTCAGTTAGCACATGGCATTTTCATTTTCTCTCAAATTGGTGACATTAAACATTTATCTAATGGCTCTGTTGTCATTTCATGATTTTTATTCAACCACAAAAACACAAAGTCCACAAAGTGTCGCATTTTGTGGAAAAATGGTTTGTGGATAATGCAATAATGTTACATGATTACTTTAGGTTTTATAGCCTTTATGTTTTGTAACTTTTTCATCAAATCAGCACTGACTGAAACTCTGTGCTTTTGAGCTGAAAAATAAAGTTATCATGAAGCAATTGTAGGCCTCAAGACAAATGTTTTAGCCCAGGAGTTATCTCTAATGTCCATCTAAAATCCAACATTCATTTCTTTTTAAACCAGACTCACACAGCTTTAGTTGTGAAGAAGTAAGCCTGAATAAAGCATTAACATTTTAAAAATACTTGTGCTGTTTGTGTGTTGCCCCAATGACCAAATGCCCCTGTGCCTACTCTGCCTCGGTCCAGCATGAACAGTCCCAAAGACCCTCTCCTTAGAGGCGTTAAACAGCAGCCATGCAGAGCGGCTGGAGGGACAGTAAACTTTTATCACACTAATAACCCGCAGTTGCAGCTACCTAATGGCTTAGGCAGCCATGCCAGGGGTTGCCAAGAGGTCAGGTTGAATTGCAGGACATAAATGGTAGATTCCAACTGAAAGAACAAATAAAGGAAAGGAGAGGGAAAGGGGGGCTTGAGTCGAGGTGGGAGAAATTATTGTTATTGGGAGAGCATATAATCGCTTTAATTGATTTGCAGTAAAAGGAAACCATTGATTTGACTGCTCTTTTATAATGAGGCAATCTGTGTCCCTTTAACCCTCTTTCCCACACAACTCTGGAAGCTTGGAATCACTCGCAGCATGCCGCCAAAGGGCACAACTCCTACACAAGTGACAAGCGACAGAAAAGAACGTAGTGAAAACACTGTTGTCTGCGCGAGGCAGTGAGAGGATGTGTTAATGGACTACAAATCTAAAGCTCTCTCTTGCCCTGGCCAAAGTGGACAGAGGTGTTTGTTTTCGGTGAAGTCAGAGCTGGAACAGTGTGTTGTGAACCGCAGGCCAGACTGTGGTCGAGTGGTTCAGCTTCGACCTGAAACAGACAGCTCTGTTTGTTTTGCTTCTCTGTTTCTCAGGGAGAAGTGTAGGCGCTGCCAAAGTCCTATGCTCACACCCAAGGCACGCAAATGAAACCCCTTCACTCAGAAACAATGTACCTGGGTGTAGTCGCTACATCTGGACTGCAGCGCCACCGTTGAGCCATACAAACTGCCGTGTGCCTCTCACTCTCATCTTGTAAAAGTGCTCTTTGGGAGATGAGATGGTGTTTGATTGTCTCAGTGGCAGGATGTTTGTGTGTTTTGTTCCAAGCCTTTTCATAAATAGCAGTTTTTATGTTGCTGAGGTCAACTGGTTTTACTAGACTAGAGAGGCAAGTCCAGAGGCACGGAGGCCTCCCCGCCATCTGGCAGCCATAAAAAGAGAAGCTGGAGGTTTTTAGTGGGGGTTTATGGGATGGTAGGGCGAGACATTGAGAGACAGAGTGGATGGTGGACTCTGGTTGCCCCTGAGCTGCAGAGCTTCCTCTGCTTGTCTGAATGACAGGTCAGAAGTTCATTGCCTTTTTTCATACTGCATCTGCCTTGTAAGGTGAAGGAGGTGACGGCTAGTTCAGGGTTTGAGGGCAAAGGAGAGGACCTCACCGCTGAAGCTGTTCTCACCGCTCATGCAGATAAAGATATATTTTGGGAAGAGGATTTTAACATTGATTTACTGATTAGACAAGATTGTGGTGTCCCCTTGTGCCATTTTGAAGATCAGACAGAGTCCTGCAGATGGTGCAGAGTTGTGGCTCTGTAAACACTTATGATTCAATGGCTTGGTGTTGTTTGGGTATGTGTCACCATCTCAAAGTACACCAGTGACCACACAGTAATGATCATTAAGTTGTTTTGTGCGACTAGAAACAAATTTGTCTTTTAGTTCAGTCTCAAAGTCAGGAGGTTTGATTTTGTTTGTGCATCACATTTGCGTGGGAATAACAGTGCTGTTAAGCCGTGAAAATGCTGAAATTCTGAGCCCAGGGAGGCTTTTCTTCAGTTATGAAGACACTCATGAGAGTCAAAGATATGTTCAGCTGGATGTCTTTCCCAGTTTTTAAAGCTGGCTTGTCCATCTGAAACTAGATGCTCAGCTTATAGGTTTTCCAGAATGGGGTTATCATTGCAGAGGCTGGGCTGCTTTGCTGACTCTGGCACTGATACCTCCCATAGAGATTTCATCTTTTGTTATGCTGCAGCCTCGATATCTTAACCCTTTAGCTCTTCGAGATGCTTTTGTCAATAGTGTTTAGTAGACTTTCAAGACGATAATGACATGAAATGTACTCACACTTTTGTTGTGTGTGTAAAATAAGAGTAAAGGGTTGTTTTATGAGGAATTCTGCCCTCTTTCTGGCGTCGCTCATTTCGTTGGTTTCTAGACCCTTGGCCATTTGAATGTGGCTGGTATATGAAGAGAGAAAACTGCTGACAGCTAAAGAATGAGAGTGTGTTTGGCAGGCACGCCCTTGTAGGTTTCTGTGTCACTCAACTCTATTAAATTTTTAATCGTTTCCTCGCTGTGGTATAGAGCTCGGCAGTCACACACTGTTCATGCGCCGTTCGACCAGTCAACATGACGAACTGGCTTTTACACACATCTGATCGGGCATTTAAATTGGCAGCACACATTTTGCACATGGAAGACAACCTTTGACTTTTAAAGCCCACTGATGCAGATAAAGTAGTGGATGCAGAACTAAAACTGGTGCCATGTGTCTCTCTCACACTCGGGCAGACACCACAGCGTAGTGTAGTGTTACACCCCAGGCAATTTATATAGCAGCGCCCACAGTGGTGGCTCCGTCATTCCTAGGTCCTTATTATTAACTTTATTGGAACACCTCCAAAAATTATCATTACAATGCTTACAATGCTTTTAAATACACCACCAAAGCCAAGAGCACAGATTGCACTTGACAAAGTTTAATGAAAGCATCAAAGGCACGTTCAAAGAGAGCCGCAGTCAAAGAATCCCACCAGAGTTTCACTGAGAGCCTCTTGCATTGCCTGTTTATCCACTTCCAGTTTGCGTCATGTCAGACACACAGGCTTAAACAGAAAGAGGTAAAGTTTATGGAGAAGCTGGAAATGAGGGACTCTAGCTCTTGATTTGGTGGTTAGGTCCACTGCAGTGATTCAGGGGATAAAAATGTGGCCTGTGTCTCTTTAAGAGCGCTGGCCTGTCTGCAGAATGCATCAGTCCTGTGGAGCAGACACAGGCCAGCAGGAGGGGGGTGGGGGGAGGAGCTGGGGCTGAGCGGCGGGAGGAGTGAGCACAGGAGGGAACAGCTGCAGTCTGGGCTTCCAGCCTCCTGGCTAGACTGCTGAAAGTTATTATTGAGTTCCTGTGTAGGGCCTCCCCTCCCTGTGGCATACTCCTCTGCTTCACTCTGAGGCAGACAGCGAGTGCAGGGCAGGCTCAGGGAAACGCTGGCAGCACACGTGCCCCTTTGCACTGACCTGATACACAACTAAAATGGGATCATTTAGTGTGATTGTGCATATTTGCAAAGCCTCTTGTGAAATTCTTGTAAGACTCAAAGACTGCCGCACATGCTTAGAGGCCTACAGCTGCCCTCCAGCAGCTACAACTCAAATGTAGCAGCACAGTTTTAAGTTACAGTTTAGCAGACATGTCCTGATTTCTTAGGAATGGTCTTAACTAGTCAAGACAAGGAGATTGACGGATCACCAATAAGAAAGCAGCAAACTAAATCCTCTTCTGGCGTGCTAAGTGATGAGTATGATTCAAGGACAGGTGGTGGGAGGACAACAACTCCTGCAGTCTCCTTCAAATAACTTTGTCTTCATATCAATGACACTCATGAATTAAAAAATACAAAAGCTGCAGTTGACAGCAGAAGGTTTTGTCTTGTTTTTTTAACAACAAATATTTCTGTGTAAGTTTAGGTAGGTTATCTTGTGAGTGCACATCCTGCAGGTTTGGGAGATTTGCTGTGTGGCAGAAAGTGAAGATTACGCAGTTCTCCACACGACTGTCTGCTCTCAGGCCTGTGCCTGCCTGCTACACTAATCCCTGACTGCTTTGCCTTCAGCGGCTACATTAGAGCAGAAAAGCGCCTGAGTCCGTGCCACTCAACCCACCACAACAGACTTTTATGTAATGCTCAGTCCGGAGTATGTGTTTCGAACCTGCATTCCGCGCACCAGGACCCCTGAGCTGCGTGTCCTACTGTACTGAACTCTCCATGGCTCTGACTCACTGAGCTGAACCCACCACCTGAGGCCATTGTCCATACATACCTCTCGCAGTATGTCACACAAGTGCTCTGATTAATCTCGGCATGTGTCTCCCTTCATGATCATTACCATCACTCGGCCTCAGTTTTAAAGGCGAGCTCTGGAGTAAAGCGGTGTGAGGGGGAAAACCCTGGCGCAGAAATGACTATTTTGTGGAGTTCTGTTTGTTGAGTCAGAGCTTACTTGGGCTCCACTTGGGCTCCACTGTTATGCAGTTGCCATGGAGAAAAACACAGACTCTTGTGCAATAAAATCATCCAGGAAAAGACATTTCCAAGAATTTTTCAGAGCCCAGAAACAGACGGCAAATTGCAGAATTCATGAGGTGCTGCAAGTCCACCCGCCCCTCGCTGGCCTCCATTTTGGAGCACTGGTATTCGTTTTATAGAAGCTGTGAGGCTCGAGCCCTCTCACCTAATTACTTCTGTAAGCAGATATGTTTTCCTATGAACGGAGGAGGGAAACAAAACCAGTGTTTAAGGATGGAATGTGTGATCTTAGGAGCGGATGTTGTGGGTGTTTTATCCCCTATTTCCCTTACAGACAATTCCTTGAACAAGTGGAAACAAGTGAAACGCTATTTGATCTCTGTCAAATATTACTGTATACACAGAAGTGAGTGTGAGGCCCCCGGACAGCTTCAGAGCAGAACGTATTTGAAGGCAATCTGTCCTGGTGCAGCTTTGAAAATTGTCATTTTTTCCTCTGCTATTTTTGTAGTTATGTTAAGGCTTCTTGTTTTATGTGAAAGTTTTATGTGCAGCCTTTCTCTGCTTTCTAAATGTAGACATAACTTGGATTGGTGTATGTGTGTTGTCTGGTAAAGGAGAGAAAAAGCCTCAAGTTGAAGTAGTAGAAGATATAGTTTTTAAAAAGCGGGATTAAATGCTTTCTATTTGAAAAAAAAAACCAAAAACGGAATGGTTGTGCAACAAACAGAGATGACATTTTCTGGTATCCCATCCTCTTTAATCCATTCAAAATTGAGGACTCAGTTAATACGCTAAATAGATTTCGTGTCATTGTTGAATTTTATTGTGCTTCTTTGAGAAAATGCTTTAGTTACCAGCAAAATGTAAAAATTGACACATATTTACATCTCATTTGTGCTCAAAGACCAAATTTGAAGTTCAAAGCTAATCAACGTGAGCTTTGAAAATGTAAAAGCCACATTAACAAACTTCAATGGCTGCTACCACAGTACATCATGTGGTAAATTGCCCTAAAGACAACAGTGGCGCGGCAGAGATTAGGTTTTTCCAACCTGGTGACCGCGAAGGCAGCGTTTCAACAGAATGGCGTCCATAAATTTCAACAGGATTTATTACCTCAACTCAACTAATTAGATCCCGAGCAGCTCTCAGGACATACAGCACGTTGGTGAAATGACATCACATGGGACCCTGAGTGAGCAGTGACCCTAACTTCACCTCAGGCTCTCACAGCTTTTATGGCCCCCATGCCCTCACACCAAATCCCCCGCTGCCCCCGTCCCAACCCCTCACACCTTTTAACCTCTGGTATTCATCCCATTTTCATCTTTCCAAATAAACCTGCCACCTGCCCTCCTCTGAGCTGACTGGTCCGAGGGGCATGTGGTCATGTGGCTCGGTTTACTGGGCTCTTTCTCAGCTCACGGTGCACATCACTTTTTTATTACATTTAGTCATGTCCCATTCGTCCCATGCATTGTTTAGCCCTTGATTTTGGCTGATATAAAACATTTTTCACTATGCCAGCTTGATTAATGTTACTTCTTCTTGTAAAAATGAATCCTTCCTCATTTATATAAATATAGATTTTTTTTGTTTTCTTTTGTTTTATTTAACTCAACCTAGACAACCAAGAGATATTAATAAATAGAGAAAGCTTTCTAAACTATTTTAGATCTTCGAGATATGTTGCACTGATATTGTAAAAAAGTCAAAAAAGTGTTGTCTTTAATTAAAAAGTGTCATAATTTTTTTCTTGATCTTTGCAATAATTCTGAGCAGTTTTAAATTCAGTTGGTGACTTCTGACATTTCATCCCTATATTTTGCAGAATAAAGGTGTCCTCTTTTATCCATTTTGCGCCGTCGTTCTCATGCAGATCTGACTGTCCATCTGGCCTGTCAATCTCTCAGACTCTGAAAGTCTAGACCCTGGCTGAGCATGGCCTCTAACTATCAGTCCTGCAGCTCCCCCTCCCTCCATGACCCACTCCTGTCCTGGCTTACTAACCGTATCTCTGTCCTTAGTGGGAGGTGCCTAGGAGGCGTCCTGTACCAGGTACAGCTAGTGATATAATGGTCTGTGTATTTGGAGCTGTTACTGTTTGGGTTGCGGAGAGGTTATCTGGTGACATTTTAATCGTCTTTGTGCCTTCTTTGCCCTGGTATTAGTATTAATCTGTGGGATTAAAACTCAGCCAGTCACATACTGCTCTTGGTGTCTTGTTGGAGAGCCGAGGGGGAGCGCGCTAACAGACAGAACAGCAGCGAGAAGCACACTGCTCTGTGCGTGCAGCCAGTGATGTGCTTATCAGTGACCAACCAAGGTTTTTGCTTCATGTGATGAGAGGTTATTGCAATACATGCCATTGCCATCAAGGGTTCACATTATTATTATTTTATGCGGTGTATTTAAAATCTTTATCCTTACTCTTACATTTACAAAGATACTATGAAAACAAACCATTTAACATGAGGCTACTTTGTGACTGGGCCGTTTACTCGTCTGATTTAGAATTAAGGTTAACTTAGGACTTTGAGAATTCACATGCATTCAATTATGACAGTGTAAACGATGACACATAGCAACGATAAGGGTGCAGACAGTTTAAATACACAGTCATGGATGACCAGCGGAGAACCAGATGAGTGTCAATGCAATGCCAAGAGATTAAGCTTGCACGGCAAAAATGGGCCCTGGCACTGCTGCGCTCCAGAGATCAAGTTCTAAAGCACGCACACATATAGGAGAGGCCGCAGCGGAAATACTGGCAAAATTCAACTGTGTTTTACATTGGGAATATTAAGGGTTTACTATTGTTCCGTTGTACTCTGTAAAACCAGATTAGAAAAGAGTTAGAGTGAAAATTAAAAGCACTCTTTACTCTTTAAATGTTTAATTCTTGTTTGGCTTGAATATTCTTACACAATGGGTTATTTTGTTTTTCACCAAAACTAAAGGCTGTTAAAATTCCTTGGGGAAAAAAAAAAATCTTAGCCACTCTTGTTTTATTCATGCAGTTCCTGAAAGTTGTGTGAAAATGTTTCAAGTAAGAATTACATTTTCCCTGCAAGCGCTAAATTAAATTTCACAAGCACGGGTCAGCTAAAGTCTGTCTTTCCGCGGCTTTTCATTCTCTTTCTGCCTTCCTGCCTGACCTTCATCCCCTGCAGCCCTCTGGTTTGCACTGCAGCTGCTGCTCCATTAGAAGTGTGCTAAATGTGAACAGAAGCAGAAAGCCATTGTGTGTCTATGAGCCGTTTTTATCGCTTTGCAGATAAAACAGTAGGTCCTTTCCTCAGATCTGGTGGTCTCGTGTTTAATTGTCTTTTTGTGGCTGAATAGTGGGGGGCTCAGACAGCTATCTGGTGCATTTGTCGCCATGTGCATCTATAAATACGACAGTGCACAGAGCGCGTTTCATATCCTAAGATAACTCGGACTTGCGACCATACCATACATGCTCACGTTAATGATGCCTAATCTGCAGTCGTATCTGTTTCGTGGCCTGCTCTCCAGCCGGTAGCCGGAACAATCTGTGAGCTCTTTTTACATGAACTCGTCAGATGAAGCAGAGAGGGGGTTTGGACGCCAGTGTCAACAGTGTGCACGTACAGTATGAAAAAGCTGGCAGGCACGTCCTGTTGTTATGGTTGCCATGTTGGGACCTGAAGTGGAATTCATTTCTTACAGTAATCTTTGTCTTTGTTTGTTCCCAACGGTGAGATGCTCTCTTCACCCACGCGCAGGTGTCCATGTATTTAGGGGCTTATGAGCTTATGACTGTGAAATATGACATGACATCAAGAACAACTGAGATAATACCTTTCAGTCAACATTAAAAAGATGTCTGGCTAATAATGCAGTGTTTTGAAATATGTGACAAAATGAAGGGAAGGAAAAGAATTAAAAACAAAAAACTCCTTCCCTCACCTCACGCAAAAGTATAGCTACCTACTTGCTTTTGTTTTATATATATATATATATATATATATATATATATATATATATATATATATATATATATATATAAAAGAACCAATACACCACTAAGATATTACATCAATTGCTTCCCTTTTCTCAATGCATGTTTTTATTTTTTAGTCGACTTTACCAGTAGGATTTTCTGCCACCATTGATTCAATGCTGACAGGCCGCGTGAACAAACCAGCCAATAGGAGCAGACCTCACTTGCTGTTAGACACTGAACATCCTCATCTATTATAACCCTTGAGAATAAAGCCTTATGGTCTTGAACAAGTTTTTGTTTGATTTGAATAGGTTTTAGTTGGATCTGGATATGTTGTAGATAGATTTGAATAGGTTTTTGAAGGCTTTGAACAGGTTTTAGTTGGATCTGAACATGTTTTTGCTGGATTTGGACATGTTTTAGTTGGATTTTTACTGATTTTAGTTGGATTTGAACAGGTTTTAGTTGGATTTGAACTGACTTTAGATGGATTTGAACAGGTTTTAGTTGAATCTGAACAGGTTTTAGTTGGATTTTTACTAATTTTAGTTGGATTTGAACAGGTTTTAGTTGGACTTGAACTGATTTTAGTTGGATTTAAACAGGTTTTAGATGGATTTGAACCTGTCTATAGTATGCTGTGTGACTGAGCTGCTGTTGGGGCCATAAACAAATCATTTTATCACTGAAGCTGAGGGCCACATAAAATCTCACCTTGTACCATGTTTTGCCCTCATGCCTGACTTTGTACATGTCTGTATTGGATAATATAATACAAAATGTGAATAATATACTGTATAATGTATGATAAAACTAAGTCAGCTCATTACAGTTCATTACAAATACTTCGTTAACGGTCCAGTTCAGATCCTTGTCACAGGATTGCATGTTGAAGCTATATGTGTCAAGTGGCTAAAGCTGCTGGGATATTTTCCACCTTAGTAACAGCAGCTCAACCTGAGTCCACCTTATGAAATCTCAGTCCCAAAGACAATTAGGACAATCCAATAAGCTTTACTGTAATACGCACCTTCTGCCCAGGCCTGCAGCGCTCTTTGTACATCTATACCGCCGTGGCTGGCTTCAGCTAAATAAACAGTATATACTCTTAAACCAACAGCACAGTGACAAGCTGGACGCACGGTAAACTGATATAATAAGTCGAGCATTAGGGAGGGGAAATTGGAGATTGTCTTGTATCTGTGTGGAACAAGTCGGAGGGGATATTCCGAGAGGGGACAAATAATTTTCCCCTCAGCTGTTATGAGGCGACCACAGGGCTCTATATAAATCTAGAGAGAGTTGATGTAGTGAGAAGTGAGTACTGATCGCGAAGTGAAGGGATCGGATTACGAAAACTAGTATTCTGCCACTTCCAACTAAGGCCGTTACCCGAGTGGGCTGTGCCAGTTGGTGTGCCCTTGAGTGAGACAGCGCCCCACTAAGCGCATGTCGATCTGGGGATTACATGCAGGGGTTTAGGAGGGGAAAGGAGGCCGTAATCTGAAACTGTTGTGTCTTGTTGCTGTGCACTTTTCTTAATGCCATACTATCATGCTCATCACGTCGTATTGTATGACCGCGGCCCGAGGAAGTTCATCTGGGGAAACTATTTTTGTCTCCACCAGATGAGATGATGCCACTTCATGTTTTTGTTTCAAGATAATTTAATTTTTTTTTTTTTAAAGCCACAACAGATGGCAGTAGTTTTGATTTAGCCTGTCTTTATTGTTTGGCTGAGACTCAAAGATATGTCACTGTTAGTCTTTTATCATTTACCGGTGCCATTTGGTTTTGAGAGTTAGATAATTGCAGTGATTGTGGAGCAGTAGAGTAAAGTTTGCAGCAGCAGATGCAAGTCCTGGTTTAGTTGCAGAAATGCTACACCAGTAGATAAACAAATACTTCTTATTACTACCATGTTGTAGAGAAACAGCAGTCTGGTTCCCATCATGCTCCAGTTAGCAAAATATCGACAAATTATTCCTCGAGCAGGTCGAGCGCTGTGCTCCCAGAATAAATATTGATATGTTTTTTATCTGTCGGGAGTTTTCTGTGATCTGCCGTGCCATGATTAAAACAGTTGAGGGTTGTTCTGCTATTACCATGCCAATACGTTAAAAAAATAATGCAAGTCTATTCCTGCCTGGCTGCTATTAGTCCTTGTTTAGCCTACAGGTTTGCTTTGAAACACTCCCTCATTACAGCGCCTCAAAGAAATATCATACAATGGCGGGTTGAAAAGGGCACTGCTTGAATGGAGTCTTAAAGAGGAGGCTGTACTTGGCCTTCAAGTATACATTCCTTCAGCTCACTGCTTCCTCTGTGGTCCCTGGCCCACCCCCCTCCCACTCAAGACTCAGTTCCCACAGGGGACTCGGCCAAAGCAAACTCCTTAGAGGAAGTCTGGGAGAGCGAGGGAGAGAGGGAGGCATGTCCTATCATCTGGCACAGTGGGACCCGCTAGCAGTAGGACGTGTGAGGGGGGCGGGGGGTGGTGTTATGACTTGCCGGCCATGCTATGTCTATGATGTGGTGGTGAGTACAGCCGGTGTGGCTGCTCTCCTGTGAGGTCAGTGTCAGATTTAGCCAGCAGGTCCCTTGTGGTGTCTGGGAGTGTCTGTTTTCTGACTCTATTATGTCTAGTGCTCATAGCCTTCCTGGAGCTGAAAACCTCAGGGTAGAAATAGTACCAGACAGGCACACATCCTTTGTCGGGAAAACAACAGTCACGTCCGTAATTACAGAGTCTGATTACACCAGAGCAGCGTTTCGAAGAAAACCACGGGCCTTGAGACGACAGGTGAGGGGTCACGTCGTCGCTGCTGCTGCTGCTGCTGCGCCACAGTCAGCAGGAGGTCTGGGTTAAAAGACTTAACCTACAATAGCCTGTTGTCTGTCTGTGTAATGTGGTTTCTGGTTAGACAGGTAAAGGAGGCATTGTGAGTCAGGGAGACACAAGAGGAGTGTCCAGACAAATGTCATGTACACCTACGTCTCCAGAAACCAGAGCCGCCACACAATAGAGGCAGCTATAATCCTCAGTTACATAATGGTTATTGTAGACATCCATTTATGTATAATGTAATATTGGTAACAAAGGCCATTAATGCTACACTGGAATAAGGGCCATATGAATTTAAGCAAACAAAATTCATTTTTCCTGAGTTAGCCAGGATTAAGATAAATGTCTAGTCAGCGGCTCAGTTTGGAAAGAAGTAGATTAAGTTTAATTAACATGGGACATTTTCATTCTTGTGATGTCAGAGGTTCTCTGCTTCTCTTTGTTTACCCTAATCTCTGGTCCAGCAAGTCTTGGGTTTAGAACTGGTTTTAGTACATGCATTTGATCTTTTGATCTCGCATTTCTTCCTAGATTTAGCGATTAAGAAGCATAGATACTTAATGCTTTATCAACTAGTCGTGCAGTTGAGGTATGCAGTAAACCTAAGGAACACCTCCACCCTCCAACACACTGTCCAACACTCATATACGAATGTCTCCGCCGCCCCCCTCCACCCCCGCAGTCCTCCACGTGCCCCGACTCCCACTCACAGTCCGCACATATGTAGCGAGCGTCTGGCTTCGTAGCAAAAGCTGCGAGACGTGATTCATTACCAGGCAGTCTTCTCACTTAATACTAAATGAGGTTTGTCATTAATTTTCATCTTGAGGTGATTAAAGCAGGCTGCCATTAAGCTTTCATGACTACACGGAACCCAGCAGGAGTGTTTTCCATTGAGGACTTTTCAAAGGTAGACAGAGTAATCATGTGAATAGTACACACAGACAAGGAGATGGGAGTGTTTGCCGTTCCTGGAGGCAAAATGTCATAGTAGTGAGTAAGAGAATGGCGGACAGGTCTGTGCTGGCCTGTTCACCTTCATAGGTAAACATATCCTCTGTCTGACAAGTGCAGACCTGAGGGTTGAGGAGGTGAGCTGTCTTACCACACATGCAGATAGGTATGGGCCAAAGACTGGTTTAAGGTACATAGTTGTCAGGAAAAGTAAGTGAAACTACAATTAACCAATCTTTTTTTACGTCAATTAAACTATCCAGCCTTTTTAACAATGTACATTATGAATGGGTGTTACATTGAGAGACATTCACTGGTTTTATCTCTCGACAAGACAAAATATCCTTCTTAGTTTTTCGGAACACATACTGCTTTGAATATTTTACGACTCTGTAGCCCTGGATTAACATACAACTCTCTCTGAACATTTCAGCTCAAGTGTCTGTCAGATCTGAGTGCAGTTACTTTAAAACATCTTCCTCGCTGTCTGCCCTCGTCTGTATATTGCAATATTTCTGTGGTTGGGCCAGTCGATCTGCACCACCTGACGGCGCCTCTTCTGCCTGGCAGGGAGCAATGTAGCCCTTCTGGCTGCCAGCCAGACCAGCTTGAGTGTCTGCTTAGCTCAAAGCCCTGCTCAAACACACTCACAAACACACATGTCAGCCAAACTCAAAAACTCAACGCTTCCATCCTCTTCCACTGTCGATGTCTTCTGGACTCTCTTTCTGTTCAATGCACGAGCTAACTGTACTGTCTCACATCCGGACATGATGTGAAAAATCTGTGATTAATGCCACTGTTGCATTTTTAGTTTTGGGCTTGTGGAAATATCCTTAGTGCTCTATATGATGTAATACCCTTCACCATTATAACTGTGCTTGTGATTAATCGTCTATTTCTGTCATCCCCCACAGTCTCCCAGCCCCGTTCCGGCCAAGAGATCCAAATTCGACAAGTTACTATCCTCATCAGCTGACAAAGACAGGAAACCCGAGTGGCTGCAGTCGCTGTCCAAGTCTGCGCACAAGGTTTGTATGTTATGAACACGCTGGGGGTGTGAAACAGGATTTGTTGTTAAGCTTAAAGGTCAAAAGGATGACGTAAAAGCTGCTGTCGTTTTGAATCATCACATTATCATCTGTGTATGACCTCTCAACAATGGAAAGGGAATGGTTCATCACGGCTCATTCAGTGTTCTTGTCATAGTTAACAGTGACTTTATTCCGCCTTGTTATTGTGTTTACTGTCTCAGGATCTCAAGCAGGTCCAATTGAAACAGAGACCTTCTGCTTTCCGGCCCTGGTCTCCTAAAGCAGCAGAAAAAGAGAAACCAGTCGTACAAAATGAAGAGAGGTTAGTCAAGCAAAAAAAAAAAAAAAATCAGTTTCACTTTAATGACCTCAAAAATGTCTCATTTTACCAATGCTTTGACTCGGCAGATCTTACTCCAGAAGTGAGGAAACTTTGGCTCTGGCCTCCATGGCCCCTCAAGTCCATCCCAGAGACAGCCATGCTCCAGGCAGGGGGCCCACTGCCATTTCCAAGCAACCACATGAGCTGCATAATGGAGACGGAAAACCCAAACCAAAAACAGCCCCTTCCGTTACGGCCAACAGAGGGGACGACATGGACACGGACGGAGAGATCGATGTGGACGGCTGCAATGACCGTGAGTAGCAGCCATCTTGAAGTGATCTACGTGAAACATGTAAAAGTACGGAGCAGAAAATGTGTAAAAATTGCTACAACAGCAAGTAAAAAAAGCACATGGGTGATTCTTTTACAACTACACCACCTGCTGTCTGTGGGAGGAATTACATGGGAGAAGATAGGAGCTTGCTTTTATTCAGGCCACTTTAAACATGCACTTATTATAATTATTTAAACAGTTTATTCGTGGACTTAATGGTGAAAATTGCATCCTCCCCCCAGGCCCAGTGACGTCTTCAACCCTGCCGTCTCCACCTTCGGCATGCAGCAGCGTTTCCCAGACTATGACCCCTCAGAACGCCCCTCGACCTCAAGAGGGGCCCATGTGGTTACCAGGAAACATCAGCCCCGAAGTGGACACTTTGAGACAAATGCTGTACGGAGGTCTGGACACCAAAGAATCTCGGGAAAAACTCCTGCAGGAGATAGTCCGGATGAGAGTGAAGCAAGAGGAGAAGCTGGCTGCCGCAGTGCAAGCCAAACGAAGCCTGCAGCAGGTACGGCTCCCTCTGAAAGTAACAGTAACACTGAGAATTTACCGGATATATATAACTACAACTACATGATCTGTGTTTACAGGAGCTGGAATTTGTGAGAGTAGCAAAGAAAGGGCGTCTTCGTGAGGCCATTGAAGCCAAGCGTAACTTGCGGAAGGAGATCGAGCGGCTCCGTGTGGACTGGGACAGGAAAATGAGGGAGGCTGAGGAGTCGTGTGGACGCCTCAAAAAAGAACTGGAGCAGGAGAGGCAGCTACGAGTTTGTGATAAAGGCTGCGAAGCTGAACGTCTTCGGGTCAAATACTCCACTCAGGTGAGAGCAGCCAAGAATAATGTTACTTTGAGATTCCGGCTTGGGTCATATGCTCAATGTCATTCCCCTCTCGCTCAACCAGTTTTTCTGTTTGGCCACACTGGCAAAAAAGGCCAAAAAAAATCAGCTCAGCAAGAGACTGTTTATGTGAGCATGAGCTAGACTTTTTGTAACAAATTAATTCTTCGAGGCAAATGCTTACATGTTGTTGTTGTTGAGCATCAGTAAGAGTAAAGAGTTCATTCTGCATCTTTATGTTTCTGCTTGTTGTCTTTCAGATCGAAGAGTTGCACGTGCAGTTGCAGCAGGCCGAAGCCGACCGCGAGCAGCTGAGGCAGGAGCTCCAGCAGGAGCGAGAAGCCCGTCAGAGTTTGGAGAGTATTGTTAAAGACCTACAAACCCAGCTGGCCCTGCAGATCAACAACAGTGCTTCTGCAGACTCCAAAGAAGCAAACAGGGATGCTCGGAGCTCACAGAACAACAGTAGATCCTAATGCTGCTCATTCAGTGAAAGACTCGACTCAAAGGAGCATACCTAAAGACTCTGTTGCACCTCCTGTTAGGGAAAAGAAGATCTGCTAAATGCAAAGTTTGGTAGGAAATAAACTGTCATATAACATAAAAGTGATACAAATCCATATTATTATGACACTATATAAGTTTTATAAACTGGAAAGATGCATGATGTCTGAGCATGTTGTAGAGCGTTGAAACTTCAAACACATCTCCAGATCTTATCCCTCCATCACACACCAGTCCAATGACTTTTATTTCGGTAATATAAGCTATTTTTAACATGTGCAAATACAGCCACATAACACTACTTGAAAATGAAGGGAAGAAACATGTTGTGTTCAGTCGACCATGAACCATTTTGGTGCCACAAAATACTGGTACACTTCAAGGTGTCATTGCAGACCACTGGAAACCAGAGACACCAGTTTGCCACTATTTACTTTTAATATCCGCTTGCTTTTTATAACTGTGTAGAGGATGTACTTTTTACGAACTATTGCTTGCGCAGCACCATTATTCCACAGGCAAAAAGAAACATTCATATTTGAACATGTATGCATGTATACCAGATCGTGTACTTTTTGTATTGTTTGAACCTGAAGTATTGGAGTTTAGTGGGCTGCGTTCAGGTCCACCACCATTTTATGCTTTTTAGGTATTTTATGGAAGTGTTACTTTTTAATATTCTTATGCAACTTTGTTTGTTTTTCAGTAATCTTATTGCAACCAAACCATGTGATGAATAGCAAATATTCTTACCCTCAGTAGTGAGTCGTGCAGATACAGATGCCCTAAAAAAAACAAAAAATCAATAGCTATCTGTTTTTGTTGCAATGTGGTACTTCTGATTTTCTATTGAGTATTGTAAAATAATTTATATTCTATAATATAATTGCTGCCTATCAACAGAAAGCATTCATTTTTAGTCACTGGTTGTAGAGCTCTTAAATCAACAAATGCTGTTTATAAGAACAACATTTCTACATATATAAGAAATATGGATATATTTTTGTACTTAAAGAAAAAGGAATTGCACTTTTTAAAGAAAAGAACCTTGCATTGTGCATTGTATCCCTGATACATTTTCAAACCACAACTTGGACTTTTAATTGAACACACTTCCTCTCATGTAAATACAAGTGAAATTGTAAATAAGATACTTGTTGTTAAGTTTGCTTGCTCCAGACAAAAACTGATTATTATTATTTTTTGCTTTTACTTGAAACCAAAAAGAGAGTATATTAGGATTTGCAATCACAGGGCATTCAGCACTGTAGATGGACACGCTGAACGCACGTGGAGGAAAAGGATCCCAAGAAGATCTTCTCATTACCACAACACCAATGTAATATTATAACAATTGCCATTTGATTTTATTTGATAATATCTTTATTATTTGCAGAATATCAAGCATATTTAGCCCCACAGACCAAAAACAGGCAGGGGAACATAAACCTGTGCACCTGCAGCCTGAGGAGGAGTCACGCTGCTGGTTTAGGTGCTGTTCTTTACTTCTATGTCTTATCATTATAAAACCCTTGCTCAGTATTTGTTGGGTACAGTGTAATAGCAATATCCATATTGTTAGATGATGCTGTTGTAGTTTTGGTTTGGAAGTGGGATTTCACTTGACTCTTGTTTCATTGTTTTCTTTTACCTTCAGAAAACTTGTATACTGCCCATTAAAATTTAATTCAATGCTACAGCGTTTGAATTGATCTGTTTCTTTGTCTGTGGGTATATTTCAATAGAAAAAGCATCAAAAATGTTTATATATTCTATTAAAAAATCATTTTTATTTGGCTATTCTAAATGTGTTTCATTGCAAATCTAGAGAACCTACAAACCAGCCTGCTTTTGGTTTCACAGCAGATTTAGGAAAGATGAAGAGCTCATAAAGTGAAGGTGACTGTTGATCAGGTTCATCAGGTCGACCAACGCACCTGCGCAGGTGATGACACTTCACAGAGACTTCAGTTTACAATTAGCCTTCATATTCTTCATACTGAGCTTTGACCGACAGACAACATACAAGGTGTTGGATTAAATACAGACTGCAGCGGTAGTGGTGCAACTTAAAGACAGATCCATAATTATTCATACGGCCAACTTAGTCTGCACAGTAAATGTCCCTGTCTGGACATATAGACTACTCATTGAACTATTAAAATAGTTAGCCTTATTTTTTTGGGAAACTAATTAAAATCTTGTGAGTTTTTGCATATTACATAAAATCACAACAAGCTCATTCATAAAATGAGGATTTAAAAACTGGCTTTTGTTTTTTGGCAAATGAACTTTTAAAATTCCGATTTTTTTTTTCACTGCAAGAAAATCCTTTTAATTTTAGAATCTGTCTCTGTTTTGTCAACTTCAACAATGTCTTTTTGCACGGGTAAAGAGCCACATCAGTGACAAAACAAAGCAGTTTGAGCTGAGAAGCATAGTTACACAGTTACATCAGTCCTTGCTTTGATTCCATAATCCTTGTGACATTGTCATGACATTCTTGGCAATAGTACTAGACATAATAGTTGCCTAATAGTACACCCACTGTTTCCACAGAAGCAATATTATTATTCCTCTGCTCCTCATAAACCAAGATCCAAGAGGCTCTCTGTGAGGCTGTCTGTGAATATGCTTCTTTTGTGGAGCACTGCCTGCCCTCAGTAGCACGAGTGGACTCAGCCATTTTTTAAATTAAAAAGAGCACTTACTGCATTACAGGGCCCCACTGATATCAATATATAGTACAGTACAGTATAGTATATACATGTATGATTGACTTTCCAACCAGTTCCTAAAATGTAGAAAATGACTTGCATATATTTATACTCTTATTCATCAATACATAATAAAGTATTTCCTTGCTGTAGAGGCATTTAATTTTCACTTGAAGGGGCATTTTGCCACTCTACGGGCCAACTACTTCTTGTGCACACATGTTGTACATGTCACTGCCTCTAGAGGGAAACCATAGCACACTGTCAGAGCAGAGGCAGTAGCTTTAGCTGTGGTCAAATAGACTTTAGTTACCACAACCATGGCTTATGAAATGTTTATCATACAGGAAATTATTGGTTTGTTTCTGTATCCTCTATGAATTAGCACTGCCCTGTGTGGTGCGGGTATAGAGTCCTTCACTGTCACACTCTTGCTTCAGAGGCTTACTGGTTGAGTGGAAAATCCCTCCATGAAAGCAAGGCTGAAGCCTCACTACAGGATTACAGCTTCAGAAAGATTTAGTGGCTGACACATGTTGCACAGTATACCTGAGAGGAAAAGACCGAGAGAAAAAGTAAACTTAGACATGGAGGAGCACGGGACAAATAAAGATGGACGCTTAAGAGGCAAGACTGGTCCCTGTTGATCTGGAGATGGATGTGCTCAGTCTTGTCATCTGCCTGAGAGAAGCTGTGAGAAACTTTGCAGATGAGAGAGGAAAGCACAGAAGGTGGGTTTATGGCATCTGAATGGGACTGCAGTGTCAGACCTAAATGAACAGTTCAGGGATGAACGACTCAGCTCCAGCCATGGCACCGCTGTCTCCAGGTCTAAGTGGCAGCCCAGCATCAGCTTCACCCAAAAAGACCACCTTTCAGTCTTTGGGATCTCTATCACCGGGAATGTTGTCACCTGCAATGGTCAGAGCCTCCTCTGATGACCCAAGGCAGTCTTCGGGTGCTGTCAATTCCCCCAGCCAGTCAATTATGAGCTCCCCAAAACTCTGGCACAAAACCTTTATCTCCAGACTGGCCGAGGAGTTCTTCTGGATTGGAGGCAGTGTTGTGGCACAGCCCAAATGGAGGCTGGGACAGATAAGTAAGAGTCACTGATGATTCATTTCTTTAATTAGATATATTTAATTTTAATACATTAAATAGTAAGTCTGTAATATTACTTAATGAACGGCCTTGTCAATCTGGCAGCCCTTAGGTTTGACAAACACTGAAGCCAGCAGTAGATAATGGGCATATGGACAGTAGACAATCCTTTGGGATTAGCCTCAATGATGTTCAGGGATGCGTCACACGCACCTTAGCTTAGATTACAAACAAAGGTTAAGTTCACTCAGCAGACAAAACAAACAACTTCAAGAACAACTTGATGCTACAAACATTTTATTACATGAACTTTGAACGCATTGTTTAATCTAGAACAGTAAAAAAAAAAAAAAAAAAAAAAAAAAGCTCTTATTTGGTTTATCAATTACTATATTATTCATAAATAATTATTCAGAATGGTGCATGTTTTTCCTCAAGGCAGTCTCTATTCATTATCACATATACAAGCAGTGAAATCCTTGTGTGACGCAGCCAATAATCTCATGAAGTGGTCTCAGGACTCCTTAAGGGTACCTTTGTTTCTCTGTCAATTAACAGAATTGGCCTCCACTTCATACAACAAGGAAAACATAACAGAGTGTGTCCTATACATAGTTCTCATTACATTTAGATCAGGAAAACACCGTATGATTGAAGAGTATGTAGAAGTACAACTCTTGACATTAATAGGCCTATCTAATACCTGTTTTCCTGCAGTTGAGAGGTGCATGTGCACCATGCAGACTGGCACTCAGATGACCAAACTAAAGGGCAAGAAAAAGGGATTGATCCGGTTCTTTTACCTGGACGAGCACAAATCGTGCATTCGCTGGAGACCCTCTCGGAAACATGACAAAGCCAAGAGTGAGTGCCCCACCTTTAAAATGCAAACAATGTCATTCAAATGGACTTGAACTGACAGTGGCGGGGTGATCTATTTCAGTTACCATTGACTCCATTCATGAAGTCTGTGAGGGGAAGAAGTCAGAGATGTTTCGGAGGTATGCAGACAACCGCTTTGATCCCAACTGTTGCTTCAGCATCTATTACGGAGCTCGGGTCAAATCTCTCGATCTGGTGACCACTACAGCAGAGGAGGCACGCACCTGGATCCACGGCCTCAAATACCTCATGGCTGGTATCAGTGATGAGGACAGTCTGGCCCGCAGGCAACGCACCCGAGACCAATATCCTTAAAAAAAAAAACTTCTATTGATTTCATGTGAAATTTACTCTTTGTGGTTGAACCTTAACCTCTTCTTACATGGTTACAACAGACTTTTTCTGAGGCCGACAAGAATGGTGACGGCACTTTGAGCATCGGAGAAGTTCACCAACTGCTCCACAAACTCAATGTGAATTTACCCAAACAAAAAGTCAAGGAAATGTTTCAAGTAAGGCATAATATTTATGCATTATATGCAAAGATTATTTATTCAAATGAAAGTATTGAGATATTTAAGACCAAGTCATAAATTGCTAGCTTATCTGTAACAGTCTTAAATAGTCTCAGAGCACTAGGAGGCTGGACAGAGAGCCAGTGGACAAACATGCTCATGTAGTATTTTGGCAGAGCTGTACAGGAGAGTCCTGCTGGAAAAATATGGCCCCCACAGAGGAGGACAGATGGCTTTAGTTAAGCTCCAATATTACATTAGTTTGGTGTCTCTGTCCTCCCGTCTGAATGTTGGCTGTAACCCACTTTGGCTGGGTGTTTCCTCACAATATGCTCGTAAAGTCCTCTGTCACTTTCCAAAGGAAGCGGACACAGATGAAAACCAGGGATCTCTGGGCTTTGAAGAATTCTGTTCCTTTTATAAGATGATCTCCACTCGAAGAGATCTCTACCTCATAATGATCTCATATAGCAACCAGAAAGAAGTCATGGACTTACAGGACCTTGCCCGCTTTTTGGAGAATGAACAAAAGGTCACAGAAAAACATGAATTTAGGTAAAGACTAAAATGTGTAAAATAATTAAAGTTATTTTTTTGTATTTATAGATGCGAGGTCTAGCCAGAGAGCATCTGGTTGATATAGTGGCCAAGTTTGAGCCTTGCCCTGAGAATATGCAGCGGCTGGTGCTGGGGATTGATGGTATGTTGGGCTTCACAATGGCAGCTCATTCTTAAAAAGAAAACATACAAATGTGCTATTTTTTTCAAGGTTTTACAAACTTCATGCGGAGTCCAGCAGGAGACATCTTCAACCCAGAACACAATCAGGTGAACCAGGACATGACACAGCCTCTGAATAACTACTTCATTGCAACATCACACAACACATACCTGACTGGAGATCAGTTCCTTTCTCAGTCCAGAGTGGAGATGTACTCCTATGTTCTTCAGGCAGGCTGCCGCTGTGTGGAGGGTAAGCCTCCCCTTCTACTAGGGATTCAGTAGTTATTTAGCTACACAAGACTACAAACAAACTTAGCTTTTGAGTTTAGCGTTTAGCGCTCAAGAGGACTTATACATTTTGTGATACATACTTTTTTGTTTTCTCAGTGGACTGCTGGGATGGGCCAGACGGGGACCCCATTATACATCACGGTTACACCCTGACATCCAAGATTCTTTTCAAGGATGTGATAGAAACAATTAACAAATACGCCTTCACAAAATCACAGTGAGTATTTAACATGTTTTTGAGACACATGTCGACACATTACGTATTAGATTCTAGTTTGGAAGTTGTCAAACACATTTCCACAGGTATCCAGTCATCTTGTCCATAGAGAACCACTGCACTGTGCCTCAGCAGAAAAAGATGGCTGCATATCTAAAAGAGGTGCTACAGGATAAACTGGACCTGTCCTGTGTCAGTGTGCAGGAATCCAAGAAGCTGCCTTCCCCAGAGATGCTGAAAGGGAAAGTTTTAATTAAGGTAAAGTTTTAGACCATGCAATAGTCTGCGACACAAAACATTTGCAATTAGGACTCAATGTTACATAAATGCAGGTGTTTCGTTTTCTTTCTAAGGGGAAAAAGCTGCCCGTAAACCTTGATCCTGACGCAGATGAGGGAGATGTATCCGATGAAGACACTGGAAATGAGGAAGAGGAGGAATCTGATGAAGACAACAACACACAGGCAAATAAACTTGTATTTGCCTGCATTAATGTAATAAAAGTCAGAGACAGTCATTGATTGAATTCATTGTTGTATCCTATGACTGTTTCAGGATGCAAACACTGCCACATCTGCCAATCAGCCCAAAAAGACGAGACGGTTTGGCCGGTCAATCATGAGGAGCTTCAAACGAAAGGTCATCCATCTGACTTTGAGCTTCCTTTTTTATTTATAAGGTAAGAAAATACCTTGCATGTACTAGTATTTGCAAATCAATTCAAAATTGTTTTTTCAGAGGAAAAAGAGAACACAGATGAAAAATAAAGCAATGTCAGACGGAGAATCAGACTTCAGTAACAGCAGAGAGAGGACTCAGATTGTTTACCATCCAAAGTAAGATTAGTCCTAAACAAAACAAACTGATGTAATACTCTCAGACAGTGGCCTCCATTACATTTGTACATGTTCATCAATCTTTCCTCAGAAAAAGAAAAACAATGAGGCTGTCCCGAGCTCTATCTGACCTGGTCAAGTACACTAAATCAGTCCGTGTGCATGACATAGAAACACAAGGTAAATTGTTGCTCATTTTTTACACATATTTAATTGCGGAAATGCAGCTTAATGGTTTCTTTTGTTTGTTTTTTGGCAGCTTATACCAACAGTTGGCAGGTCTCATCGCTCAATGAGACTGTTATGAACCAGATATTACAGTTGAAGCCTGGTGAACTGGTGCGATTTAACCAGCGCCAGCTTCTGAGAGTCTACCCATCCAACTACAGAGTAGACTCAAGCAACTTTAACCCTCAACCATACTGGAATACAGGCTGCCATATGGGTAAGACTCAGGATGCCATACATTTCAATTACAGCCTGTTTCATTCTGATATTTATGTTTCCAAACATATGTTATACTTCAGTTGCAATGAATTATCAAACCGAGGGTCGTATGCTTGAGCTGAACCGAGCAAAGTTTGCCAGTAATGGAAACTGTGGATACATACTGAAGCCTAAGTGCATGTCAAAAGGTGTGTATTTTTAAAAATGTGCACAGTGGCTACTAATTCTGTGTTTTCAAACTGTGTAATAAATCCAGTTTTTATTCCCAAGGTGCCTTTAACCCCATGTTAGAGGATCCTTTACAAGGACACAGAAAGACTCAGTTAGTTCTTAAAATCATCAGTGGACAGCAGCTTCCAAAACCAAAAGACTCCATGTTTGGAGACAGAGGAGAGGTATATTTCTGAACACTCTTCAAGACACATAAAAACAGTGTGTTGTTTTGTAATATTCTGTTTTGCTCTAGATAATAGATCCCTATGTTGAGGTGGAGATTATCGGCCTCCCTATTGATTGTTCCAAGCAGCAGACCAGAGTGGTGGATGACAATGGTATCAAACATTACAAATCAAGCCCAGTGTTCATTCAGGTTTGGCCTCTGGTTTTATCTGTTTAACAGCTCTGTTGTCTCTCAGGGTTTAACCCAATGTGGGAAGAAACACTTGTTTTCAACATTCAAATGCCCCAAATCGCATTGGTGCGTTTTGAAGTTTGGGATCATGATCCAATTGGACGGGATTTTATTGGAGAGAGGACTGTAGCTTTCAGAAGCATGATGCCAGGTAGATATACCTGTATTACTTCAACCAAAAGACAGTTGTTACAGTTTGAACATTATTGAACAGAAACTCTCGTGTTGTGATATTTACAGGTTATCGTCATGTGTATCTGGAGGGGATGGCAGAGTCTTCCATCTTTGTTCATGTTGCTATCAATGATATTTCAGGAAAAGTAAGATACTCTAAATTAAGGAAAACTTATTGTTCTCTAGGATGTAAATTTACAAATTATGTGAAATAATAAATATTATTTTTTTATCAAATAGGTCAAACCTACCAATGCTGTACAAGCAGCCAAGAAGCACATCCAAAAAGCCGCCCAGAAGCATATGAAGGGTCAGCCAAGGCAGCCCTCATTAGACTTTTCAGTCCAGTCTTCTGAAGACGGACGACCTGTCTTTCGTAGGGATCTGGACTCCATGTCTCAGGACAGTAAAAATGGAGACATATTCCCTTTTGTATATGGGCCAGCAGCCATGGCAGCTATTCATAAAGGGGCCATGAGTGAGCCAGTGAGGCGCGCTCACAGAGTGAAAATCCATGAGCCACCCAAACCAAGGAGAGGGATCCTGACACGCATGGCCTCCATAGATTCTCCTCCTGTGACACCCGTTCCCTTTGTTTCACCTGACAGCTTTGACATTGAGTCCCAAGATTATTGTCCGGATAGCACTGGCCCTGAGAACCACAGTCTAGTTCAAGTAGAGCCCGAGCCAAAGCTATTACCTGATTGTGTAGAAGAGGAAGAAGTTCAGAGCTGTGAACTGGAGGAGCCAGGACCCTCTGAAGAGTTACCTAAAGAACAGGAGGCAGATAATGCACAAGAAACTGATTTACAGAGTCCAAGTGATTTGGCTGCTGAACCCGTGTCACAGTCTCTTCCCTGGCCAAAATCCAGACCACTTATTCCCCCTCCCTCCCCACCCCGGGTCAGGAGAACGCTGGAGGCCCCCGCCACTCCCCGACCTCCCACTCCAGTGCGAACAAAACAACGCTCACAAAGTTGCCCACGAAAACAGATTGCTACCTCTTCTCAGACACCAATGGTAAACCGTAAGGCTGCTTTCCAGTGGCAGAGACACCGAGACCTAATCTATGACAGCTCCAGAAACCAGGTGACGCCGATCCCCAATGGAGTCTGCCTCTCTGAGAGCTCGTCCATCAGCAGTGACAGCAGCACCGACAGTCAGGAGTTCGTGGTGTCTTGTAACCCAGCTGGGGCGGGGCAACAAGATGGCACTTTGCAGAGGGAAATGAAGGCGCTTTTTGACCAGAAGATGAGAGAGATCCACTGCAAATCACCACTTTTCTTTGATGAGTCGGAATAATAGTAGTGAATTACTGACATCACCCAGTGCTTTTTGTTCTAAATAGTTCGGACTTCTTTGCTAAATAATACGGAAAACACCAATATTTGTCACAAAAAGTAATAGATTTTATTCCTAAACGCCTGCTACAATGTTTACAATTAACACCTTCTCACTGCTGGAATGTTTACAGAATCACTGATTGCAAAAATAATTGTTGACAATGTTGAAGTTATGTTATTGCCAATTGTACAGAACAAAAGATCAATGTGCAGTAAAATTAGAAAATATTATAACTGATGTATTAATAAACTTCATAATTTTCAAGTGTCAACATTCATTTAAGTTATTTCACAAAACACACTTCTATCTTTGTCAATGATAGCGCCTACAGCCTACACGTTAGTACAAACCATTTTCAGCCTTGTTAAAAGATTGTGTGAATGGGTTGTGGACGGATTTTATGGCTTTTCTTTGTCTTTATCGTCGGTTTCCTGTGGTTTTGCGTTGTCGGTCCTCAAGCGCAGACTTAGCTGCTCAGTCAGCACAGTGCAGCAAGATTTCTACAGGGAGAGCACACTGATGTCAAATTTACTTCATCATCAGATTGGACGTATCAAATTGTGCCTCATAATGCTTAAATTTGATATTGTTACAGTAAGAATAAAAAACATTTGCCTGCAAGGTCTTGAAATTTTCCACCTGGTTATGTCATGTGTGCATGTGCATATACCTTCTGCTCCGATGCGCTGCTGCGGGTGTGGGACGTGAGCTCCAGGACGGCCAGCAGGAGTCCCAGCCCGAGCCCCAGGGACAGAAGCACGAATATCCCCTTGAGACTGTGTGGCTGTGCAGCAGCAGACCCTGCCTTGTCTGCCAAGCAGCTGCTGGCCCACCACTTACTGCGCAGGTAAGCCAGCTCCCCTGCCTCACTCAGCTGGAGGATTGCCACACTCAGGTTTTTTATAATTGGTGAGCCTGTAAGATGTGTCCACAGATTTAAAATCATTGTTCTTACATTGTTGTATTACATTGTTGTATATAAAGTGTCCCTTGCCACCTTACCAAGAACAGCTGCAATACTGTATCCCCTCATTCCAATGACCTCATGTGTTCGGATCAGTTCACAATGTCGTGCAACAGCCAAGTCCAAGGAAACAGACTCTCCAATGAAAGCAAAATTGCCTTCTTTTGCTCGTAGTACTCCTTCATCCATTGAGGACACAAAACTCCTAGTTCTCTCCATGTGCTCATAGATTCTGCGGTACACTGGGTTATTTGAATTCTATATAAAAACACAGCATACAGATTGAAATATGAAAGAAGATTTAGGTAATATGTGACTAAGCTGTGCTAAATATTTCAACCCACCTTGAAGAAGGCAAGAGTAGAAGAGCCAGCCAGGCACCCGTACTCAATCCTGTCCTGACTGGCCAGATCCTCAAACCCTTTCACCACTAAGGAACTTGACTGAGCAGTGTCAGAGGAGCTCAGGTTTGAGAAATAAGAAGCTAGGAAGACAATGGTAAACAACCACCAGCTACAGCTGACAACACGGCCAGAGAGAGCTTTAGGATGAGGACCAGGCCCTGACAAGTTACAATAGACAGATATGCTTAAAAGACATGAATAATTTAAGCCTAGATATTGTTTGCTTTAATTTTTTGTTTGGTGCTAACCTTGTAGAGTCAGAGCTCCAGCTGTATACCACAAACTGTGGATGAAGCTGAAACTGTTCTGTTCACTCTCGGGCTGCACCCACTCACATGGGCTCAACCTGCAATTCATATCAGTCATTACTTTAATAATAATATGACAATAAGAAACAGCAGTCAAATGTTGACACATCTGAAAAATGTAAGCAATTTATGTAGTATTGCTAACCGTGCAACAAGAAAAATGCAGGCTGCAGTTCCCAGATAGGCAACTATAAAGCTGAGCCAAGTCTGGGTCGTAAAGGGATTCAGGAAATCAAAGGAACCCTCTTGCTCTGAGATATCTTTCCTAAGCAGGATGCTAATTCCCGTCTGCATGAACGGTTTGGTCATTCCCACAGCCTTCTCCCGAGCAGCAGTGAGAGTCAGTGGAGCTATGGCAAGGTCTGCTTCCTGTAAAAAAGATCATCTCAGCAATACCCTGTAGCAATCAGCAACAGCATTTGGCTTTTTATGCACTTACACCTCTGACCACCTCTCCAATCATTCCGTTCCAGTTTCCATTGTCGTCCACTCTGCCGTAGGAGCCATCTTTCACCAGATGCACTTTGAACTTGAAGCCTACTTTCTTGGCTACTTCATACAGCAGGTCCATGCAAAACCCCTCCAGTTGGGAGCCTTTAGATATGGTATATGGCTCTTGCTGCAAGAAAACACTCAAATATGTAACATGATCTTAGGTGGTAAAATAAATTTAAAAAAATGCATGTCATACCTTTATTGTTGTGATTCTTAGCTCTGATTCCACTAAATAAAGTAAGAAGATATTCAGGTAATTAAAACAAGGTATTTTTATGATTTCATTAGCCGCTTTACAATATTAACTAAAACAAAAAATAAACTGTTATCTTTATTGATATACATATTAATGCACGTGTTACATTTTAAAAGTTCCGAAAGTTACCAAGCAAAGGATTCATGAATCATTGAATAATAATGGATCACTGACAAAAGTCCTAAGTTTAGCTGGATCCAATACCTCTTTGTACACTGGCTGTAATTACTCTGACCTAGTCTTCATTGGCTTCCTCTCTCCTTCAGAAGTGTCCACTTTCCTCGTATGTTTGAACCAGCTTGCACAGTGACATATTTTTAGAGCAGTGTGTTAATTCAAAGTCTTAAAGCCCCGGCACTGTGAGACGGGAGGGCAGTCAAAGAGCATCAAACCCATTAATTCAGGCCAAGGCCAGGGGCTCCATCACCACAGGGTGATCCTGACAACCATCAGATCCTCCTTTTCATAAGATGACACGTAGACAAGCTCTTCAAAGTCCTGTCACTTCTTGGCCTCTGAAGACACAGGACCTTTGTTTGCTTAAAAGACTTGATTTATTAGAATTTTAAAGTCAGTTGGCTTGTTTCCTATTCTGTTTTCTACAAACTTGGAAAGGATGTGGCGCTAGGCTTTGATATTGAATTGAGTTGACAGTCTGTGTATTAATGACTCCTCAAGCCTGAAAAGTTCTATCAAGTCCAACAGTGAAAACATGAGGAACTTGGCACAGTAAAAAAGCAAGCTGCCACCATCATGTTACAAGTGCTTGGGTTGACTTTGAAATAGTAATAATAATAATAATAATAATAATAATAATAATAATAATAATAATAATAAACATTTTTGAAATTTGAATTGAAGTTTTATATCCGATAATGTATAATGTCTTGTCATTTTAAAACTATTAACTGGGAATGACAATAACAGATCTGTATGAGTATATCATAAAACATATGTCAAATTGTATGTTTAAAATGCCTCTTACCTGCTGTACATATTCCATTGTGAAGAAAAAAGACAAAATAGAGCACGAACAAGCTCAGACACATCCTGAGTCACTTTACATAAAGCTTGTTCTGAAAGAGGTAAAATCACTGTTAAAGGGAATAAGATAATTATAAGATAAGGTTGTGTCAATTGAAAAAGAAATGCTGATAGGCATAGAAAGGTTAAAGTAGTAAATGCATTATGAATGTGGAAAATACCTCAATTATAAATCCAAGATGTGATGGCTCAGTGTCCAGTCTTCTGTTGGCTCACAGTGCACCCTCAGCTGTGATAAAGTGCACTTGGTTTTCATGGTTCAAATGTGCTTAGACACCCAGCAGGAATCTGTGGGTGGAGAATGAGGCAAGATTTGGGAGGATGTAAAAGTAGAAGGCATTCAACATAAATGAGTGAATAAAAAAAAAAAGATATTTACAAGAACATAATGATTCCAATAATACATGACCTGAAACTTGTTTAGAAAGACAGATTGTTAATTTCATACTTAAAGTAATGTGTAAAGTACTGTCTACATTAGAGATTATCTTAGAGCATGTTAGAGAATCTGAAGCATAAGTGTGAATGCATAGTGAGACAAGTTAATGCTAATATTACAAAATAAAAGTTGCAAAAGTTCTGAGATCAAATACGGTTTGGTCTTGGCTACAATTCAGGATACTGATAACACTGCGAATAAAAGATGATCTAATGCTAACAGCAAAAAGATAACATAATCTGCATTTAAAAAAAAGATTTTTAGCTGATACGTTTTTTTTTTTGTGTAACCATATTACGAGATAATGAGACTTTGATATAATTTTGAGCTCCCATGTACATAGGTGCAGTAAATATTAGCTAAGTGATGAGACTTAAATAGAAAACTCTGGATAAACAATGACACTTTGCGATGGCTTCGGTTTGTGCCACAGACCAATCAAAGATTGGTGCGCGTTGTGCGCGAGGTACAGCGACGGCCTATGACTGGCTGTGTGCTTTTTTCCAAAGGGGCGTATTTTCAAGCCATCTTGGCTGAATATTTAGCCTTATCCAAGGTACATTAATTGTATATCTTCGTGATTTGAGCGTCTTTGTCTTTATAACTGAAATCGTTAAAAAGGTCCAGACCACTGCTATGGACCCGGGTCGTGTGGTTGTGTCCCACCGCGGTCTGGGCGGAAAACCGAAGGGCTAAGGATGACACTGTCGCTTCTGAAATTACCGGCTAGCCAAGCTAACAGCGAGCATGTCCGCCTCGGCTGTGGTCTGCTGTGGTCTGTCAGGAGCTCAAATTTAGCCAGGTGCACTTATTCTGTGTGACACCTCGCTGCGGCGGAGGGCTTTACAAGGTAATACCACTAGTGTGTTCACCGTTTTAGTCTGGCGCAGATTATCTGTCGTTTCGTTACACGACTTCTGTGTCCTGTCCGACCGAGAAACCTTATCGCAGCAAAGACGAGCTCTTTGCAGGGCTCCTGATTACAAAGCACTTGTCGAGGCGTTGCGCACTGAGTTTTATGTTTACATGCAATTAATGTACACATTCAGGCAGAGTGCAAATCGTGCAGACGCACTCTGGTTGCGCTTGGCATGTGTAATTGGGCTGCTAATCTACGTGCAACACAAATGTTGTCTCCGCTGTTGAGCGCTTAAAATGGCTGACAGATGTTAGATACTCGGGTTGGTATTTAGCGCAGGTCAACCTAACTATGTCGAGCAACAGAGAAAAAATAGACAGAGCCAGCTTCTGATTGGGCTGTCTTGTTACAGGCTCTCGTGTAGACCAATAGTGGCACAGCTGAGGAACAAGCCTGTAACTTAGTGCAAGGTTTGTGCAGGGAGAGTACTTGAGGTAACATGATTTGTTTTTAGTTCAACACTGCCACAGCTGACCACTTTGCATTAAAACACAAGGATAATAATTACTTGTTTTATTGGTGTTTATTATCTATTATCTTACATGAACAATTGACCAGAGTATACATTAAAACTATAAAGCAACATGTAAAACAAAAAAATGTAGTTATTATTGTATTGCACAATAACAACATAGTGAAAGTACTGAAATATTATTGGGTAACAAACAAATATTGTTATTATATTGTTTTAAACTGAAACACTATAATAGTGGAAATACTAAGTATAAGTATAGTTGACACTTTCCGGTGAATCTCTTTCTTTTCTCATTTCCTAAAGTGAGCTGGTGTGACATCCTATGTGAACAACAAGGAGGCGGGAATGTGAGACAGTTACTGGACGATTCAACATGGGTCGGGGGCGAGGGCGAGGGAGAGGGCGTGGTAGGGGTTCCTCTGGCCAGCCACGGCCCCCCTCTCCTTACAGACTGCAGCTCTCTCCATCCAGGGAGACTTTGACATATGCTCAGGCACAGAAAATAGTGGAAGTGGACCTAGATGGAAGAATCCATCGTATTAACATCACTGATCTTCTGCCTGTTATAACTGAGGATGAGATGATGGCCCAAGATATTGTGGAGTGCAACAGTAACAAGGAGAACAGTGAACAAACCAAAAGCAAAACCAGATCTTGTAGAAAACTAGCTAATAATAAAAGCAAGAAGAGTGGTAAAAATCAACAGCGCTCAGGCACCCATCAGCAAACAGTAAATACTAATTCATCACAGCAACAGTGCCCTTTGCCTGAACCCACCTTCCGTTTGCTAAGTTCAGTTAGCCCTTCAGAGGCACCTCCTCTGCCAACGGCCTACTACCGTTACATAGACAAATCAGGGGAGGAACAGGACAACGTGGCTGAGTATGACATGGACGAAGAAGACCTAGCCTGGCTGGAGATGGTAAACCAAAAGAGAGTGTCTGATGGACATGCTTCTGTATCTCCAGACACATTTGAGCTGCTCATTGACCGCCTGGAGAGAGAGTCTATACTGGAGTCCCGTAACCAGGCTCTGTCTCAATGTGCGGTTGATGAGGATGCCTTCTGCTGTGTCTGCCTGGATGACGAATGTTTGAACAGTAATGTCATCCTGTTCTGTGATATCTGTAATCTGGCAGTACACCAGGAGTGTTACGGTGTGCCCTATGTGCCCGAGGGCCAGTGGCTATGCCGCTGTTGCCTTCAGTCTCCCTCCCGTCCTGTAGACTGTGTGCTCTGTCCTAATCGAGGAGGTGCCTTCAAACAGACAAGTGATGGACGTTGGGCTCATGTTGTTTGTGCCATATGGATCCCAGAGGTCTGCTTTGCCAACACAGTGTTTTTGGAGCCTGTTGAGGGAATAAAGAACATTCCTCCTGCCCGCTGGAAGCTCACCTGCTACTTGTGTAAACAGAAGGGCAGGGGAGCATCCATTCAGTGCCACAAAGCCAATTGTTACAGGGCCTTTCACGTTACATGTGCACAGAAGGCTGGTCTTTTTATGAAGATTGACCCCGTCCGAGAGACAGGCGTCAATGGCACCACTTTCACAGTAAAAAAGACGGCCTTCTGTGAGCATCATTCTCCAGTTGGATCTCGGCGGGACGGATCTGGAGATGAGTCCATTGAGGGCAGACTGGTGGGAGGAAGGGGTAATAGGGGCCAAAGGTCCTACACTCAAAGTCCTCCATCCCCACAAAACAAAAAGGGTACTAAAAATCAGAAAAAGAAGGCTACTAAAGGAGGAGGTTCAACGCGCCGCTCAAATGTGCCTGTGCTGCTTGTGCCTCAGATCCCCTCTCACAGGTTTGACTTACATCTTATAATACCAGAAAGTTTTTATTGTCCTATGCTCATAATGGTACACTACATATCTAGTAATAATAATAACGACAGCTTATGTTTTACTTAATCTTTTTCCCCAACTGTTGCTGATGTTTCGTTATTACAGACTAAATAAGATCTGTACAGGAGTTGAGGTTCAGAGGAAGAACCAGTTCATGCAGAGACTGCATAACTACTGGTTACTGAAACGTCAGTCCAGAAATGGGATGCCCTTGATAAGACGACTCCATTCCCATCTACAGGCCCATAAGACTACTGAGCAGGTGAGGAGAGATCTGATGATAGACATACATTCTTACTTACAGATGTGTGTAAAAACTGTACAGTAGTGTGTGAAACATCAACTGCCAAGAACATATGTTTGTGTCTCACTGAAAATTATTAAACCCAGAAACACTTTTAATTACCAAAGAAAGACTTCTATGTTGCTTGTTTGTTTCTGACAGAAGGAGCCTGACGAGAAGTTGTGTGCTGCAAGAGAAGAGCTAAGATACTGGCAGAAGTTGAGGCAGGACTTAGAAAGAGCCAGGCTTTTGATTGAGCTGATCCGAAAGAGAGAACGGTTAAAGCGAGAACAGGTATGTTACAGAGAAAAGTTTGGAAATTTTCTGCACAATTCAATTATTCTGTATGTTTTTGGACACCCTCGGCAATTTAAGTGTCAAAGCTCTACCATATCACCACACTGGGAGTAATTTGAATTTTTAGACTAATGTTATACATATTTTTTCTTTTGTGTGCCAACATTATCACTCTTAGATGAAAATTCATCAGGCTGCTCTTGAACTAAAGTTGACCCCAGCATTGGTGCTTCTTCGAACCACTTTGGAACAACTACAAGAAAAGGACGTTACTAAAATCTTCTCGCAGCCTGTCAATCTTTCTGAGGTTGGTGCATTTTCTTTTAAATTAGCAGTATTTTGGCTACTTTATGATAGCTAAGATGATTTTCTATGATTGATTGAGGTCCCAGATTACTTGGAGTTTGTTTCCCAGCCAATGGACTTCTCCACCATGCGTACCAAACTGGAGGGACATGCCTACTGCTCCATCACAGACCTAGAAAAGGACTTTAACCTCATGATCTCCAACTGCCTAAAGTACAACTCTAAGGACACCATGTTTCACAAAACGGCCTTGCAACTGCGTGATGTTGGTGGTGCCATTCTTCGACAAGCCCACAGACAGTTTCAGAGCATTGGGTTGGATCCCAGCACTGGTATGCATTTACCAGAGTTTCCAAACAAACATGGCTTCTACAGTTGCACTTGGGATGATGGTAAGTCTTCAGATTGCACAACAAGCTATTCTTAATGATAAAGCTTGTGTTCAACCATTTTCTATTGCTTTAGTTGATGCCCTGCTGGAACCAGGGAACAGACTTCACCTAACAACAGAGGAGCAGCTTAAGGCTTTATTGGACAAACTAGACATGGTGACCTCTATGCGTACAAGTGGAGGTCGAACAAAGCGAATAAGGTTACTACGTCGAGAGATCAACTCCCTCAGACAAAAGATGAGCCAGCAGCAACAGCAAACTCCAACTGTCAATGGTAATGACAACAAAGATGAAGATGAAGGAAAATATGAAGAGAAAAAAGAGGAGAAAGAACGAGGGAAAAAACAGAAAGAGGAAAACATCGAGGAAAATGAAATATTGACAGAGGTTACAAACTCTGGGACAGGTAGTATTCTTTACTTTAAGCTCTTTAAAACCTACTGTTTATCAATGATCTATCATTTTTTATATTTTCTGCACCTTAGATGACGCTCCTCCTGTGCTCGAACTTACCTGCCCTGTGTCATCACCGTTGCCAGGAGATGCTCCTCTTGAGCCTCCGGTTCTGGGCATCGTACCAGGGGGGAGAAGGTCACCTGGTCGTTCCTACAAACGTCAAAGATCATCCCGCAGTGGAAGCAAAAGCCAAGGTGAAGATGAGGCTGAAGTTGGTGAGACTCGGTCGTCACAACAGGAGGCTGTCCACGAGGCAACACCGCTGGGAACACCCCCTACACTGCCTCTGGCTGGAGTTGGACGGCGTACATCTGTGCTGTTCAAAAAAGCAAAAAATGGAGTTCGCATGGCAAGAAACAAAATGCCACCACAACAAAATGGAAAAGAGTCTGAGGGGAAAACAAATGGCGTAAATAGCTCCCCTGCCAGTCCAAAGTCACCCAGTGTGACTAACATCAACTTACCCCCTACCCCTAATGCATCCCCCACACCACCTTCTCCACCTCACCATCTGAGATCAAGAGGCCACAGCTCCGACAGTGAAACAGACAAACCTCCTCCACTGCTCAGTGAAGAAGGTAAAAATATTGATCACTTGATAACATTGATAAATAAAGACCTCTCAGCATGTAATTATATTGAAATGTAATATTTATGTTAGCCCTGACAAATGGAAAGCACACCGCTACAGATGATGATGAAGATGACGATGACCACAAGCTAAAGTAAGTTTTGATTTAAATGTGTTACTTACTACTTATCTATAGAGACTTAACTCCTTCCCTTTTTCTTTCTTCTGGTTGTTACAGCAGCAGTGCTCCTCCACCTAAACGTAGCCGGGGTAAACCAGCACTGGTTAAAGTTCCCAACAGTGATAATGGAGAGATCTCTGGTACTGGTGTGTATTAAACTAGCAGGCTGACTTTCTAATAACTGGCTTTTGACGTCTTTCACAAAGCCTTAGACCATGGTCTGTTTTTGTTTAGCCTTTTATGCGTACCATATGATATGCAATTTATTTAAAATTGATAAAGGTTACTATATCTTATAGTCTCTAATCAAGATCACAAAAAAGAAAACATCTTTTGCATTTACATTGCCAATTTTTTGGCCAGTGGAAAAAAGCTTTACAGATACATATATTAAAAGTGCTAAAAAAGATTGTTTTAGTCTATAGCAAACAAACAAATAAACAATGTATTAGTTATAAGGGATGTCCTGTTCACAGGAAAATCTACACTTCTGTCTTTAGATACTGAGACAGAGCTGACACCTTTGGACTTAGTGTGGGCGAAATCCAGAGGATACCCATCATATCCAGCAATGGTGAGAACTGGCTTGATCTTGGCAGTTTATCATGCTTGTACTGTTCAGTCAAGTTTTGCAGTTGACATGAAGGAAAAAAAGAGTCTTTTGGCATCTCAAAGAGGGCAGTAATTGACTGACATGAGTTTTTTGTTGCAGATTGTTGACCCAGACATGCCCCAGGAAGGGCTTCTTCACAATGGTATCCCTATTCCCGTGCCTCCTGTGGAGGTGCTCAAACTTGGCGAGGGGAGACAAACGGAAGGAGACGAAAAACTCTTCTTGGTGCTGTTCTTTGATGCCAAAAGAACTTGGTATGATGAAGATAGACAGAATTAATCATGCTGAAATTTTTCATCTTTATGACCCTTTTGTTTCAATTATTCATGTTGATTTTTCAGGCAGTGGCTCCCTCGAAACAAGCTGCTTCCACTTGGGGCGGATGACACTGTAGACAAACTGCGTTTAATGGAAGGAAAGAAACCAAGTGTTCGCAAGTCTGTGCACACAGCGTATGACAGAGCCATTGTACATCTAAATCATGTGAGAGGAAATCTTAACTTTACTCCCTCCAATTTTATATGACTTTTAGAATTTGTACTAAAGACTGCTTGGTTATTACTCTTGAAAAGGTTGGACAGTAACTTATTCTAAATGATGTGATTATAATATATAAATTTTGTTGGTTTTATATACAAAGGATTGCCTTATTTGAAAAGATTTTAATGGAGTGAAAGCTTGATGACATTGTCATAGATATATTCAGTCGTCATTTCCAAAATGTCTTACAAAACCACTGTTTTAATGTGTTCATATCAAGTTTTTTAGGCTAAAGTGGGTCAAGAAAATTGTAAATATTTAGGCATTGTCTTGATTCAAACATATTTATATTGTGTTTGCCATTGAATTGTCTCCTTGTGTCAAGGAATGCAGATGTTACATTTCAAATATGAATGCATGTCATATCTGGACATCTCTCATCAATATTTTTGGCTCGGAAAATATACAACGGTAAAGCAAGGGGTCCTTAATGATATAATTTTTCCTCTTTCATGTTCTACGTGGCTTTCTTCAATCTTCAATTCAATCATCTACTTTTGATGTTAACTGGCAGAACTGTAGTCCAGGTATGACATGGTGTAGGTTTGCTCTTATTTTTCCATATTGTGAAACTGTATCCTAGACTCCTGGTGCAGCTATGTGGTTAGTATCATGTGAAGCCACTAGAGAAAATGCTAATTAGGCGCTTACCTTTGTGTCTGTTCCAGTCTCTCATTGAAAGAAACTTAAAGGTTTGTGCAGATTTGTCTGAAATGACTTGAGAAGCACAATCTGTGTTTGAGAAAGGGTGACTCCTGGAGCCATATACATGTGGCGGTTATATGTTTATATAATATATACATTCATGTAAAAAACTAAATGTTGTAAAGGTGCATGTGTATAGTTTTGTAAATATGTAAATGTCAGTTTTTATTAACTTACATTAAATAATTTAAGGAATGCAAATCAAATTTAGATTTTAATTTATATCTTGTGGCAATTAAGAGTGTTATTTAAAAGTTAATGAAATGATTTATGTAAGACACTAAGTAGATCTCTGTAATAGTGATGGTATACAACATGTCAGATCATATTTTCTGGAAGTGACGTGACACAAGACCTGAGCTCTAGGCCAAAGTGACCAAACTAAATACTGGAGTGATTTGTGTTCTTGGGTGTTGCAGGCGATTTGGGTCTTGTTATGAATTGTGCTACAGGATCTATAATTACCACGAGACATTTTCTCACACAAGAATAAATGCTGATTGAAGGAACTGAAAGTGTATGCTCTGTGTTTAGGACAGACTGAACCTGCTGACAACGTACACCTGCAATCATTTTAATATAGATTTTAACATCAGTGTGTTTATCATGATTGGCCTGTATGTTTATTTGATAGCCAGTTTTCATAACAAATTATATATCACATTTTACGGCATATACGTTATACCAAAAGACATACAAAATCCAATTTTGAGGTTGTGTGAGCTGAGTAGTACCTTATTTTCCATTTACACTTCCAAATTTGTACTTCTGTATAATGAATATATAATACTATAATTATAAAATTTAGATTTATTTTTGTCCAAAAACAAACAAAAAACTATATGCATGCAGATTTCTGCAACCAGGGATTAATTTATTCATACAATATATATTCTTGAACTAATAGCAAGTTTTTGCCACACTCTTATAGACATCTTTGCAAATTTATTTTCCAAAAGCAGTGTCATCTGTTGTTATTTGCTAGAGGTCATATGACTATTGTACTTTAATTATCTGCAGGAAAAGGTAATGAGCTCCGTGGTATTTCTTTATCTTAACTATAACAAAAAGACTGACTTCTAACAATGAAAACAGGTAAAATATTGATTCTGTAACATGTAACAAGATGAATTTTCTGTCATCCTACCTTCCACAAGACAATTTTTTTTTCAGTTAGTTGTTCAACCAACCATAGTAATAGCAGGACTTAGTTTCATAGTTGTTCTGCAACTCCAAAAACACTCCAAAAATATTGGAAAATTATATGTGCCCATCTCTGCTCTTCCAGTTTTTGTTTTTCCATAAGTGTTAAAGAAAGAAAACCATCTACCTCCATTTGACATTGTATGTTCTTAACATTTGAATCGTAAAGCTTTTAAGATAAACGTTACAATGGTTCAATTTTTTTTTTTTTTTTTTGCCTCATCTAAACCACCGTATACATATAACGATCTTTAGTTACAAAGAAACAATGAATGGTAACAGCATCAAAACTATCTTCAGTGTAATACATTCACCATCAGTGAAAAGTCTCTAGTTGCAGTAATAAAACATTATAAAAACATTTAAATACTATTGTGATTTTTTTTTCTACCACAATTCAATTTAAAATATACAATTTTCTTGTAATCCTATTTTGCCCTGACCATTTTCAATTGAAAGCATTAATGCAATAGTGTGCATTCTTATTAAGTCAAAGAATTAACACTAGATTATTTGTATTCTTAAATAGTGTAAAACTTAGTGTTTGATTGCAGTATGCAATGTCTATTAAGTCCAATGGGCATCAAAACTAGGTTCAAAAATATTGAACTGTGGGATGGGAGTTCATAGAAGAGACAGGAAACCATTGTCTGTGGAGTCTTGCTGGTCCGCTTTTCCACTTCGAGAACTCTTGCTCGGGTTTGGGGTGGTTGAATACTTAGGGGGGTACCTAATGAACAGGCGGTCCTCCTCCTTTTTAATCCACCTTAAAAGCTTTGTAATAGCAGTAATGGCACAGGCCTTTGTCACCAGAGGACTGAAGCAGGTGTAGAGCTCAAATTTACTTGTGACCTAAAGTGGAGAGGGGAAAAGTTAATAATCTACACATGGTTAACATGCTTAATACAAGTCTGATATAATTGATAAGTATTCAGAACAAATTAAATCACCTACCCACGCAAGCATGGTTTCTCTCTCTGCAACATGGTAAATGAGTTTGAGGGGCCGTGAGGTGCTGTGGATGCGGCTGTGCATGTAACGATAAAGGTCAAGCAACCTTGTTTTCTCCTCTTCACTACTATAGGGCGCCTCCATCTCTGGGCTGAAGAAAGGAAAAAGAGAGGGAAGAATTCACACAGTCTTGGAAGTTCTTTGATACTATCTTTAACAGCTAGAAATTTCTATAGTACTCTTTTTAATTAGCTTATTTTTGTATTTTTTGAAAAGGTCACATTCTCTGTATCACAAGTCATTTAGACTATCACAAGGTCTTTATAAAGAAAATGACACTGGTCCATTATTTTAAGACCTTTTTAGAGGTAAATTATACACCTATTATTTACCCCTTCTTCTTTCTTGTACCTGCAGAAGAATAAACTGACCTGGTGAACTGAGAGAGCTGGCGATAGTTGTCTGGCACATCAAAAGGCTTGTACATAAAGTGTCTGAGGTCAGAGACGCCCACCTGGCTCACACTGTAAGCCTGGGCTTTGGCTATGAGGCTCAAAGAGTTTTGAGCAATCATGGCCTCCTCTATCTTCCTTTTGCACTCAGCTACGGCATAGAAAGCTTCCTTGTCTGTTGAAAGCAGCAGCAAGCAAACAGTGCATTCAGGAGGGTCCAGGTAAGAGATGTATGCATAAAAATAACAGTCAGGGTTAAAGAGAGGGAGGCAGATGGGAGTCCAGATCTCGCCAGCTTGAAAAGCAGAGGAGGCTCCAATGAGATTGAGCAGTAGGTGGACATCCGCAGGTTCTAGTCTAGTGTCTTCAATTACAGTCTTTTCTTGAACAATTGTAAGCAGCTGGTTCTTTGCAATTAGGATGGAGAAAACAAGGTTGGGGGTAATCGCCTTCTGCAAGATCTGACTTAAAGAGTCCCTGAGTGAGGAAGCAAGGGGCAAGCAGTGTACTGCTCCAAGCAAGAAGCTGGGATCTGAATCAACCAGGTTGAGAAGACCATCCAGGATCTTCTCTGAGCCGGCCAGAAGTCTCCTCAGGTCATAGTTTTTCTTATGTTCAAAGATCCTGGATATGCTGGCCTGGGTGAGCATGCTGACGATTTGGTAGTACACATACAGAAGTTCTCCACGCAGCTGCTGCTCAGACTGACGAGTACTGGAGACACACACCAGGACAAGGGGACCCTTCTGTAAGAACACCACAGTGTGCTCCTCTGATGTAGAGAACAAAATAAAGTCAGAAATTATATGTTGTTGCTTAAGTATTAATAACTTAACCAATAGCACCTTACATATTTATCTTAAAGTGGGTAAACACAACAGACAATTCGATGGAAGCCTAATACCACTACTGGTTAAGACAGCTTGGCAGAAAGAAGAGATTAGCATGATGCCTGATGATCCTACCTGAATAGACAGATCGGATGATATTGTCACTACTTTGGACAAAAGACACCAGTGCCATCATGACTCCCATTGTAGATGAGAGAGCCTCTTCACTTCCATATCGAGAGTAGATAGGTTTTCCCGCCTCGCTTAGCACAAAAACATGCTTCCTATGCTGCCGCCAACTGTCGGCTGTCACATCCTCTTCACGGTGAGACATAAATGCGGGCATGTCCTGGGTACCTGCCTCTAGCAAAGGAGATGATCTTCCCTTCACACCTAAACCTTGCTCCTCCAGCTTGGCCTTGGCCAACATTGTTACAACAAATTCCCCTGAGTCGCACTGGTCATCGTCTGTAGCAGCATCCTCAGTTGTTCTGAATGCTGTTTCATCAGTCTCTGTATTGGTGACTTGGTCAGAATAGGGCTTTGCATTGTTTTGTGAGTCTTCTGTTGTAATGCCTGATGTATCTTGATCTGCAGCCATCTGCTTGTCAACAACATCGCTGTTATTTTTCTCCACTTGATCAGGAAACATATGATTTCCCAAAAGGGAAAGAGAAGTCGCCAGGTTGTGAGCTAAAAGAAAAGAAAATTAAATTACATAAATTACAAAGAGAAAAAATTGTATGTCATCTAAATCAAATAAATTTCAGTTTACCTGTTGAGTTGCTTGCACTAGGTCGAGCACAAATGTTCACACCCTGTGCCTCTTCTTCTTGGTGATGGTCTCCCTCCATAATACCATCCCAGTCACTTGCATTTTAAAATAAAAATTAAAAATAGTATAGTGATTGTAAGATGACAAATAATAAAAAGGTGTGTCGTACATATAAATAGTTGTGTGGCTTCAAAACCAAATACAACAAGGATCTTAGACTTATGAATAGAAGCATGGATACTGATCCAGCGGCTAGGTCACATGATTGTGGGCGAAAACTGGTTTTCAGAGGACAGTAACTACAACATCCCGAATAAACTGTGGAGTTTAAGACATAACACCAGCCCCGTCTGTGACTATGGACACACACAGGGGTTAAACATGGAGAGGATAGAGCTAGTTGGCTGAGTACCTAACGCATGCTTAATTGGTTTGCTATGTCAAGTTACTAACAAAACTACTCCATGGTTATTTATAGAAGAAGGGATCTTGGGATAAATGCTAAATTAGACCGACGCAACTTGTTAATGTTGGCTCTCGGCTCGCTAGCATTACCTGCTAGCAAGCGACACATACAGATCAATTTCACGGCCCTAGCTCAACAGTGACCAGTCGAGCAACCGTTTCGACTACAAATTAGATCAAACTAAGAGTGAAACTTACGCTTCTTGTTTCTTCGAAACGTTGGGTTGGAAACCTAAATTGTTGTGCACACTTTCATTTGCAGCTAGGCAGAAAACAAGTCGTCAAGAAGAATGAGAAACAGAAAACAAATTTTGCCCTACCATAGCTGACATCCGGAATCTCTGACGACACACTGGGTCAGCCAATCAGGTTTTTCGAGGGGCATATCCAGTCCCGGCACCAGGGTGTGCTCAAATAGACCCTCTACAAAATTGTGATTTTTATGAAATAAACTAAGACTCAATAGTTTTAGAACCAGTAGATGGATAAGGTATTTACTTTATTAATAAAAATAAGTTACAAAACAATATAGTGTGCATAAAGTGTACTTAAGTCAAGTCAAATAAATAATAAAAAACATATGAACAAAACGATATCGAAATTATACTTTAGATAGAGAAGGGCAGAAATAACTACTATAAAACAGGTTTTTAACTTGAATTAATGGATGTGTAATGTTACGTAGCGTCAAGTTGCCTACGTCATGTCCGGCTCCTCAACCTTCCCCGGTACGTACCACGTCCATGTACAAAACATACAAACACTACGAAGAGGATGGGCAAATTCTGTGATTTTATTCTTGCCAGTGTTTCTAACTTTGTTTACAGTACAAGACTAGAGATATAAACAACTGTAATCAATGGATGAGCCGTGGGATTGTGAGTTTCTGTCGCGGATTGCTGACAGCTGTCTCTCGTTTCTTTCTGAGTTTGTGGAGGACTGGCTCGCGAACGACATGAGAGTCTCTATATTCAAAATCTTACTCAGCTGGTTAATACTTAGTCTTATTGCAATTCATTTTGCTTGGAAAGTATATGGGAATACAGTAAACGACATGTATTACAGACAAGGTAAGTGTCACGATTATCTGCTTTCTGGCTATGCAATGATTGGCCTACGTGATGTTGGCCTACTGTGTGTTATACTATAGCCTTCTTACTTTACATATACGTATGTCTACGGTGCTTACTGTATTTATACCATAGACATACCATAACTTAATATGCCTGTTGTTTATACCCACATTCAGGAACGGGCCAGAACGGAGGTACACCTGACACAGCCCCTCACCTGAGTGGATGGTAGGCTTCTGAATAGCCTATTGTGTGGTTCACAGTTTGTAATCGTAGTTTGAATATAGAGGTGTCTATGCTAAAAACAATGCTAAATGCTATATATTTATATAGCATTATATATATATATATAAAATAAAAGTTCTTCACATTAATTTGTTTTTGTTTTTTTTGTAGGGACAGTGCAGCAGGAGATACCCCAAAGATTCATCGGGATTAAGATGACTATGAAATGTAGTTACTATTCTAGCATAATTTTTACTTCCAAGACTGATGGAGGACAGCAGTTATCCTGAGCATATTTAAATTCCTAATGGATTTTTTTTTTTTTTTTACTTTTGATGTCTTGACAATAATCATAAAAAGTGATTCCTATACATTCCAGGCTTTACCTTTTGGGCAACTGTTTCCCTTTAGATAATCAAAAAACAGTGTAAATATGTTTTAATGGTTCTCTTCTGGGCAGCAAAATATATTTTTGTTAATGGAAAATACAGTTTTAACCTTTGATGAAGAACAGTAAAGACAACTACACTAAACATTCAACTCAAGTATTTCAAGCATCTCAATCTGAAGTATTTAACAATGTTTAGTGTGCCCCTTAATAGGCTGTTTATTTCATAATTTTAAATTGTCTCCTTATAATCTTGAGCTATATAAATTTAGGATCTCAGCTTCTCTGGGGTTACACAAAAATGTAATTTGTTTTTAAAATACAAGACTGATTATTTTTTTAAATACTTTATTTAGGTATGTATGTGGCTTAAGTGACCCATGTGCTTCAATTTGTTTTTATCTTACCTACAGTGGGTTTAAGCACTCTATTTTATGTTAATTGGAATTGGTGGAATAAGTAGAACATGCATATCCATTACATTGGTACAGGTTAAGCCTGGAACAAGCAAGCGCTTCCCAGTAGAAAGATTTGAAAAAAAGGTAAAAGAATCATTATTGGCAAGAAAAGTGTTGATGTCAAGTCCCTGTGATTGAGCCTCTTCACATAAACCTGCATCAGTGATTGCTCCTGCTGCCTCAGTGGGTCCATCTTGTCCATCAGTCCCGCCACTGAGAAACACAGGACCTTTAGGTGGCAGATCCAGGCCTTTTAACTCAAGAGCCACCCGCAGAGCCAGCTCTTGGTTACGACCACCTCGACCTTTGCCTGTTAGCTCCACAGTGGGTTCACCTCCCGCTAAGAGACATGTGGCCCCCCAACCCTCGGCACGGCCCTCACCCAGCACCTGCATTGTACGGCATAGGTCCCAGGTCTCAACACCAACTTCAGGCCCCAGCCGTAACACTTCAGCAGCTATCTCAGGAGGAGGCTCTTCTCGGGAACATGCAAAGCGAGCCAGAAGCCCATAAAGACGAGAAACAATCTTTACATCTCCACTCACTCCTAGGGAAAGAATAACAGGGCGAAAACCCAGCTCCCGAGCTCGCAGCCCAGCATACTTGAGGGCAATGCTATTAGAGCCAATTACAGAATTAACAACATGTGCTGCTTTTTCACCTTCGTGGCTTTTCTTTTCCCACCTAGGGCCCGGTTTCCCAAGAACATCCTTTACTGAGGCTGGTAGAGAGTTTAACAACTTGTAACGTTCAAGGACTGACAAAACTTCCTCAGGCCATACCTCAGTCCACACTGTGGGCCCACTAGCTATCAAATCTAGTGGGTCACCAATCACATCAGATAATATAAGGGCCACCACCTGCACAGAGGATAAATCAAGAGTTTGGTGAAGAAATGCAAGCAATATATTAATCTTGTTAAATAGACGGTTACCTGGGCTGGGTAAGCAAAATGTGCAAGTCCTCCACCTTTCAACAGTGAAAGGGCCCGACGTACAGTGTTTAGCTCTTGTATAGTAGCACCAGCGGCAGCAAGTTTTCGGGTAACATCTAGTTTCTCTTGCAAGGAAACTGAAGGGACTGGTGCAGGCAGTAAGGCAGAGCCCCCACCTAGACAGCAATTAAAGATTGACATTAAAAAGTTGTAGTTTTTATTGAAATTAAACAAAAGATAAGAGCTGACACCTGAAATAAGTACTAGTAGCAAGTCCGTTTCAGTTAGTCCACAGGCCAGCTGCTTGATCTTTTCAGCTGCTCTTTGGGCATCAGTGTCAGGCAAATTGTGTTTGGCTCCTTCAATTACTTCAATACGACTGTTTTCTTTTAATAATAGATGGCTGATAAGGAAGTAAGAACATTTAACACAATCAGTGTTGGACTAAAATGTTATATTTTATGTTTTAAGTCTTTTTACATACTTTTTTCCATGCTGCCATAAAGTCTGCTGGATGCCATGCGGCACACTTAAGACTCCTTGCACTAAATGATCATCCAAAATCCTCTCCACCTCTGCAGCCATACCCAGTACAGCTTTCCCAAAACCCACTAGGTGCAGATTGTGTTTGAGCGTAAGTTTGTGTCCATCAATAATTACTATATCTTCTTTACGTTCTATACTCTGGCGCACCACAGTGTCTGGCTGCACAGCCTTTACTGCAGTTGCAAACACCTCACGTGCCCTGGAGTCCAGTGACATTTTGCAAAACGTAGGTTTCCTCCTTTCTACCAGAGCAAGAAAGGGCTTAGGCCGGAAAAAGGAAAGAACACGTGCCATGTGGGTAGTGGGTCTGAGCTGGAGTTGCCTTGGAAAATAAATACAATAAAATGATATTACAAATAAATATAGAATATGGAAGGATTTCCAATACTAATTTAGATGCACATTTACATAAAATATTTTGAGTTTTGTAATCAAAAGTAAAACATTTAGTGTTTTTAAAAAAAAGGTAAGCATGATGTATGATTGTAAATGATAACATTATCATACACATACAATTCTGCTCCCCAGATATATGATCTATACACCACTACAGTGGTGTGCTATTTATTATAGAATATTATGAAAAGCAAAGCAGTTTTGCTGTCATAATGTAGATATATAGCCAGCTCAACAGCTGCCTACCTGTGAAGGTTGAAAAGGAATATTAAACCTACAGATTCCCTCTGTCAGACAAGTAACCACCTATATGTGTTCCACTTAAGCAGCTAGACAGAGTAGCAAAAGTCTGACCAGAGACTCACAAGAGTTGTGTACCGTATGTGTAATGATTGACTCGAACAGGCCAAAGAACTGGCTCTATTAGGGGTGGACACTTACTTATCCAGTTTATATACAATTTAAGAAAGATATATCATAAACATCATTGTAGATGTTTCTAACACTATGGCAGATATATAGATAGAGACAAAGAAACATGTTTAATATAATGATATAATACAATAATATTAATAAAATATATTAAAACGTTGTTATTCTGGTTATTCAAACCTTTACGCAACTTGTCCAGTACAAAAAACATCATACATAGGTAAAGGTTAAAGATTAGGTTAAGCTTTTATAACAAAGCAAGTATACACATTCGTCCTTACCTGTTCCTCCCACGGCACCATTCTTTCTATTTTCTTCTTTATTTCTCCTTAGTCCCTGATAGTGTCGGGAGGATTAAAAGAAAGAATCAGCACAACAGTGTCAAAGAACGCACAATCTAGAAAGTTACGTTCTGTTTCAGACAGACACGTAAAGATTAAAACGAACTCAGGGAATCGGTGTTAATATTGTGTACTTTTCGCTTTTCATGAGCTCTAAACTGTGAAATTACTATTCAGTTTATTTCTATAAGTACATGATCCATATTTATAAGACGCTTGGATTTTAAGATCTCAACATGGATCTCAAGTGTAATTTCCTTGTAAACAAATACGCAATGATCACATGGTCTCATCGCGATAACTCAAGATCACGCGTTGCTTGGCGAGCGTGTGCGTACGTAGCATGGACGCAATTTGTACTATGTGCGTCGCTGCCTGGAAGGCGGTACTTTCTCGGTGCTTCCTCTACTACTGTGAAGAAGCGCACTTTTCATTGCTCTTTTTTTTTTATCTTATGTTGAAAAATAACATCAGACGTAATTGTAGTTCACAAATCTCTACAATACAGCTCAGCTAACACGTCATTGACGAGTTTTAACTGTATCTGCTTTTGATACAGCCAGAAGCCACCATGAAGCTGACGGACAATGTGCTGCGGAGTTTTAGGGTTGCTAAGGTTTTTCGAGAAAACTCTGACAAAATTAATTGTTTTGATTTCAGTTCAAACGGTGAAACCATTATATCCAGTAGCGACGATGATTCCTTAGTCTTGTACGATTGCCAGGAGGGAAAGTAAGTCTTGTTCCTTTATTTTTGTCTTATTGTTTTTGGTGTAGCCCTTCGATGCTAACTAGGCCTACTGCCCTGCGTTTATTCTGCAGCAACGTATGAAAATTAACTGCTACTTGGGGCCAGACAGTGCCCCTTTTAAAAGATTTAATATAGAACGTATGTTAATTTAATTGAATTACCTATTTATTTATTTATTTTCCATTTTTATCATTCAATCCTCATCATGTCAGACCCAAGAGGACGCTCTACAGTAAAAAATATGGAGTAGATCTCATCAGGTATACACATGCTGCAAACACAGTGGTCTACAGCTCCAACAAAATCGATGGTATGTTAATAAACGATTCCTGTGGGTTTTTGTTTTTTTTTTATTGTTTGTTGTATTGATGATTCTTTGTTCTGTTTAGAGCTTTATTATACCAAAAATTAACATGGTAACTACTTACAATCGTGCTTTTAGTACATAATATACACCGCAGAGGTACTGAGTCACCTGGTCTTGTCCAATTTTCACTTTAGTGTTTTTATCAATGCACATGTCCGCTGTTGTGTCAGAAGTTAAAAAGTTAACAGTTTTTTTTGCCATTTGAAAAAACAAACTTACAAGAACCATACTCTGTTTGCCAAAGCTTACACATATTTAAAACTTGCTTTAGAGTTTCACATGAAAATAGTATTTGTTTGTGTATATTGTGTATCTTTTTTCTGATCTTTTTCCTGTGGTTTATGACTGCATAGTGATGAACTCTCTTTGGGCTGAGGTAGTTGTTTGTACAGTTTGGTGGGTCTGTGATTCTGCCCCATACAGGAGCTAACTGTACAAGTGACTGCCTTGCCCACGGCTGAGTGTATTCATCGTTAATATTTATCTAATGAATGTTTTTCTAAGATGTTTTTGTTCTCTGTTGCTTGTATATGTGTCATTTATATTTTGTTTCGCTCTTGAAGATACTATACGATACCTGTCACTTCATGATAACAAATACATCCGTTATTTTCCTGGGCACAACAAAAGGTGAGGATTCTTTGTGCTTTGTGCGTTTTTGTTGACTTCTGTTATACATTTACTAATCTTTCTCTTGTTGCATTTAGAGTAACGTCCCTGTCCATGTCTCCAGTGGATGACACATTCATATCTGGCTCATTAGATAAAACTATTAGACTGTGGGATCTCCGCTCTCCAAACTGTCAGGTATGTGTTACATTTTATTCAAATTTGGCAAACACATATTGGATATAGTCGACACTGACCACCCATGGCTTTCTGTTCTCCAGGGGCTGATGCATCTACAGGGCAAACCAGTGTGCTCCTTTGACCCAGAGGGTCTCATTTTTGCTGCAGGAATAAATTCAGAGATGGTGAAGCTCTATGATCTTCGGTCATTTGACAAGGTAAAATTTATACTTTTAGGGTCTACATATATAGTGTAGTGTGTGATTTAAAGTTTTAAACTAAATTCAAGCTGTTATCTGTTTTTGAACAGGGTCCGTTTGCAACCTTCAAACTTCAGTATGATCGAACATGTGAATGGACCGGGTTGAAGTTTAGCAATGATGGAAAACTAATTCTTCTGTCTACTAACGGTGGAGCCCTACGCATCTTGGATGCTTTCAAGGGTGCTGTTCTACATTCCTTTGGAGTAAGTAATATTAAATTCTCATGTATTTGTTACTGCACAGAAAAATGAATGCATGCATTTCTAATTGGTTAAGGAATATGAGTTTAATTAATTCACAAGCATATATCCACACATTTTTGTTTTCTTTACATGCTCACCTCCTACATACTCTTCCTTATTTACCTGCAGGGCTACAACAACAGTAAAGGTGTAACACTAGAGGCATCCTTCACTCCTGACTCTCAGTTTGTCATGATCGGTAAGTAAATACTGTTTTGTGCTTTTTTGTGGTGTTACACATAGTGAAACAAAACACATAAAAGAAGAAGAATGGAGGGATACTTTCTTATTCCCCTGTCGTCACCAAATGTTAACCCACCAAGTCTTATTTATTTTTAGGCTCAGAGGACGGAAAGATCCATGTGTGGAATGCAGAGAGTGGCATGAAGGTGGCTTTATTAGATGGGAAGCACACTGGACCAATTACTTGCCTGCAGTTCAACCCCAAGTTCATGACGTTTGCAAGCGCCTGTTCCAACATGGTGAGTGGGCATCAAAATCATCGGCTTTTCCACCTTCCAATGATGTGTAAATGATAAGATGAACAATTCTTCACAAGATAAAATATAAAAACATTACATATGTTCCCACCACATTTTCAGAAACATTAGAAATAATCCTGAGTGTTCTTTTTTTAGGCGTTTTGGCTTCCTACTATTGATGACTGAGGACATGTTTTGGTGAAGGCCAAAACTGAAGCAGAGTGACCAGCAGGGGTCAGTGCAGAAAACATCCATGATGGGCAAATCCAGTTTAAATTTGTAAATAAGTTTTGTGCAAAAAAGTTTTCTTGTTTATTTGTTTTTTATATTTCTATTTAACATTAAAACTAGTATTTGTAACTTTCTGTAGTTAGTGTTTTATTACAACCTTAACACAATCGCCTTCCAGAGAGACCTTTTCTATCCCATGGTATACTGGTCTGTGGTGTTAACTTGACATCTTGGCTATTAATTAAATAATAATTTATCTGTGTAAGTTTCAAAGGTTAAGCATGAAAATGTTGGTTATGTGTTTGACATTGAGAACAAGAGCAGCATGTTTATTACTCAAAACATGTTACACAATATGTTGACTCACAGTTGGTGAGCAACAAGGTGTGGAAACACATTTGAAATGTGTGATTTTTTGCTTGTTAACATAATTGCTAATTGCATATGTGTTGGGAGATTAAATAAAATCTCCTAACACATATGCCAAGTGGATGTGAGAATGCCGACCTTGATGTGTAAGCTGTTTGTGGAAAGGATTTCTCTATTTTGGTGACGGAGTGTAAATTTAAAAATCAGGAGTCTGTTTACCTGGGAATGGGTTTTCAAAATATAAGCCATGTAGTACAACAACTTCAGGATAATACTTGACTTACATTGTTATATTGCTCAGAAGTTAGGCATGGGTTTTGCAAGTCACAGTCCTCTCCCCCCTCTTGGAAGGTCTGTTGTGGTGGGTGTTCACAGGCCAGTGTCCATGGCTGGACAGTCAGAGAGGGCTAATTTTGGTAGAAGTGATCAGGTTCCCTCTGTGTGCACATGATACTGTCCTAGTTACTTGCACGATGTCCCTTCTCACAGTGTCACACTCTCTACAAGTCCAGACACACTCAGCAACCTTCTTCAGCAGTCAGATCAGTGCTTAGCCTCATCTTCTGAAGTAAAGGACACTTTTCAGCCTTTGGTTGGACCTTACTAGTGACTGACTGGACTTAATATTTTGGCTTTGTCCTGCTCTGTCCTTTGAATCTGTCTCAATAACCGGCGGGAGGAACAGGCTGCTGCCCCGCCATGTTTCTAGCACTGGTGGTGACGCCAGAACTGAGGGAGTTCCTGGCCCGGGCAAGAGGAGGAGCAGTGCGCCTCATCAAAGTGTGTATCCAAGACGGTGAGTGACCCTAGGCAATGGTGATCAGAGAAAATGAGGATGAGACCATCCTAATATTTCAATCACTGTGGCCTGCATTAATATAATATTTTTAGTCTCACATTACACCTACTTATCCAATCTGTACTCTGATGTTTTTTAACACCAACAATGAACGTTTTTCTGGTTGCTGTTGTTGACTTGTTTGCTTTTATATTCACACAGTGTTAGGGCCAAAAATAACTTCTCATATGACATAGCTACATATTGAGAAGTCATATATAAAAAAAGCACTGCTGTTTATTATTGCAGCTTGACCAACTTCGAGGAAGGGATGTTTGAATGAGATGTGTGTCAGCTGAGCACTCTGAGAAGTGGTCAGTAAGGCAACAGTCAGCTGTTTATAGAAGCTGACCAATGTTCACTGGGTGTTTACATCCGGTTTGGTGTCTGACCAATACCTTATGAGTCACAATCTGATTAATGACCAAACCATTCTATTGGGGGTTCTCTGTACAGAGACTGCCTATCACGTTAAATATTTGGTCTCATATTTTTGAATGATGTCATGCCAAGCATGTTGGGAGAGGGTCAGACTGTCTCATAGCAGGATAGCAACACTTTGATCAGGACATGAGGCTATTTAGAGCTACATGTGACTTGACCTGATTGACGTCTGTTTGTCACTTGTGTTCTTTTCAATGTCAAAGGTGAAACAAGATCTTTGGTTGATTTCATCACTGCTGTGCTGCTCAGTTTCCTGTCACTATGCTCTTTTAGCATTGAAGCCAACTATTACCTTAGTTAACTTCAGTTTAAAAAGACAACACGGTAGATCATAAACTAACTAACTAAAGAGAATCACTAATGGAAAGTATGGCTAGTGAGTGTGGGTGGGTAGAAAAGGAATGTGTTACAGCCCAGAATAGACCTGCCCCAAGAGCTTGTGGGAAATCCCCCTGCACCCTACAAGGACACCAGACTTATTTTTTTTGAATAATATTTGAGTTAGACTGCATCATCTTGTTATGCTGATATCTGTCACACAAATAAGTCCTAAGTTACAATATTTTAAGCTTTTCTTTATTCTCTGTGGCACGTGAAGAAAACCAAGACAACGTTCTATGGTCAGTTGACACAAGTCTGTCTCAACAACCAAAATCATCATTATTTATAGTTTACATATATTGTTTCCACAATCCTTTTCTGTTTACAACGGCATATAAACCATCACTTTGGTTTACTGTGTCAGCTGGCTCCTGCTGTTCATGTAAATGTGCTGTGTACAGGCCAAATTACATATAGGGGCTAAGGTATGTGATGAGTACTGGTCTGATTTTCAGAGCAGCTGGTGCTTGGGGCCTACAGAGAGCCAGAAAAGAACTGGGACCAGGACTATGATCACTTCCTACTTCCTCTCCTGGATGACCAGGAGCCCAGCTACTTCCTCTATCGTCTTGATTCTCAGAATACACTGGGCTATGAGTGGATCTTCATTTCATGGTCGCCTGACCAATCTCCAGTATGATTCACTTATAGCATAATCTGTTCTTATTACAATGCAAACCTAATTGAATAATTATGTTGTGTATTTCATCTCTAGCTTCTCTGTCTGATATTTACAGGTGAAACAGAAGATGCTGTATGCTGCTACGCGTGCCACAGTAAAGAAAGAGTTTGGAGGAGGCCATGTGAAATATGAGCTATTTGGAACAGTTGAGGTGAGATATGCTCACATACTTGAACATATTTGCTCTTTCACCTGTTAATGTATTTTTGGAAGTGTCCATTTAGAAGTGTCTCTTGTTTGCTTGCAACACTAGGATGACGTCTGTTTGCTCGGCTACCAGCATCATGTGTCCTCCTGCTCAGGTCCTGCCCCACTCACAGTAGCTGAACAAGAACTGCAGAGAATCAAAATCACAGAGGTGAGGGGTCAGACTGCTCGGTGCTGTTACCACTGCTCAGGGTTTACTTTCTTAATGTCTTGATTTTTCTGACTTTTGTTTGTCTTTGCTTTTTCAGGGCAGAGTTAAACAGGTAAGTTCAAAACTACTGCTTCATTTAAACACTAATCTCAACAGAGTCAGCAATTTTAAAATGCCCTCATGTTAATTATCTTTTTCACAGCTTCTGAATGTGTAGCATGTTTGTCAGATAGCCATTTTATATTCTGCTCCATTTCACAAGCTTTGGATAGTCATAAGAATTTCAACTGCATCTGCACTTCCACTCAGTGATGACTTTAACTCTGCACAGGACCCACTTCAGAAGTTTTGTTTCTTTTTACTGCCCTCTGCAGGTAAAGGCAGAGATAAGTGTGGATAGTAAGCACCAGACACTTCAAGGTCTGGCTTTTCCACTGCAGGAAACTGCAAAAAGAGCCCTGCATCAACTGTCACAAAAACGCATTAATTATATACAATTGGTAAGTCTAATGACATTAGAATTGGTATTTCCTCTAGAAAATGTTTAAAATAACACAGTTACTTATTGTGATTTCAGAGGTTGGACACAGAAAAGGAGACAATCGAACTGGTGCACTCCAATCCAACAGAAATCCGAGACCTGCCCCGCAGAGTTCCTAAAGACACTCCCAGATATCACCTCTTCCTATACAAGCACTCCCACGAAGGAGAGTACCTAGACTCTGTTGGTATGTAACCATTCCCTGAACTGCCTGATTAAGTGTCATTATGAGTCAAGTCTTCAAACAGATTGGGACTCTTTGTTAATGTTAACTGTTCCTGTCCACATCTCTTTTCCTGCTTGCAGTGTTTATTTATTCAATGCCAGGGTACAGTTGTAGTATCAAAGAGCGGATGCTGTATTCAAGCTGCAAAAGTCGACTTCTAGAAGAAGTTGAGAAAGATTATCACTTGGAAATCGCTAAAAAGGTAAAGGATGGAAAATACATGGAATTCACCTGTACATACACTGTCTCTAGTCATAACCTTTAGCCGAATCCCAATCGAGACGATCATGTCTCATGCTGTGAGTCACAGTTGTGTGCATAAGTAAATCTGCTTGTTTCAACTTGCAGTTGGAGATTGATGATGGTGATGAACTGACTGAGGAGTTCTTGTATGATGAGGTCCATCCCAAGCAGCATGCCCATAAACAGGCTTTTGCTAAGCCCCGAGGCCCAGCGGGTAAACGGGGACACAAGCGCCTCATCAAGGGTCCAGGGGACACCTTACAAAACAGCTAGAGACAGACAACTTTTCCTTAGCTGAGTCTACAGTTCCAGCCCAAACTCTTCCTCAGTTTGTGTACAGACCACAGCAAAGACTTGATGTATGGCAAAAATGTTTTTGTGAATTTATGCCGTGATACTTTGATCTGTTTCAGTTCACCACAAATAAATGTGCTGCATTTCATCTATTTTTTTTTTTATCCAAGAATTAGGCAGATACCCTGACAGAATGATTTCTTTCAGGGTTTTTCATACTTACAAATACAGTAACATAGTGCTGCTGTTTTCACAATGCACTGCATTTGCACTGATTTGTAGCAAAGTCAAATGTTTGTAAAAGGAGTTTTATATCAACATTTGTAAAAAACAACGCAAAATGGAATTACTAATAAACATTTATTTTTACTGTGGTATTTCATATTTTCTCTGTTGTTTTTTAAATGCTTTTCATATTTCATCACTTACTAAATTCTATTTTATTTACTTTATACTCTCAAAGTCTTGATTCTGGCACCAATGTCCTCTTGTCACTCACATTAGTGAAAGAAGAGTGTTCTGAACTGGATGTAATGCGTGTGCTCAGTTAAGTAGTGAGTACTGAGTGTACACAACCACCCAGAGTGAGTAACACTCACTTTGAGATTTGACAATAGAGTTGTTAATAGACAACTTGACATTTTATGAGTTGGCAGATGACAAGTTGAGTAAAGTAACCCTTATGCAGCATTCTTTCAGACTTGGTCAAAGCTTGGTCAATAAGTAATTTTCAATCGTAAGAAAACAAGTGAATCTTTAGGAATGACCTGTTTTGTTGAGAGTCAGTGCAGTTGTATCCAAATAACACTGTGGTGTTTCTGAGGACTCTGAAAAAGCATAAGTGTATTCAGAGGTCTGTGCGCTGCGCGGAGAACTGTCTAGCAATCTTAACTTTCATGTTGTCAGGCTTGGAAGAAACTCAGCAGTTATGTTTTAAATGATCTTGACTAATTTGAATAATTATTACATACTTTGGTTGTATATTTGAGACTAATAAATAAAATAAATAAAGGATACATAATAAGGATAAAAAATAGAAAACTATGTAGGAGCTGCTTTACAATTTAAAAGAAGTGTGATTGAATGAAACAAACTAAAGCTAAAAGAATGGAAATCCAGTAACTGACGGCTCACTGTCTGTGTCCTGAATGTTAAGTATACGCTTTAACAATACAGTATTATCCATCATCTGCGTCATGGTGTGTATTCTGGCAGTCTGATAACACTCATCTAGAAAGACACAAGACTCCACAGTTTTTGTCTTTGCTGTAATTTTTCTGCTTTTTTCAGATCAGAACCCCTTTCCAATATTTGATGATTTGAGCTTTCTCAAATCAAGTGACTATACGGATGGATTCTGAGTAATCCCTTAAATATAAAATCATGCTAAGAACCACAAAGACAGATCCTGGAAAATTGCTCATACTATGTTCCCTTTTCATTTTCATTCTTGGTAAACGCCTGCTCTTCTGCGTAAACTGGTCTTCAGAAAGCAAACGGGATCAGCTGCACGCATAGTCTAAGGTCTCTGGAGTACATCTGCAATTGTCAAATTATTTACATACATTTTTACCATTCTTAAGTGTTCTTTCATTTTAAGACTCAGATGTTATGCTAGTACTAAGCATGTTACACCTTTTAGGGTTAACCTTTTAGTGCATTGTGTTAAAAACAGACTATAACCAAGTGTCATTTGAGCATATTTATGTTTATTATAAAAACAAAGACAAAATAGTTATGTTTTTCTGCTGTTCTTTTCCAGCACTAAAATATATTTGTTCAACGGTATCCAACAGGGCTAGATAAAAGTCCACAAGACTTCTTAGAAATGAAGCTCATTTGAGGGTTTCTGGGAAAACATGGAGATTGAGCTATTGGGGATCAGCAGTATACAACTGTGATATCTAGCACTCGTTTGTGTATCTCTGTGTTTTTATGTTTATTTCCCACATACTGTAGCTTAAACAATGTTTAAAGCTGGTTGTCAAAAATGGTTTACCTCAACAAAACACTGTTCAAGACATTTTCTCATCAAGGTGAAAAAATAAAAGAAAATCTCAGTTAATCGTGTCAGGTGAGCTGGCCTAGTTTTAATATCTGTGTAGACAATGGATTCCTTGTTTATTCCCTTCCTTCCTTATTTACTTTGTATCTTGGATTCTCCTGCACATTTGTAACAAAGAAATCTTTTAGTCCCATTTGGACAGTACATGGCCCTTTATACCCCACAATATGAGTTAGCTATGGGATTGTACATAATAATAATAATTATAATAATCATGTACCTCGAGTTCATTATAAAGAATCTTGTAGGATTAACAACTTCTTCCTTTCCTTTCTTTTCTTCTCGTAAATCTTGTTTAGGCCTCACCAACGTTGCGTTCTAGGAAAGAGCCTTTATTCTTGTCATCTATCAATATCGTTAAAATGAGCTGAGACTGAATTAAAAAAAAGATAATAAACAACATACAATCGCCTATATGTAGCTGTAATAGCTTTGTGTCATAAACAAAACGACAATCATTTGAATCTAAAAGACCACGTTTCTTGTTTTATTGTCACAATAACAAGTTGTTTTCTAAAGTCTAATTATCTTACTCCGAGAAAAACTCTCGCCGCGTGTCCACCAGGATTGAGGGAAATCTGTTTTACTGGAAATAGCCAGTGTGCATTCCTATTATCTTTAATGTTGAGGCGGCGCGTTCCCAGAATGAAGGCAGTGTCAGGGCTGCGCGGCTGTGGGTGGAGCCAGCCCGGCCACGGTTCCTGGAAAGCGGATAGAGAGAAGCACAGCGCGATTCCAGGGAGCGAGCGGCGCTTCAGCGAAGACTGCGGCCGCTGGGTAATGACAGAGGCTAAACTGCTGAAAAACACAGCGCAACAGCCTCGAGGAGACCCGGCACGGACACATCCTAAAGTGTAAGCTCCTGTAGACACGTCCTGGGTCCACACACGCCGGGGCAGTGCGGGCTGGCGGTGCTGGAGCGCACACCGGCGGACCCTGGAGCCCATCCGCGGTTGGTGCTGCCGCGGTGACGTCAGAGCCGCCGGTGCTGGAGGAGTTCTCAGAATAGACTTCTAGGAAACGGTAAATTTTAAAAGCCGAGCCTTTACACTGCGTCCTTCACACATTTGGATCTCATTCCCGTGACAACACACTCCAGCCTGCTGCTACAGAGACAGAGACTTTATGTTTTAAATTATTTCGGTCTGTTTTTTGCTCTTCGCCGTACTCCGTGTTCTTATATCTTGTGGAGGACGCGCACAGACCTGTTTGTTTCCGCGTATTGCGTCTAATAGACCAACTCCTATCGAGGCACTGCGATCGTCTGTTTTTCATAAAAAGGTTCTTTTCTTTAAAACGTACGTGTCTCTGTTGGTTTTTTATTCTGTAAAGAAGACAGAACAGGATTTAAACAGGATTTAAGTCCAACGTGGGACCCAACAGATATAGCATGATTCTTTGTGTGCCAGGGTGAGTACACTTCTTTTGTCACATTTCACTCTCTTTGTTCTGTTCTCTAGTCACTTTATTTGAAAAACTAGGTCAATTTATCCTAAACAAGTTCAGTGTTATTTAAAGTCTTTTTGGTAAAAGTAATTTTGAACATAAGAACTTAGACTTATTCAAATTAAATAATAAAAAAGGGCCCATTACAATTCATTAAAACAAAACAAATGTTTATCAGAAACATTTGGCTCCGAAATCAGCAATATGTAAACTGTACATTAACATAAATGATCAATCTCATGTACTGTCCTCAATTAATAATTAGGCCTAACAGACTGAAAACCAACATTTACATTCATATCTCAAAGCAGGCTTTTCACTGTTTAGCCTCAAATTAAACACAGTATAGGTTTTTCATTTGGGAATGTCCCATTTTCCAGTTTTCATGACCAGTTGTGCTTTGTGTGCAGCCCCAGAGCTTTTCTGCACGCTTCTGCATCTATTGAAGGCCTGCAGGGCATGCGGACAGAGACTGTACACCCTACCCCTTGCCTTCAAAGCACCCCACCTCTGTGGGACCCTACAAAGGACCTTCAGGTGATAGCCAGCAACTTCTGCTATCTAGAAAATTCAGGTAAATGTGTTAGAAGACAGAAGTCCATTTGTTTGCATTCATTTAATTGAGTTTCAAGTGACTAATAATGAGGAATGTGTCTGCAGGATGGTACTGGGGAGCTATAACGGCAGCACAAGCACACGCTGCACTTCAAGAGGCATCTGAAGGAGCTTTTTTGGTACGAGACAGCAGCCATCCACTCTACATGCTGACTCTTTCAGTCAGGACTGCAAGGGGGCCCACAAGTATACGGATCCAATACAGTGGAGCCCGTTTTTTGTTGGACTCCAGCTCCCCGGCACGGCCCAGCTTGTCGTCGTTCCCTAATATACCCAGCCTGGTTCAGCACTACATGGGACCCGAGAGGAGAGTGGAGGAGGGGAAGGTGGAGGGAAAAACTCCATCTAAAGCTTTTCCACAGAACACTCAGGACTCGTCAGTGGTATTAAAACTGAAGCGGGCTGTGTACAAGCCCCAGGGCCTTCCCTCTTTACAGCACCTCACACGTCTGGTCATAAACAGACACTCTGACTGCCCCGAACTGCTACCACTCCCGAGGCCTCTCCTGCGCTACATACAGGACTATCCCTTCAAGGTATGAAGAGTCCCTGCGTTAAAATGGCTAAATCTCAACTGACTTTAAGGAATAGAAGAAAAAAAAAACTGTGAAACAGGGCTTTTGTGCCTGTTAATAATATTAAATCTCCAGTGTTTGGAGGCCAGTCACAAATATACTGGACACAGGGTCATGTTGTCTGAATTCAGACCTAATTTATCAAGGACTGTGTGATGAAGCACTCTCAACAAAGACAATTCATGAGCAAACCTCTGTACTGTAACTAGGCTTATTTTGTGACATCTTATTTTATGGATTTGGAAAGTGTCCCTACCTGCTTTACCCTCATCAGTCCAGGGGTGTACTTATACTAAACTGTACACTGTTTCCACCGAGACTTATTTTTGCCATTTTATTTTTCTCAGTAAAATATTTGATTTTTCTACTTTTTACATGTGTACATTTTATATTAAAATAATCAATGGAGTCAGTCTGTTGTCATTTATCTTTTCTTTATACATGTTCTTGTTTAATGAGAGTATTATTCAGAGGGCAGTGAGAATTCCTGTCATCAACATTGATATTAAACACAGCGTGATGTTTGATCTTGTGACATGTTGCGAAATATTGTCCGTACAAAGACTTTGAGCTTAAAGTATGTGCAATACAAATTGTGGGAGGAAGTGAAGGCCACATTCAATGTGATTTTGCTCAGTAATGTGCAATGCCTGCATCTAAGTCAGCGAGCGGACAAGCAAAGGGGAGGACCGCTCATCACTGGATTCACAGAACTACTGAATGCTTCCTGGGAGGAGAGAGAGATTCAGAGAGGGAGGGTTCTAAGAAAAGCTTTGATAATTACCTTCAGCTTTGAGCACGATTTTGTGCCCTCCTGTTCACGTTTTTTTTTTTTTTTTCATCTAGAACATAATGTGATCGCTCATGTTATCAGATTAAATCTACCAGTACAACACAAAAATTAAAGCTCTTGTTGAACTGTAAATTTGAATGATTAAATCCGTGCTAGTGAAAGTGCATGTATGATGGCTCAGTGGGGGTAGGAGAGTTGAAGCCGAGTCGACCTGGGCTAAAGCCAACGTAATAGGATCTTGGTTTCTCAATCCAAATCCAGCTTGCGGTCCTTGTTTATCTCCTCTTTCTGAAGGATGCAGAATCGTGGCCTAAAAATGAGAGAAATACAGGGGGTTGATCCTGTAAGTTTAAAATGATGCTCTATTACATCATGAATTTAATAATGACATTAGGGCTAAGAGCTTCTCTATACAAACCTGCCACTGAAATCGTGTTTTGTCTCTACATAAAGAAGCTCTTCCACATTTGCCTCCACCCACTGTTGAATAAGCGGAGGGTGCCTTGGATCCACCTCCAGATAAACACGTCTGTTGGTTACAAGAGAACACAATATGGATTGGAAATATGGCTGTCAACAGCACATTATAATAAGTAACATTGAAATGAGGGCGTGAGTAAACAACTAGACCTCTAGTCACTGGGGGTCTTTAAAAAAGCTTAACCCATAAAAAAAGCAACTTAAAACACATGTTTGTGAGAACGTGCTGTTCTTGTGCAAAGCCGTCGCTATTACAAATTAAACCCAGGTGGGTCTCTTTGTGTCTGTGCTTGTTTTGGGCAGTGGGCTTACTTACCCATGATTTAAAAGAATATGTGAAGCTAGAATCAAAACATGTCTTATTACTTCCAAGCCATCTTCGCCTCCATCTAAAGCAGCACTGTCCTCATACCTGCAAATGACGGTTACAATACACGAATTACAACTTGTGGACTTGATAACACCTTACCCTGTATAATTTAATCAAACTTGCACTGTTATACTAAATACAACCAACTATTAATAATTTGTAATGTATTATCTAAATTATGTGGCATGAAATCATTATTTTATATACCTTATATGTAACAAATTTATGGTACATTTTACCACGTTATAGACAAATATAAACATGTGTAATAGTCACCAAAGTATTTCAGGCTCCAGTGACGCCATATCCTCTGAGAACAGGTATGGAGGGTTACTGACCAAGGCTGAAACCCCATTAAAGAGGCTAAGTACAGTGTCAGCGTCTGGTAACACAAAATAAAACATGTGATTAACCACTTTCACCAGTGTTTTATGTTCCTTATCTGACTTTTTTTTTTACCTTTTATGATATCCATACAATAAAGTTGTAACCTATTCTGAAGTCTCAACCTGTGGATGAAAAACTCATGTTAGACGTTTTGCAAACTGTCACTTACGACATTTCTTTTATGTTTTTATCTGATGTGGTTCTACCTTACAGCATTCTCTCTTGTTAAATTTACTGCATCCTGGCTTTGATCCAAGGCAACTGCTTTGAGCTAAACATAAGCATAAAGACCAGTATTAGCAGCTATTTGAATTTTCAAATAAACAAGTACAAATCAAGTGTTCTGTAATATAAATACAGTATGCAATATAAAAATATATATATATGGTGATGATTCATAAATTATACCAATTATTTATATTCACTAGAACGGCATATATTGGTTGTCAGAGCTACTGAGAGGTAAATAATTAGATATATTTAAAAAGGATTAAATAGAAAACTGTAGTAGTAAAAAGAAAAATATAGATTGGGTCAATATGACCTTGGCTATGAGGCTAATTGTATTGAAAAATAAGTAAACATAAAACAAACATTTAAATCAATGTAAAATTATTTATACAGATTGTTTAAAAATATAATCTACCTCTTACCTGTGGAAGACTCCTCAATAGACTAAGAGAAATTGCACCCGAACCACAGCCCACTTCTAAACTGAGTAAGCTCCCAGTCTTCCTCTGAAGATCAGCAAGGACAATTTCAACCAACTCCTGTGCAAACGAAGAGAGGAATTACTGCACAGCTTATGAGTGATTGATGGGTGCACGCCATGTATGTTTTTGTATGTGTAACGCTTATTTTTCCTCTAAACACACCTCTGTTTCAGGTCTGGGTATAAATACAGGTGGTCTCATCTTCAGTGTGACATCCTTGAAGTCCCACTCCTCAATCACATATTGTACTGGCATTCTACAAAAGTATTAAACAGCAAAGAGACTAAAAAATAGTTGGTTCTTTATAAAGGCATTCATGTAAGGAAATTACCTATCAAGTCGTCTGGCACAAAGATTCCAGATCTGCTCTGTTTTTTCTCGGCTCAGAAACTCTGTTAGGACCTCCTTCTGGACACTTTCTATCTGGGATGTGATGCTTTATGCAAAAACACTGAGGGATAGGACTGTACATATTGAGCAATAAATTGTACTTACTGTTTTTGCACCCAGCACATGGGCAATTATGTACTGGCTGGAATGGTCAGGTTCACTCACACCTTTCTCCTGGAAATGTTGCTTCCATAAGTTCAGCGCCTGCAGAGCTGTGATGCTGTCAACAGGAAGAGCTGGAGCACTGCAGGTCCGTATGGGATAAGCACCCCATACACACTATATAGAGATCAGAAAGAGGAAAGTATTCATTTCTTATTCCATTTAACTGAAAACTAACATATGAAGTAAAATTAATGAACTAGCTTTGTTTTCCCGAAGAGAAAAAATAAATAATTGGGCTTAAGTGCTAAAGCAGTTGCAGAACAGTACATTACATGAAACAACCAAGATAACAATGACAGAAAAGTACTGTACTATCATCTACTAGTATACTACTACTACTATATCATAAAAAAATTGAATGGCTTAGTACTGTTAACTTTTTCTCAAAAACTCAAAATCTTAAACTTTGAACTTGAATTTTTGTAATTTCAGTTGCACAAGGCTTAAATGTTTGAATGGACTTGCTCCCAAACCACTTTGTAATTTTGTAAACAGGCTGCAAAACTCCAGATTTACGAGAGCAGCAGCGTGTGAAGACTGTAAAGTTCCATTCTGCAAAACATGTTTTGGTCAGACTGCTTTTTCTGTGACAGGAGCTAACTTCTGGAACTCTCTCCCTGCTGAAATAAAGACTTTAACTAAACTGTCCACTTTTAAAAAACAGACAAAATCCTGGCGCATACAGCAACAACAGTGTGATCATGTGTAAATTACTTGTGTGAAGTGTATTTGTGTGTTTGTGTGTGTCTGTATATGTATGAATGTGTGCAAATGTGTATATTTCTTTTTGTGTTATTTTATTTTTGGACATTTTATTGTATTTGCTGTTCATTTCTATATTGTGTTTAATATAATATGCACTGTAAAAAGTTGTTGCAAATTAGTCTGGGCTATAAACACTATAATACATGCATTGGATTACTTAAAGGAGATAATCTAGTTTGTTGTATGTGTCCCTGTTAAATAAACTATAAAAAAATAAAATAATAAGTCGAGTTATGAATACATACATTTTAGTTAGCATCACTTTTTGCCAATGTACCTTTCTTTTGACACCCCTACAGCTGAAATAAGTGACGAGTCCATTGAGCGATCTCCTCCACATGGCAGTGCAGTAACAGAACCATTGACAGTAGGTTAGTCAATGGTTACCCCTGAACCCACGCTCTCACAGACAGCATCCTCACTGTAGAGCCACACGAGCGCACACACAGTAATGATAACTTCCTGTCCACTATGGATACTTTAGGTGTTGGCTTATTGTTCTTTCCAGGAGCGGTTTCTTAGTTAGATGTTAGCTCCTTTACATGATGTTCACATGTCCTGCGACACATAACGCAGCATGTAACCTTCCGGGTGTTGTTCTGACGTGAACGTTTCCACATGCGCAGTGTTTGCGCTGTTATGATCCTAGTTAACAGTGAGTGATTTAATGCTATCTGAAATAATTTATTAGAGCAAAATTGAAGAAATAAATGGCGAAGAAATTTGTTCATAACGCTTTTGATTTGAATACAACGGTATAAATGCTTCACAGTAATGAACAGAGACTGCTAGTATAATACATTATTGGGGTAAGGTGTACTAAATAGACAATTTTACAGCAGCCCTTGAACCCATCATTGTTGTTGTTCCTCGTTCGTAGGGCATGGTCAGGTAGATCATTGAGAGTTGCACTAAAGTTTATTTGAAAAGGGTGGAGAAGAGGATCCATTGCACGTTTAATCTCTGATTCATAAATTAGAATTGTAATAATATCTTTAAAAGGTCACAAGTCCGTAATGAAACGAGAGCTAACGGGGTACTTTAGTAGCTAGCTATAGTCACTTGAAGCTAGCCATATTAGCTGCGAACTTAAAACATAAACTAATGATTATCTACCCGGCTGGTTTGGTTATTGCATTTTTAACACATTATTCCTCACAAGGTATTCTTCCCGCGGAACAATGGGGTTGAATACTCGAATAGAGTGTATATTTTTTAGTGAATTTCATCCCACTCTGGGGCCGAAGATAACTTACCAGGTAAGTGTGGACATACTAAATAAATAAATGACTGGCATCGCCTGCCATTCTTATTGTGATGTTACACATGCCAAAGGATATCCACCCATTAACACATAACCATTAATATCATTATTAATTACCATTTATATGAGTAAACAGTTAACAGTTCGAAGTCCTATAAGTTGGAGTGGTTAAATATGTCAATTCATTTTTCTGTATTGCTGTTATTCACCTTAGAACTATGTACTTTATGTTTTATGTCTTTCTGATGTAATGTATATTTAAACATTTGGTGTCCCCACATTTTTTCCTGCCAGGTTCCAGAGGAGTACATCTCACGCGAGCTCTTCGACACAGTTCAGGTTTACATTATCACCAAGCCAGAACTGCAAAACAAATTAATAACAGTGTACGTAACTTAAATCCCTGTCTTATGTCTTTTTTAACAAATCACTGTTTCTTTACTGATATAATTGTGTTTGATAATAACATGTTGTAGCACTGCCATGGGCAAAAAGTTAATTGGATGTCCTGTGTGCATTGAGCATAAAAAGTACAGCAGAAATGCACTCCTGTTTAACCTTGGCTTTGTATGTGATGCCCAAACCAACACTTGTCCCCTTGAGCCCATTGTTAAGAAGCTGTCTGGATACCTCACTACACTCGAGGTAACAAAAATGATTCATCCATGTACTATTTTTTGAAAAAATATTTATTATTAAGGCATGATTGTTTTTGTTTGTTTTGCAGCTTGAGAGTGGCTTCATATCTAATGAGGATAGCAAGCAGAAATTATTGCCTATTATGTCCACTTTGTTAGAGGAGCTTAATGCTACTGGAGCCTGCACACTCCCTATTGGTATTATATGTTTATTCCCAACCTAAAGTGTTTTACTTAATGGGTACATGGGTATGAAATGTGGTCTCAAGCATTGAGTTTTTAGTTAACTGACCTACAAAGAACAAAACTGTTTCATAAAATAGCTTTAACCCATAACATAAAAACAAGTATAACTGAACAAGTATAGTCAAAGTAACTTTTAGCAGTGGATTAGCAACACAGTGCTGAAAGAAAGCCCAAAAAGTGTGTCTCTGCAATATTTGATACATTTTCTACTTTTAGCTTATTTATTCTGCACTATAATGAATATCTTTGATCAAACTGTCTCACTGTTTTATAATTGAATTAATTGTATTTTCCTTGCACATACATTTGATATTTTTTAGACACATCCAATACAATACATCTGAAGGAAATCCAGCCACGGAAAGATCCTGCCATTGTCCAAGAGTATGATGTTCCTGTTTTCAGCCAGTGCAAGGAGCACTTTATTAAATCTCAGTGGGATCTTACTACTCAACAGGTAACCATGTTTGCTTCCCATTCTTTGCTCCACAGCTAAGGGTAAGTCAGTTATATGTTTTTTTCCCCTGCAGATCCTTCCCTATATTGATGGATTTAGACACATCCAAAAAATTTCTGCGGAGGCGGATGTTGAGCTGAATCTTGTTCGAATTGCTGTGCAGAATCTACTGTGAGTTGGACACATTGGGATGATAAAAGCTTAAATCAAAGCTCACATTCATAGCTGCTGTGATTTGTTAATGTAATGAAGATTAATATATAGCAACAAGTAATATGAAAAAAAAACATTTTTTACAGGTATTACGATGTTGTGACCCTAGTATCAATATTTCAGGTACAAAACTAAATTTCCTATGCTACATTGTTGCTGTGCCTCTGTGGTTCTGTTTTCCATTTATTATCCTATGTCGTCACCCCTTCCAGTACAGTAATGTGTACTGCACTACTCCAAAAGTGCAGTGCCTTATGGATGACAAGTCCATTCAAGAGGAGTGCCTTAGCTATGTCACTAAGTCAGGTAAATAAGGGTCAGTCCTATTTTGAGTCCTAGTCTTCAGTTTTCTGTTGCTCATGCTCTTTTGGTTCTCAGGTCAGAAGCGAGCGAGTCTAAGAGATGTGTTCCAGCTGTACTGTGGTCTGAGTCCAGGAACTACAGTTCGTGACCTTTGTTCTCGCTACTCACTACAGCTTCAAAGGGTTGATGAGAGGTCAGGATTACTACACTAATCAATTCCTGAAAAGACAGCCTTCTAAAGGTTGCATCGGCATGACATTTATGTTCACATATGGCTCACATCTGTTGTATTTCAGGAAACTGATCCAGTTTGGACTCATGAAGTCTTTAATTCGAAGACTTCAGAAATATCCGGTGAAGGTTATTCGTGATGAGAAAAGCAGGCCGCCTCGGCTTTTTACTGGTTGCCATAGTTATGATGAGATCTGCTGCAAAACAGGCATGTTTCCATATGAACTGTGTTTGGTTAATTAACAGCTGAATGTGAACAAACAGCTTACAATATCTTTACCCACAGGGATCAGTTACCAGGAGCTGGATGAACGTTTGGAAAATGACCCCAACATTGTTGTATGTTGGAAGTAATGTGTCATGAAGTTGCAACTTTGCAACAATGAGTGTGATTGAAATACAGAGACCGTGTAGTGGGTTTAATGTGAAGTCTAACTGTCAAATATGAACTGGCTTTATTTTACTGTCACAATATACATTTACAGAGTTGCCATAAGTTACGGTAACAATATTGGGAGACTTGAACTGCTTAACTCTTTTGTTGTCCACTTAAAAAATAGGTTTAAACATTTCAGTCTGTGTTGTATTTACCCAATCCAACGATCCAACTTATTTGCTGAGTTAAATTCAGGCAGTGACCTTTGACCAGGCAGTGAACCAGAAATACCTTTAGGAAGACAAAATGTTCCAAAATGTGAAGCATTCTCGTTAAATTAGCACGTAAGCCTACACTAGGTATTCTACTGTTGAGAAGTCTCACTTCAATGCTCACATAAACACATGAAAAAAGTTGCATAATTTACTTGAAGGAATTATCCTTCAAGAGCTGTAGGTAACAAAGGATTATATAATTGTCCATTGATATGTTTTTTTTACCTGTATTATTAGCCTTGAATGTGGTCTAACATTATAAAAGCCTATGAGACCTTACACTTAAAAATATTTATCAACAACAAGGTCTGAATTGTGCTATTTTTATAAACCATTTCATCTGGTCAATGGTCTCTTTACTCTGATGTCACAGAAAAATCAATAAACTTTTACTTTTATAATATAGACTGTGCAAGTGATTATTACACTACTAACAAAAACAGTTTTTAGAAAATGCACTAACAAGTGGTAAGCAATAGCAATTTTTTAAATAATTAACAGAATATTTGAGTAAATTAGTGTATGCAAACATGAGATTATGTCATTTATTTGTCCCATGGTTCAGTATTATGCAGATAGAGTGACCTACTTCCACCTTTTACTTGACAAACAGCGCCTTTGTGTGTGTATGTGCTGGTCTATTTTTTTTCTTAAATTGCTTTAGCATTTGTCCAATCAAAATTTACAAAAACATTAGCAACATACAGCAACAGTGGTTCTCAGTGAGTTAATGCAGAGAATATACAAGTATTGTTTTCTTAGAAAGTGTATTTTTATTGGTTTAATCATTTGTATTGTATTTTTGTGCCTGTCATGTGTTTTAATTTACTGTAGTTGATCATCTTGTCACAGTCGTACCGCAGCCTCTAAAACTTATTCATTGTTTTTTTGTTTTTTGTTTTTTTTGACAATACAAAATAACCTGATGAAGCAAATTCACCATGTCATACATCTCATGTACACTACTTACTTACTCATTTCCATAACTGTTTCATTTCTCTGTCCTGTTCTCTGTCCTGGCTTATTCTACAAGCCTGTTTTGTATTGAGACAAATATGCTATCAATATCTTTTAAAAACAAAATTTCACGAGTTCAAATAGTTTTGGGAAAGAAAAAACAACGCATGTTTCATGAAATGGGTAAAAGCGAATGAGAAAAGCTCTACTGCCCCGCTCCGGCTGAAGAGGGCAACTACTGTCTGTGTATGGTAACCATGGTAACCGTAGCACATTAGCTTCAGAGACGCTTCAGAAAACTCTCGCTACTGTCTTTTTTTACTTGCAAACTTGATGAGCTTTGTATGAACTTGGACCAACATGGACATGTCTGTTATCTTGCCCGTGGAAGCGGAGGGTTTTATTCAGAGTTTGACAACTTTCTCTCAAAAAGAAGTGGGTTCCTCAAGGTAAGAGACCAGCTAGTTAGCTAACTACAACATTGTGGTGAACGCTCACTGAATTTATAGAAGTTAACACCTGAAACTATGTGTGTTTGAAAGTAAAGTTATTAGAGTGGCAGAATAATTGTATATGGAAATTGCAAATGACACTGATTGTAAAACAGCCTACTGTAATGTGTCTTTATTCAACAAATGTGAATAAAGTTTGACGATTTGATAGGTCTAATGTATTTGTTTTAGGCATTTTTAATTCAAAAGCCTAAATGTCAAAAAAGTTAATAATCTGAAATGTTAGTTTAATCAGGTATTTTAAGTAGGCCATATATAATGTGTAAATTGGTTAGGTATCCATTTAATGCTGATAAATTAATTTTGTCTTTGCTGACAGGTGGTTTAGACAGCATGAGAACATTCAGAAACTAAACATGCAAGCAATACTAAGTGCTTCTGCCATGCACGATGAATTTATCAAGGAATTGCTGGTGTCATGTGGAAAGGTAATGGCCTTGTATAATGCATGTACTGTATGAATCAATGTTTGTATGTTAAGTATAGATTTCTGTCACTTAGATTGCTGTTCTTGTCCATGAGATGATCTTAATTGAGGTCTGGAAATACAAGGTGTTCCCCATTTTATGCCAACTACAAGACTTCAATCCCAAAAACACATTTCAGCTTTACATGGTGGTAAGTAGTGTCAAATGTGACACCATCTATTTTTTATGTCTTTAAGCTCACTTCACTTCATTTGGGTTTTTATTTTTTAGATCCACCATGAGGCCACAATAATAAACCTACTTGAAACGATAATGTTTCATAAGGTTAGACATGTCTCACGTGTATCTGCAGCATATTCAACATTTAAACATATTCATGATCACTAAAAACTGGAGTCCGTGTGTGCTTCTTATTCAGGATTCATGTGATGCAGCTGATGACTCTGTTTTGGACCTAGTGGATTACTGCCATCGCAAACTCACTCTGCTGGTCAGTAAAAAGACAAGGGAGGGCACTGAAATGCATGAACAACCCAACAAAATGGAAAAACATATTGTGTCTTCAATAGAGGTATGGGAATATAAGTTATATTGTTTGTCTTCCAGGCAGTGTTAAAAATAATCTAATATTTTCTTCCTGCAGGAGCTGCAAAATCAAAATGCAGCTTTGGAGTTTGAGATATCACTAAAGGCTCTCTCTGTTCTGCGTTATATCACTGATCACACTGACAGGTATATAACATGTCTGCGTAGTATATTGAGTGATGATAATCTTACACAGTATTATAGGAACACAGACCAATTTGACATATTAACTGTCAATATGCTCATGTAATGCTGAGAAACACTTTTTGTTTTTTCTTTTCACTGCATTTTTACATCTAACAAATGGATTTTGTTTTGGCTTTCCAGTATCAGCGTAATAAATCGCATGCTTTGCACCCACAACATCCCTTGTGTCTTAGTTCAACTGATCGACTGCTGCCCTTGGAGTCGCTGTAGAGAAGGTAGTTCACAAACCACAGTATTTCATTACTTTTTCAAACCTGTGGCTCTCATATTATTATATTATTATCTTCTGGTTGGTGGCCCCTGCTGTAGGTCAAGTAGAAAAATACATAAATGGCAAGTGGCAGAGGATTCCTGAAGAGGATCATTTAAAGATGACAAAACTTGATGGCCAGGCCTGGATCTCCCTTTACAATCTCTTGTTAAATGAAAACTGTCAGCAGAAATATGAGTTCAACCATTTCAACAAGAGCCAGCTTCTGAAGGTATATTTTAATCCTCTCCTGTCTTGACAGGAAGTCTTAAAGTGGCTGATCATTGTCCTGCATCATTATATCTGATGATGACAGGGACTCAGCTTCAGGTTGTTTTGACGAAGATGGTTTCCTTCAATTATTATATGCCTTCTCATGCCTTTCCTGTTGCATAATTACATAACCAGCCTTGTGCACCCCTCTATTTAATGTGACTCTGAAGACTCAGTACTACTTGTTATGTTTAAAAAGTTTTCAACATTGTTTATTGATTCACAGCTGCAACGCTTTTTGACAGAGGTTTTAATTGATCAGCTCCCAAACCTTGTGCATCTGCAACGGTTTCTGGCTCATCTTGCAGTCACAGATCCTGCCCCCCCTAAAAAGGGACTTATTTTGGAACAGGTAACTAAAAAGTCTATCTTTATATGAATGTAATATACAGTATATCTGTGTGTGACCTTGTGTCTTAAACTTCTGTGTTTCATTATGAACAGATGCCAATAATATGGAACCATATTATGACTGAAAACTCAGGGAAATGGAAAGCAATAGCTAAGTATCAAGTAAAAGAAACATTCAACCCTTCTGAAACAGATCTTAAAGAGCAGGCTCAGAGGTAAAGTAAAAAAGTGTTGGGTCTAGGTATTTAAAGAATTTGATTTGGGAAAAAATATTATCAAGTTTGATAAGCAGGCTTTGTTTGCTTTAGGTTGGCTCAGACTTACAACTTAGATGTGATGGAGAGTTTACTGCCTGAGAAGCCAAAGTGTGGATCCTGTGGAAAAGAGGCTACAAAGAGATGTTCTCGTTGTCAAGGGGAATGGTACTGTTGCAGGTGAGATTAATGGAAGCAGCTTTGCCAATTATTTGAAAAGAGGTCAAACTGAGAGCAAGCAAAGTAATAAAAGCTGTTCTGGATCTCTTTGTGCATTACAGGGAATGTCAAGTAAAGCACTGGCCCAAACACAAAAAATCCTGCCAGTTAATTGCTGAGACTACAGAGAAAATTCAGAGGGACCTGCTGAGAGATGTAAACTAATTGTCTGCGTATTGACAAATAGGAGAATCACTGATGACTTTTTCTATATTTTAAAAGTTCATTTGTTTATGGTTCCTTATGTAACTACTATATTTTAAGGTGACTCAATAAAATATTGTGTTTAATATTCACATTGGAATTTCCTGCTAATACGTTTTTGTTTTTTGTTTTTTAAAAGTGATTATAATGTGTTTTTATTACTTGTCACCTTGCTTTTAATCATTAAAGTCATATTATCAACTAAATATAAGTCTTCTGTTTGATTCTGAAGTGTCTGTTTGGGGTGTGGGGTCTTAACCCGCCCACTCAGCTGCGCTCTCGGACTCACAAGCGCATTCCGGATGTCAGTACCATCAGTCTCATCTCACTCTTTCTTTTATCATGAACCATTTCCTCCTGTAACTCAGACGAAACTCCAAAATTAGGAACTGTTACGCCACTACGATTGGAAATTTTCGAAAATGTCCTCTGTTTGCACTCTTTGTTTGACTTTTTGACTAAGCTACATGATTCGGCTGCTGATCATTTCCAAAGATGTAGCTGTAGCCTGGACTGCACAGCTCAGATACTGGAACTGGAAACTTTTTGTCAACTGGAAGACGCTTGAAGAAATAGAAATGCCAAGTGTCTACTTTCATCTCTGTTTTGGTAAGTTTGTTGTTCACATTTACGAGTAATTGAATAAAAACACTTGATTTTGACTTCGCTAACACGGGACACTGTTGCCTGGATACGTAGACATTACCCTCCTCGGAGCACGTTGTACCCTACAGTAGATATGTCTATGGTACAGAGAGCAGCGCGTAAAAGAATAACGTTATACACAAAAGCATAATAGCCTGACTAACAAAAGTATTTAAAAGTTGTCCTACCGTTTAAGCAAACTATTATGCAATACCCTCCAAGTTGTTGGTTTGTTACATCATCACATGCTCCATAAATAAAGCTTATCCGAAGTTCATTAAGAACACTATGTTACAAACTGAAGGAATTGGGAGAGGAAGGTAGTGGCTAATGGCATGTGTAATCCTAACTGCATTCAAATGAATACAAATGAATTGTGGATTGACATTTTTGTGTATTGTGCTGAAATAACCACAATCCCACTCCAGGGATTCACAAAACAACGCTGAATTTGCAGTCTTTTCAGAGTCTGTTTTGCTTTCTTTCAGTGATAATGGAGAAAGCCAAGGTCTGACAATGTCTGTGGGTGAGTGCATTGAGCTCCGTGAACTGATGCCAGACAGAGACCAGATAGAGCTCACAGGTTCACATGCACCATGCTCACCTCCACGACTGGAAAGAGCCAACGCCTTAAGGATCAGTCCTGGAAAGGTCCCAGACCTGCTGAGCCGGGTGGGCATCATCAGGGTCCTGAGCAGCCGCCATGACCCCCAGCCCATAGAGGAGAAAGGAGACGGGCACAACTTCCAGCCCTGCAGCCACACTCAGCCTACATGGTGTGATCTGTGTGGAGACTTCATCTGGGGCTTTTACAGGCAGAGTCTACAGTGTGTCAGTGAGTTACTTAGACTGTTTTTGTCCTCTACTTTATTTTGTTTAAGATTAGATCACACAAAAAAACCATCGGCTAGTATGAAAGGTTAAAAAAGCCAGTCCATTGACATGCCATGATGGTACAATGTACATTTCAGTGAAATAAGTGCTTAATAGCATTACTGTCTCTATATGCAGTTGGTTTTTAGGGCAAAAAAAGAAATGCATTTGTTTGTGTTCTTTGTGGTTGACTCATCAGGTTGCAGGACCACTTTGAACTCAAAGTTCTGAGCAATGCCCTTGAACTTCCTTTAGATCAACCAAAACCCACTAAAATGGAGAAACCACTTGTGATTGAGCAGAATAGAAATAACGGTTACAACAATTAGAACAATTACAACATTATGAGGATGTAACATTGGACTGCAGTTGAATGGAGGCCCTCGAATACACCTGAAGGGCAGCCCTCAATTTGAATGTTAAAAATAATTGAAATCGTGATATGTGGTGTTTGTGTGGATTATAGGGATATTTATCTGGTTATTATACTATATTAAATTTTCATTTATGATGAAAAGCATTTAAGCTAAGCAGGCCAAGTGCAGTGACCATGAATGAACAGAAGAGGACATCACCCTTTAAATGTTGGAGTTGTATTTAGCAGTATGTTTTCATTTTCTCTAAATGGTGTCTTTTTTTCTTTTTTTTTACATTCAAACAGATTGTAAATTTACTTGTCACTACCGCTGCCATGCTCTTATCAAGTTGGACTGCAGATGGGACCAGGGCTCTTTGACTGATAACATATTTGTTGTGGGGCACACAATAGAGACAGACACAAATGTGGTAAGCAATGGGTTTTTTTTCTGCAGCATTATGCACAATAATATTTAATTGATGACTGAACACATATCTAAGATTTTACTTAAGACATAATCAAAATCATACTAGTTCTATATAATTCAAAATAAACAGTAAGAGAGGAAATGTTTTGCTGTGTGGCATTTGTATCGCCAAAACAAGAACTATTGTATCACGTCAATAAACACTCCCAGATCCCCTTTTGTGAACCGCATTGCTTAACACTTCCTAAAAGCATCTATAAAAATCCTATCATGGTCATAAAACCTAGCCATAAGATTGGTGATAAGAAGCAAATATACACTTTTTGTCGCTTGACAGTTGACAGAAACTTTGTCTTGTTTGTACAATAATTTAGATAGTACAAACAAGCAGAAAGGATATTTTATAATTTAAACAGAATAGGCCTACACAGTACAAAACACAATTCATCATTTGCTGACTGCATTTATTATCACAAATATTACCTGCTCTGCTCCACTAATCATTACTTGAAGGGGAAGTACATGAGCCATGCTTTTTTCATATAACAGAGGCAGAGGGCTTGACTGGTGTACTGTTAATTTACTTTAGTCTTATTCTTGTTTGTTTGGAGAATAGGAAAAAAGAATTGGGTTTCTTGAAACTAGTAATTATAGAAAACATTTTAGAAAGATTTTGGTCCTCTGTCATTTATTCTTGTTTCAGGCCAAGTCTAGCGTAAAGATCAGAGGAAATATAAATGTCACGTGTTGTTTATGGCTGTATGTGGTGTGATCAGATTTTCCCATCATCATATGACTGTACATTAGTGTGCGAGGTGGGGGGAAGAACAGTGTGGGAGAACAGCAGCAGAGGAGGGGGAGGGGAAGTGAAGTCACTGGTATTTCCGGTTGGCGTCCAATGGCGACCGGCTGCGCTGGTTTTGTGTATTTTCTAAACTCCAACTCAACGGACATGGGCGGGGCTCTGAAGATGCGAAGGCCGCGGGTCTTTAGGGCGGGGGCCGTGTAACATCCTGTTTCACTGTGTGTGTAGTCTGTGGAAACGTGGCTGCCACGAAAAATCAGCAGCGACATCTTTAAATCTTTTCAATATACTTCTGAGATACATTGTTTCCGTCGCTGTGTTTGTTTTTGTTACAAGTTGGCGAGATAATTTCAGGTCGAGTATTATTTTTCTCTGCGATAAATCTTAAATTAACGATAGGTTGTTAAACGCATCACAGTGTCTTGACAAGTTGAAAGTTGCTAGACATGGCGAAGTGCGCGGATAAAACTCCTTCTTTTGAAATGACCTGGGGAAGCTCCACCAGCAGCGGCTACTGCAGCGACGAAGAGTCCGACTCTGAGTTTGAGCAGTACTTCACTGCCCGGACATCTTTCTTCCCCAAAACCAAGAAAACAGTCGATGTCAGTCAGCAGGTGAGATGATTCAATGTGTCGGTCAGGCTTTAGCTTATACAGTTATAAATGAAACACTCCATGTTGTGTGTAGGTTGTGCACCACTTCTTTTCCATTGTGTTTTATGGGCTGTTCATTTAATATCCTGTTTTTTTATTTATTTATATTTTATTATGCTATGACGCTGTAAGGTTTAGTGTGTTTAAGGCCATTAAAGTAGGTCCAAGTAAGTTTAACTGAGGAAGGCTTTCCTTGGTGTTGTGGTGTGTTTTTTAGGATTTCAGCAAATAAAACCAGTTAGTTGAGGGGTCTGTAGTAAAAAACAAAAAAACAAAAAACAGAACCTGTAAAAACATGTGGATAAGAATGGGAAAAGCAAATGTTGAGAATAATATTACATTTTGAGAACATCCTAGCTGATGAGAACTATAGGCCCATGTCATGTTTTGTGACGTGGACGCTCCTCTCAGATTTCAGGCTGTACACCCACCACTGTTTCCCTTGTCTCTCAGGTTTTAATATCTCAAGATCAGATGAGTCATGGGATTTGGGGGATTTCTTAACCACTTCCTTGTACACCCAATTAGGTGTTGGCTGTTTTCCTGAGAAACAAACACTACATTTGCCTTTTGGGGACAACACTTCTATTACTCACATTTAATGTTAAATGACACTCCCCTAGTGAACATGTTAAGACACAGTTGGCATTTATGTCAATTGCCATTATAATGAAGCTGAACCCGTATTGATTTATTTGACTAGTTAAAAGCAGTACTTAAAACTCTGCTGTCTTGCAATTTACCAAAGAGTGCATCCACTATTTCCTGGTTTAATTTTAACCAGGGAATATGTGTTTCACTGTGGAAGACCAGATGGTAAGTTTAGATATATTTTTTTGACTGAACTGACTACTTAACTCTGGTATTAAAAATATTTTTGTCAAGAATTATTAATTTCATTAGAAACATACCATTTAGTGAATCAATGCAGGAAATGCCTAATTGGTGTAACGGTCCTGCAGATGCTGCAGGCCAAATGTGCATAACTGAACCATGACTTGGACTGTGCTCTGAGGGAGGCAGCTGACTTCACAGGATGCATATGTTAAACAAGGGAGGGCATTGTCTCCACTGCTTGTGTGAGCCAGTAAAAGGGAGGCTATTTTTACATGAGTGCCAAGTTAAGGAATGCAGTGTCGGGCCATTGGTTGCGCCAATGCAAACAGCTGCAAGTTTCCAGTGTCCCCCTCAATCTCCCTCCTCTACAGAGATGGTTCAGAGCTGTGTAATGGGATTGGATAGAGCTGACGTCATTGTTCTTGCCTGTGCTACATTGACACAAAGTTTGGAGTCTGATGCAACAAGTCTTTTTTTTTTTTTTTTATTTAAAGACAGAACAGTGAATTAATAGTTAACAGCTCTCCAAAAAATTAACACTTTCAAGATTGACTGATTCATGATGCATTTTTAATTCCTTGTTATACATTACATTTTTTACAAGTGAAACATATGGCAGCTATATTCTCATGAAAACCATAGCCACACTTCTCGTGGTAATTCGGTGGATAGCACTGACATCTGGTGGTTGAAAGCTGCAACCTTTCTTTTCCAGGATGAACAAACTGAATGGGGAAAGCAAGAGTTGACAACTGCAGACATTCAGCAGAAAGTGAAGGAATACAATGCACAAATCAACAGTAATTTGTTCATGAACATGGTGAGTATTATGCAACATCATGCAGGTTTATTTCTTTTTAGCTTTCAGTCATTTAATTTGATTTGTCATTTATTTATCCTCCAGAACAAGGATGGCTCCTACACAGGATTCATAAAGGTGCAGTTTAAATTGGCACGGCCTGTGTCAGTTCCACCGCCAAAGAAAGATGCAGGAAGGAAGTCTGGCGGAGTGAAGCGCCGTACCTCTTTCTACCTGCCAAAGGATGCATCCAAGCATTTGCACATAAGCTCGCGCACTTCTGCTCGAGAGGTCATTGAAGCTCTATTGAAAAAGTTTACTGTGGTTGACAATCCTGGCAAGTTTGCACTGTTTGAGCGCAGTGAACGCCATGATCAAGGTATATGCCATTGCTTTGCCAATTACGTGCACATTTTGTGTTGTGCTTTTTGATTTTGTCATAATAATAGATTTCTGTCATTTAAAGTGTTGTTACTTTTTCAGTTTATGTTCGCAAGCTGTCTGATGATGAGCACCCTTTGGGCTTGCGTCTCTGTTCTGGACCCAATGAGAAGCTCCTCAGTTTTGTGTTAAAGGAAAATGAAACTGGAGAAGTAAATGTACGCAATACTACAAAAATAGCTTCAAAAAGCATTAGTGTATTAGTTGCTTACCAACTCTAACAATGCATTTTTCTCATCTCTCATTCATAGTGGCATGCCTTTTCCATGCCCGAGTTGAAGAATTTCTTGCGCATCCTGCAGCGTGAAGAGGAGGAGCACATCAAACAGATAGTGCAACGTTATGCTCTTGCCCGCACCAGGATGCAGGAGGCTTTAGCTGGATCGACTCCTGGCTGAGATGTCTTTGTGCCTGGGGTTACAAATGCACCTTTTGGCTGGACAATCATCTGAGGATGACCAGTCCCTTCTGCATCCAAAGATCCCAGAGAAAACAACTCAAAAAGCCTCTTCGGTGACCCGAGAGAGTGAGCGAGCGCAAGTCAATGAGAGAGAGTTGGCGCAAATGTGCGTGTGACATGATGCGAAAGATGAGACGTGCCTTACACCTGGAGAGTCTGAAGTGCCTGAGAGAATGAGTTGATCAAATTGAGGACTGGCAGATGAGCCAATGGCTGGACTTAGTCTTTTATTTTGGCACATTAACATAATAGATTCATTTGTCAGCAATCACATGTTGACAGACTTTAACAATAAGAAGAAATTAGGTAATGTTTTAAAATTAAGCCATTTTATCACAGAGTGAACGTTTAGGTTGATCTGTGTTTTAAGACCTTCTAAAAGATATCTAGTTTTTAATTTGGGCTCAAGCTCTGCCATGTCACCTCTACACCACTGATGGGTGCAACTCAACACTTGTATTTTTTTTTATATTTTTTTACAGTTGAATGCGAATGACTGTGTGGACATTTGTATGCAGTTATGAATGTCTGAGAGAAATGTTACACTCTGGTTGACTGGACCTTCTGAATGAAAAATATGGCACGTGTTTGAAGCAGTTTCTTTCAATGTCTTCTGTCAGTACTGTCTTTATACTGTTCTTTAACAAATTTGTGTCACTTTTTCCAGTTCATCCTTTGTATCCTTTCTATGCACATATTTACATGTTTTTTTCAGCTAACTCGGTCAAAATGTGCCAATTGTTGATTCTAATCAGTAAAGAATTACTTAAATTGCCTTCTAAGGTTTTGTATTTTTTTAGATTACTAGTTGTTATACAGTGAAAAGCTCTAAATATAGCCACACATAAATTAATTTAAAACTATACTTTTCGATTTTTTTTATTTATTTATTTTTTACGAACGGTGTGCGGCTGTCATGAATATTTGAAGCAGTAAAGCTAGACTGAATCTAGGTTAGTGTATCTTTAACAGTGACCTGCCAAATGGATCAGCTGACCATATCGTCGTTGGGTCAAAAGCAAAACAGCTAACTTTAGCTAGCAGCGGTGTACAGGACATGCCGGCTTAACTGTATAAGGAGGTACGACAATAATCGGACTACTTCGTGCACACCATTTATGCTGGATTGTTACAACGTGTTGTATTGCCAAGCTTTACCCCGCAGAGCTAGTTATCATGTAGCTGCTGTAGCTAAAGCTAACCTGCGTCAGCTAACCTGCGTCAGTGCTACAAGCTAAAAGAGTTGTGAGCATCGTTAGCCTTTAACGTCTGTGGCACGGTTGAGATGATATATAAAAGAATATAAAGAAAAAAAATCAGTTAAAAATAATACATTGCAGGCAATACGCTAATGTTTACTTCAATGCATGTGGTCCATCTCTGTTGAAGACATTATTAACACTACTATAGAGATTATTAGTAATTTAACTAAAAAAAAAAATAGCGTTAATTCTCATAAGATAGGATAACCATAAATGTAGCATGTAGAATATGCAACAAGTAAATATTTCAAATACGAAGTTTGAAGTAGTTTGATTAATTCATGTGATAGACATATATATCGATAAATATTTAACACTGAATTAAATTGATATAACGGTTACATCTAACGCTACCTAATTTTTAAACTATAGCCATAGTTACAGCGTGAAAGGAGGTTTGACCCATCTCTCATTACACAGCAGTCAACATTTGATTGGGGAATGTGTTCTTTCTTTTTTGACTTTACTTTCAGATCCTTGCAGTGGTAAAGATTTCAGAAGGTCTGGCCACTAACCAGAAAGTGATATGTGGATGTTAGATATGCCTTATCTTTGAGGATGGGAGGAAGTGGATCCAAAGCCAAAAATGTCTGGCCTTTCTCAGGCAATGGATCAGGAGGCGACCCAACAGTAGAGGGGAATGAGCAAACACTGGCCCGACTTAAAGGCTCTAGAAATGCAACACCTTTCGTGTTTACCAGAAGGAGGTAAATAATACATGATAACAACAAGCTGCTCCAAAATCAAATGTTCAACGTTTATCTTTTATTACACTGTTTTGTATTAACATTAAAGTGTTATCATTTAGTTGACTAAAGCAACATTTCCTAATGTTTTTTTTCCCTTGAGTCTAGCTCCTTGTACTATGATGAAGACGGAGACCTTGCTCATGAATTCTATGAAGAGACAGTGGTGACAAAAAATGGCAGAAAAAAGTCAAAGTTGAAGAGGATCCAAAAAAATCTAATACCACAGGTGAGGTTAGGGCCAAGAGCACCGTCTGTGGTATTTTCTCAGATGTAAATATTTTTGTATGTGTTCCAGGGCATTGTGAAACTTGACCACCCCTGTATCCACGTAGACTTCCCCATCATCCTCTGTGAGGTTTGAAAAAGGACTACTGAAGGACTGTGTGGGCCCTCGTTCATTGTTATGATCGATTCTGTAACTAGTCATAAAATGCCAATTGCAATATCGTACATTTAGTCTCTGAAAATACTACTGGTCGTTTTTAGCGCACAGCTGTTTTTTCAGCTGATATGCCAACGGTCTCAGTAGGAATACATGAAATAAATATCATTTTACCAATTTGTTTATGAGGAACATGTGCTTGGTGTGGAAAAAGCTTTAACAGTGTATGCCTTCCTCGTGTTAGGCTCTGTGTACATCAGTGTATGTGTTATGTACACAAGTGTAATAGGTCTGTTTGTGTGTGGGGGTGTGGAAGGTGTTGTTACAGGGTTAAATAACGAAGGATTGTGAAACTGCTTGCATATATGGTCAGTGTTGGTTCTTAGTTACTGAGGTTCAGACCTGCACTAGTGAACAAAATGTACTGTAAATAAATATTAAAAAAGTTTATAATCTGAAATACTTGAATAAATGGTTTGTTGATAACGACTTTTTACGTGGTCAAAATGAATTCCATAAGCTTACTTAATTGGTAGTTTGAGAATTGTTAGCCATAAGTATAACCTTGTATTATGCCCAAATTCTGTAGTATTTTTAGCCTTTTTACTGCTGTTGTCTTAAATTGCTCTTTTGCTTCCTGAGTCTCAAGTGAAACCAAGGCTTTTTCAGCTCATATGCAGAACAAAACAACAGAAAAAATGAGTTTGCTTTATTATCCAAGTTACATGTGAAAACCTTAAACATTTATTGATTGTAGTATTTGTTATAATGTTAATTCTAGTCTCTTCACTTCCAAAAGCCTAAATTAAAATGGGTTTTATGGGTTTAACGGCAACAAGAACATAATTTAATGTTTATATTTGACAAATCCTCAAGATAAAAGGGCAGGGCTTCCTCTCCAGGCCTTCGCTCCTCTCTGTAATTGTGTGGAATGTGGTTGGGTGTGCGTTGGAGCCAGAGGTCACTCACTTTGATGTATTTCCTCTCTATCGGTCTTTGATGTTTAGCTAGTCCATGTGTGATCGAACGGATGCATCTTTTCTCATACAGTTTGACAGTTTTATGAACCAACTATGACCCTCGCAATAGGTTCTTTATTCCACAAAGGTAGTTTAAAGTGAAAGAAACTGTGTGTCAAGAGGTAGTCATTACTTATTACATATAGTCATGAAAAAGAAAATTGATTATTACAGTAAGAGTAAAAGTAAATACAAAAGTTATTTTAGTAAAACAAAGGCCTCGACTTAGAAAGAGCTTTTATTGCTGGTCATAAACAATGACTGTGACTCAGAATAAAGAAATTGCTGAAGGACAACAGATAATATAGTGCTGTCTGGGCTGTCACAAAGAACAGAGGGCACATGTTCCTGCTGTACTATATGTCATCTGAAAATAAAGCCATGTGACTGTGTGTATGGAGCACTGATAAAAGTAACTTAAGACATTTTAATACACAAACAATTACTGTATAAAAGTTAAATGGATTTAAAATTGCTTGAAGATAATAATCCAATGTGTTTCATATAAAAATGGGTTTAGGATTCAAAGCAAGGCAGGGCGTGTTTTCATTTTTCCCTGCTATTGTTTTTGCTTCCTGACAGTGCTTGACTCCTGCTGATGTAATGTTCAAGAGCTAGAGGTCAGAGGGAAGCTGAGACTAGAGGAAAAGCAGTCAGGCCTTTGTTCCTTTCTCTGACCTCTTGGTGTTGTTTGTGCTTTTCTTTTTTTCCTAAAACACACAGAAAAAAACGGAAAATTGGATGTCCATGGTGAGTCAGCAGGACGCTCACAAAAGGGTTTCTAAAACAGGAAAAGATGTAACTTCCAGGTCCTCAGCCCAGTCATGTGCCAGGGCAAAAAGTCCATTTACAGTGCACAGAAACGTCAATTCACTCTAAAGGTACAGTGTTTCTGGGAGTACTCTTTTTCCACTTGTCCCAGTTCACCCAGGACAAGTGTCAAGTTGTTAAATTTGGTTCGCTATGTGTGAGTGAATGGCCTCGACCCTCGTGTCCCACAGCCATTACTGCTTGTGCTTAAACCCTGGCGTGCACACCTATCTCAGGCACTTGGCAAAAGGACAGCATGTGGTACTTGGTAACTTCACAGAGCCATTGCCAGTGGCTGTCATCACATGCCTTGGTAGAAGTGACATGTGCATACCAGATGCTTTGTGCCCACTATCTTAAGTGTGCTTGGAAGGGCCTAAGTGGAAAACTCATTCACCAAAGTATCACACACATCCATGGAAAATTACCCAATATACAGGCAGTTAAAGTTTAATGAAGTTAAATCAATGCAGACAAGTGTGCCAAAATTAAATATGTCTGACACAGGCTGTTCTTTCAAACTTAAAGTCGTCTACTGCTGCAAAACTCTAACATACAATGGTCTATTTTTAACTTACAAAAATATTTACTGATCTAAATTCAATCTGTTTACTCAGGCTTGCTTCCATATACGTGGCCACCGTTTTTTTTTTTTATTCAGTCTTTAAATACATCTTGGTTGGTCATGTTTTGACCTGGAGGGAAACGACTCGGCTTTGGGTAAAATATACGAAAACGTGACACCAAAAACACCATTAAAGGAATAAGTCTGATCCTTACTCTTGCCACTTTGACCTTCTTTGAATGTGGACATGGCTCGTAGGCTGCAGTTAAAACTTTACAGTGGTGGTGGACTTTCTTGGACTTGTTTATTTAGACGCGCATGGATAAGTCCTTGACCCGCGTGCGTAATAACTGGGACAAAGGCGTTCAAAAACGCAAAGAAAGTAGTGAATGTCGCACATGGGACATGCTGGAGTCCTTAGGATGTCCGGTTTATTTGCCACTCCCCCCTTCTCTCCTCAGTCTAAATGGAACATCCTGAAGTGGTTTGGCACTCGAGGTTGGCGAGTTTCAGCTGACAACATCGCAGGGGGTAACTTCACTACACTTCGCCGGACTTGAGCGGACTTTTATGGGCACAGATCAGCTTCGCATGCCGCTGCGAATTTCCTCCGTTGTCACTTTGTTGCCGCCAAAAAAATGTACGGCTTGAGTTTTCCCAGTTAACTTTAAGTCAACACGACTTGCAGTAACAGGCTTCTGTTCTTTGGAATGCTTCCTCAGTCTGCCAGGAAAGGTAAGTTTTTCCAGCGCTACGAATGAATTAAATGTGACCTAGGCTTTGCTCAATTTAGGAAAATGGACTAAACTTTGAACTTGGCGATATAAGCTGCATAAGATATTGTAAAGCATGTTGGAGAATGGTTGTAATTACTGTGGAAAGATTATCCACTCTGCCTATAAACTCTTATTGCAGGGTCTGGGGTATAATTACAAAACATAATGTAACATTAAAGTAATTTGATTTGGACTATATTACATTGCAAAAAAAAATTTCTGAGGACATTTATGTAAGATGTTATATTTTTAAATGAATGTCTTGGAGTGCCTCATTCACTAAATGATAGTCTTTATGTGAATTGCAGAGCAGAGAGTGACAGTCAGCTCACATCTGAAGACATGTACTGGACTGTATTGGACTGGAGAATACTGTTGCTGATTGTTCTCTGTTGGGACCACCTTTGTGCTTTGGGGCTTCCAGCCACAAGATGGCCACTGTATTCCCAAAACCCTTTGCTACTTGCCTGGAATGCCCCAACAGAGGATTGTGCCCCCCGTCATGGTATTCGTTTTCAGCTGGACCAGTTCCAGATTGTGGCCTCACCCAATGAGGCCTTTTTCAGACAAAACCTTACCATCTTTTACAAGGACCGCTTGGGCTTGTACCCCTATTTTGAGCCAGACCAAACGCCAGTGAATGGGGGGCTGCCGCAGTTGGCCAGTCTCACTCATCACCTGGAGAAGATGCCAGAGGTAGTGCAGAAGTACATACGTGAACCTGCAGCTAAGGGTCTGGCTGTTATCGACTGGGAGGAGTGGCGTCCGCTCTGGATACGAAACTGGGATACCAAAGATATTTACCGTAAACACTCACGAGAGTTAGTGCGACAAAAAAACCCAACATGGCCTGATGAGCAAGTGTCAAAAGTAGCACAACAAGAGTTTGAGTTGTCAGCTAAGACGTTTATGTTGGAGACACTGAAGCTCGCCAAAAGCCTGAGACCCAACCAGCTCTGGGGTTTCTACCTGTTCCCCGACTGCTACAATCACGACTACAGACGCACTCTGGAAAATTATACAGGCCGCTGTCCTGATGTGGAAGTCGCCCGCAATGAGCAGCTGAAATGGTTATGGACCGAGAGCACGGCCCTGTTCCCCTCCATCTACATGGGCAAAGTGCTGCGTTCCTCTACGTCTGGACGACAGTTTGTCCGGAACCGTGTAAAAGAAGGCATGCGTTTAGCCTCGTCAGGTGAAGGGTTGGCACGTCCTGTCTTTGTGTACACCAGACCTACATATGCCAATTCCCTGGAGCCACTAACAGAGGTAACACGTTTAAACAAAAACCAAAACAAAAAAAATGCACATTTTGCACAATGTGTTGCTGATGGTGAACTTTGTTTTAACTCACAGTCGGCAATCAGTACTTACCCTTTCTGTCTACACTCAATCTGAAGGATGAAGTGACTGTTTTTTTGCCTTTTCCTTATCGGCAGCCACAGTTTTCCTGTCCTAATAGGCCCTATAGGCCCACAGTCACCCTAATATCAGTGATTTGTGTGAAGTAGGCAGGATGGGTGTTGGCCAAGCTGAAAATGTCACTAACACCCCATACACAGTTTCCCCTGTGGGACAAAAAACTGATAAGAGTTACTCTGTTTGACATTCTGCAGTTGCACACCTTGCTATATTCACACTGAACAAACTGTATGTAACATGATAACGTTAAGTGCTGTGTCATCTTTTACAGACTGACCTGGTGTCCACCATTGGGGAGAGCGTGGCTTTAGGAGCAGCCGGAATCATCTTGTGGGGGGATGTGGCTTATGCAAGCAGCAAAGTAAGCACTGTTTCAAACCATGAGGAAACTATGTCAATGAGTCCAAATCTGTGACTACAGGTCGTGACTTTTATGATTTCATGTTGTCTTGCCGTTTGGGTCAGTCATGTGCACTTTCATCTGAGACCAAGAAGTTTTTCCTCCGAGCGTTGGAGCCACAAGTTGGTCATTCATTTGTTGGAAGTCATTTTTTCAGCCGCAGTTTATAGTCCTGTTAATGGAAAAGCATTTCAATTCAGGCATGTAATGTGTCAGATTCAGTTGGTGAATTAAAACACTTTATATTATTGTCTATAAAAAAGGAAATTTTATTTGTCCATGACCAGAATGTGCAATTAATCCATTTATAATTTCTTAAAGTAAAGGTAACAGATTTATATCCAAAAATTAGAGTTAAAAGGAGTAATGCATCTATCAAAAGTATGAAACCTATTTAATCTCTTGCTTTATATTATTGTTAAATCTTTTGTTACATCCTTAAACTTCACTCTATTAAAAGTAAGCTGCCAGCGTAGGGAATGGGGAGACTTTAAGCCGTTCTGACCCTGCTCTGAATCCTGAGTGTTGACTGAGTGATGACCATTTAATTATGTTCCTTTCCAGACAAGCTGCTCTGACCTAAAAGCCTATCTTCAGGATCCACTCGGTAAATACCTCCTGAACGTCTCCACGGCAGCGGAGCTCTGCAGCCGGACCCTGTGTGGCTCTCAAGGCCGGTGCCTGCGCAGAAACCCAGACAGCGATGTTTACTTGCATCTGAGCCCACTCACTCACAGTATCAACAGTCAGGGCGGCAGACTGACAGTGAGTGGAGATCTCGACGAAGCAGAGAAGATGAGGTTTGAGATGGAGTTTCAGTGTCAGTGCTACAGCGGCTATCGGGGAGAGACCTGTCAGCAGACGGACCCCCTGCACCAAAAGGGAATGGCACCGGGGGCCAAAGCATCGGCGCTACAGTGTGTCATCTTAGTCCTCATCTCTCTCCTCCTCTGCCACATGTAGTTTTGTATAAAATGATAAATTGTCTTTAAATTGCTGTGTAATTAGGATGAAGGAGTGAAATTGATAAGAAACTGTGGAAATTGTCTTGTTTGTGACTGTTTATATAAACCTTTTTAATCAACTGTGAGACTAGCTGGAAATTACTTTGTTTACATTCGGCCCTCAGCTTCTCAGTTTTCTCAAGTATCATGTTTTTTAGAATGTATGTTGAAAGTGGAATTGAGGCACTTAAATTCAATATCAAAACATTTTCTTTCATTTGGAACAGACTTCGGATTTAATGGAGGCATTTGTAGTATTGCTATTTATTTGAATGCATTTTTTAAATTGTTTAATTAGGAAATTATGACTACTACTTTGCTTTTAAGCATCAGCCTATTTAATAAATTAAAAAAAATGAATTATGTGTATTTGACTTTAGAGTTTGTTTACTCACACAAAGGCAATAAGCACGATTGTACTGAAAATGTGTCTTATATGAAGCATTAGTGAGGTAGATGGGTACATTAATTTAAATTATAGATATTGTTGGAGCCATTTTGACATTTATTACTTTGTTTGAACATCCACCCACTGTGGGGCATTGTATTTTTGTTTGCATATGTTACAATGTCTATGTAAAGGGCAAAGAAGAAGCGTCAGGTGTGGCAAGGTAGGCATAAGGCATTAAAACCCCCAAAAAGAAGTATAGGCACTGTTGAGGTATGATAAAAACGCCAAATGTAAGCCTTAGTCCACCACAACAGGTATTATCAGGTTATGGGACTGGCATGTTGTTTACAGTTTCAGCTCGAAGGGCAGGGATACCTCACAATGGTCCACTGTGGAGCTCTGAAAGTCCTGAGGGAGAGATATAAACTACAGTCTTTACCCCCTCCTCGTGTAATTGTAGGGTGCAGTTGAGCCAAGAGTTATTTTTACTGCTTTAAGAGATGAGTGAAGCCCAGACTTGACTGTGGCATACTTGAAACTCATTTAGAGAACGACTGTAGAGCTTAACCAAACCACAGTCTCTCAAGGCTAAGTGTTAAATAAACTGTACATCTTCCATTTAACCACATTAACCGTTTAGTTCAAGTAGTAGTTTGCCTCCTGCTGTGGATTAACTGTACAATGGATAAAGTGGACAACCAGCCTTTTAAGAGACTGCCACTTTAAATGTCAGTTCTTGAAAAAAAGATCTAAAGTCTCATCTGATTGGTTGTTTAAATCTTGTCTCCTCATGTAACTTCTGATTGGCTGTTCAGAAGCCTGTTTCTTCCCTTTTTCCTTCTGTATGTGTCATTCAGATCATGAGACTACCGCAGCACTTCTCTGTAGGCACAGACCACAAAGTACAAACCACAAACCTCACCTAGTTATCAATCGGTAAGTTCTGTAAAATTGTAGAATAAACTTATTTTTCATCATATCATGTAAAAAAAAAAAGACAGTTTAGTTAGAAATGTAGATTTGCGGTTTAAAGATTTCTTGGTCTTTTCCATTACAAATTGATGAAAACCTTTGATTGTGTTTGCATTTATGGATTATATTTAGGCTTAAACGATCATCTAAATGGTTTGTTTACATTTTAAAATTTAGAAATGTTTTGTTTCTGCAAGATAGAAGTGGTGACAGCAATGTGGTAGATGTAGTCAGAGCAGGTTCCTCTTTCTTTTGAAGTTGCTTGACTGCATTTGCACTGCACATTCTTTTCTAGTTTCACAACCAGCCTTTTGTTATTCTGTTAGAATTTTCTGCTGCATTTCTCTAAGTGAACCTATTGACCTATTCTTTGATAACATTTTACAATAAAGGCAAAATGTTCGTTGTCACCTTATCACCTTTCTTTTCTTCGTAGGTATGACCTGCTCCTATTGCGTGAGTTTGCTGGTCCTACATATGATCAGCTTTGCTTCAGCGCTGCCGTCTGGAGCCTCGTGTTTCTCACAGGTGCCTTTCCTCACGGTGTGGAATGCCCCCACTGCAGACTGTTTGTCTCAGTATGGCGTGGACCTGGATCTGGGGATGTTCAACATAGTTCATAACCAAAACCAAAGCTTTATGGGTGACAACATAACCATTTTCTATGCTGAAAAACTTGGTCTGTATCCCAGGTACACCAACCAGGCAGTGGCTGTAAATGGAGGTGTGCCACAGAACGCCAGTCTAGAGGAGCATCTCAGAGCTGCTTCTGATGACATACGTCGCTATATTCCCTATGCTGACTTCCAGGGGCTCGCTGTGGTGGACTGGGAGAGCTGGCGACCTGTCTGGGAGAGGAACTGGGATAGTAAACAGGTGTACTGGGAAGGATCCAGAGCACTGGTCTGGTCCAAGCACCCAGACTGGAGCCCTGCACAGGTGGAGACTGAAGCCCGGATAGAGTTTGAAAAAGCGGGTAGAAAATTCATGGAGGAGTCACTAAAACTGGGACGAAAAGAAAGGCCAAATGGTCTGTGGGGCTTCTATAGTTTTCCGAACTGTTATAACTATTACAAAAGTACCAACTACACTGGAGAGTGTCCACCTGCAGAGATCAAGAGGAACAATGAGCTGTTCTGGCTGTGGAACGTCTCCTCTGCTTTGTACCCTGACATCTACCTCAGTCTACAGCTGCGTGACCTCGACAGAGAGGTGCTGCTCTACACTCACCATCGTATCCTGGAGGCCATGAGAGCAGCGGCACAGGTCACACCGGAAAGCCCACCTGTGTTCCCCTACGCTCGCATTGTCTACACTTACTCACTAGATTTTCTCCCAGAGGTAAGCAGCAGATGTTGGTACCCTGTGTAGTTTTGTATTGTGATTGATTTCTTCTATTAGAATAAAATATGTGTCCTCCAACAAAGGAGCATCTTGTGAACACCATCGGGGAGAGTGCTGCTTTAGGATCAGCGGGTGTAGTCCTGTGGGGGGACCATGCCTTCAGCAAATCTCAGGTACAGCACAGTAAAACAACTGAAGAACATAGTTGTTTTTTGAAGTATTAAATGATGCATGTATATCTTTAAGAGCCGTTAGACGTTAGACACCTTCTGTGCAGTGTCAGCAAATTCTCTTGAGCATGTTCATAGAAATGCCCTATTGTCATATTGTGTTCAAATGGACATTTTGTTTTAGAATACAGTATATAGGACTACTTAAAGAACATAATATATTGTAAACTGTATTGTGAAGCCTGTGTCTCATTGTATGCTCAATACTAACGGTGTTTAAAGTCTTATCAAGTGACTGAGCGTAACAGGAACTAGTCAATAATTGCTGATAAAGAAACACTGCGGTTTTGTTTTAAAATAGTCATCAGTGCTTTGATTGTCTTGAAAAGTGTTTCACTCATTCATGTTTAAATACATTTGGATTATTTGGATATTTGGATATTCTCAGTGTCTCTCATGTAAGTGCTAGTGAGGATGATTTTCATGAGTTATGTGTATTCTCTGAGTAAAATGTCACCCTATGTTTATGATCCATGGACTGTATATTCTGTTCCCATCTTAGGCCATTTGTGATGCCATCAAATCCTACATCGATGAGACTCTGGGCCCGTACCTGGTCAACGTGACGTCTGCGGCAGCTCTTTGCAGCCAGACCGTTTGTTCGTCCCAGGGCAGGTGTCAGCGGAGGAATCTGAACTCAGGGGCGTACCTCCACCTCAACCCCGCCACGTGGAAGGTAGTGTCCCACAAAAGGCCAGAGGGAGGGCGGAACTACAAGGTCCTGGGGCAGCTCAGGGAACACGAGATTGTGTACATGAAGTCGAAGTTTACGTGTAAATGTTACCCAGGCTGGAGTGGGGAGAGCTGCTCCCAACATAAATAGGAAGAGAAATAAGAGAGAGTAATTCATTCTTAAAAGGAAAAAAGATATATTCAGGGACTGCTATATGGTGCATCTGGCCTCTAATAAATAAAAACATATTATAGAAATGAGTAATTAAAAACACCCTAAAACCTTAGGGTGTTTTTAATTTAACTATAATATGTTTTTAATGTTATGTCAGTTAACAATGTCTATGACCTTTATTGTATACATCATATATATATGAAATGCTTATTAAAAAAAAATTCTGTGCTATGTTCAGAAATTATCTCACTGATGAATGTAAAATTTATTTTTAGTTTTTCATTAAAGTCTCCAAACAAGAAAATTGTCCTGTGGGGATAATAAAGACGCCTTGAACCTTGAATTCATTTTATGTTCTGAATCATTTCCTCTTTAATCAGGTTTTTTTGACCAGCAGGTGGTGTTGTAGGACAGCAAACTGTTTCCAAAACAAGGCGATGCCAAGGTCAGAGCTCTGCCATTAAGTAATCACAAGGAGAGACAAATAACTTTACATAAAAAACTTGGTTAAGCTTAGAGTGGGACACTACAATAGTTAAAACCCTTCACTTGTGCAGCCTGAGTGTCTGTGATGAATTGAAACCTGCAAATGCAATACCAAAAAAGGGCATAAGGTGACCTTGATTGATTTACGAGTGGCTTGTATAATGTTGTCTTATCTGATGGCCACGGCTGCTCCAAACCACTGTTGTTGTTTGTAATTTCCCCGCTCGTGCCCTCTGATGCTCGGCCGACTGGAGGAGCAGACTCCCAGAGGGCCGCCTTTATCATTGCCTGCTGAATTGGGAGGAAGTCAGCAGGGTATTGGTGCTGTTCTGGAAAATCATATAGAAACATGTTCACCCTGTGTTTTTAAAATCACAGTTTATCCATTTTTGATTAATGTTCTGCTTTGAAATAGGACAGAAGGAAAGCTAACGGGTAAGTAAGTACAAACATTTGTATAACTTTACGTTTTTTACAGTTGTCATTGCCTTTCACCACTAAGTTAGCATCAATATGACAGCTCACCAGCTTTTTTTATTCTGTTCATCAAAGCGTGAAACCTTCTGACTGTCCTAACTGTCCTGAAACTACACTTTTATACTTTAACCCTTTTTTAATTCATATATCACCTTGCGTCTCTCTTTACCTTTCATTCATAGCTATAGAGTGGCTTTGTCTGTCCATATAGCTCCATATTTTTGTCATCTCTCTTTGCAATTTTTCATTTTTGTATTGCCTTCTTGCCACCCCCCTTCATTGGTCACGTCTCCATCCCCCCACCCTAACCCCTCACTGCTCGGTCTAGAGATCTTCTCGCTTGCTCTGGGTTTAATAACTGTTTTGTCACGCTGCGTCTGTGTCCTTCAGAGGAGACGACGAGGCTTTGTCTGATCGGCTTCCTTTAAGATCTGATGCGCTCTTGTTTACATTATTTATGCACCTTTTGTCACCTACAGAGCTACACTGGTGTGCATCAATAAGGCATTCATTACTTTGTAAACGTCTTTATCATAAAACACCCACTTCTGCCGTGCTTTATATGCATCTGAACAGCATCTTATTTGGGGCACTACTGAAAAGCCTAGAGAAAAGTGGTCCCTCAATTGCTTTTTATTCCATCTCTGGAGGTGAAAAAAAGAAAAAAAAAACCAATAACATCTGTGCATGGAATGGAGACATGACATGAAAAGGCAAAATGTGGAGAGGTCACAGCGTCCTGTTTTGAACAAACTCTTATCTTTACACATACACATAAGCGGCTGGAGAATAATAATAATAATGGCCACGAAAAAAACAGAATAACATATGTCAAAGAAGTATGTTTTCTGTTCATGTGGGGCTTTTTGTGATTAAAATCCAAATATTTGCAGCAAATATTAAACAGATCTTCCGTCTTCCGAGGCCTTTGTGTTTTTGCAGTTAAGGCTTTGCTTTCCCTGCTGCATACCTCCTGATGAGAGGTGACCTGACAGACTGTCACATGTGACTTATCCGGCGATGGCCAGCTCTGCATTCAACCTCACCCGCCCCAACCCCCAGCACGAGCCGATCACAGAGCATAGAGCGATACCATTTAAGAGCGTCCGTGCTCTTTATACAAGGCCTTCTGCTGCCAAAGTCATACCATAACAGTGTAAGAGCCACCGCTGCCCATTCAGGTGGAAAATTGCACCACCCAATCAATTACTGATAGAAAGTCTTTCTTTAAAAATGACCAATCATAAGCTCCCACAGTGTGTCTCCTTCTAAGACAAACAACCAGTCGCCTGCTAACACTCGTCGTCATTTTGAGCCTAATAAACTTTAATTGTACTTCAAAGGGCACGTATTGATGACAGGGCAATGACAGAGAATAAATGAGGCTAATAAGAAAATAACGCATGAGGGAGAGCAAGCCCTTTCAGATCCTAATTAATTCAAAAGTGGGTTTTCCCCTCTCTGCAAGAATATAATCCATTTCAGCATTTTTCGTTTTGTAGGATTTGATTGTGGCTCATTTGAATAAACATTTTGCTCTGTATTAGTCTGGGTAATGAAGTGGACCTCAGGAGAGAAAAAAAATCTTTTGTTATGAGTGTGGAGGCTGCTGTGGCACAAAGGAGAGTCACACTGGTCACCTCAGTAGGAAAATTGCTGATTAGATAGCAGATCTGATCTGATCAAATCTAAAATGTGTTTTGTTTTGGCAAAGTTTCAATGTCAGAAGCAATGAGAAGGAAAGAGAATCGCACTATGTGGTGGTTTAGAAAGTACAGCTAATAAGGGAAAGTGAAAGGGGTTGATAAAGAAACACTAAAAACTAAAAGTAAATTTGTAAACCATTGTAATTGTGGGGCTCATTGTCTTTGTTTTACATTTGCCATCTTCTGGATAATACTGTTGCCACAAAAAATGCTACATAATAATATAATCACTGTATTATTATTATATTGGAATTTTACAACAAGGATTAGATGACTATAGCTGATGATGGCTCGTTTTTCATACTTCAAAGGTGAAACTAAGACTAAAATATTTAGCTTTTTAAAAAAATAATATTTAGTCTTTTTTTTCTTGACGAATGTTTCTTAAATTGTCAACAAACATTTGTTATTTAAATTGAGACACTCCATGCATTTCATTATGTACATAATCAGAATTAAAATCAGATTATGTCTAGTTTTAAATGCGTAAATAAAGAATCATCTTTTGTTTATTTGTAAAGTCAAACAGTAAATAACGTTGAAAAAAATGAGCAATCTGAGATATCCACTGGTCACTTTTTGACCTCTGTCACCTTTCCCTTTTACATTGATGCAGCACTGAAATGATTTTCTTATCACGTTTCAGATTTGATATTTGTGACCTCGGGATGCCACATATTTTTTCTGTTTTTTTTTTTACCATTTCAGTAGAAAGACTGATAATGTTATTTCCATATATTTTTCAACTTCCTTTTACAACCTAGAAGTAAATAAGGTCCATAAAGCTGCAGCACCGTCTTCTATGATGATCCCAGCGCAGACATTTGACCCTAAAATATCAAAGCAGAGTGTGATTTAATAGGATTCCTGACTTCTATTTCACTATCTTAATCGACTGTCTGCTTCCTCTTATTTTGATTTACCCAGCCTTTATTCCATAACCTTTTATTATAAACTACTTTCTACATAGATCACCCCCTTCACTCCACATCCGAATGCTGGCTGCAGTGAAACACACACCAACGTGCGCTCATATGAATTGAAGATTAGTCTGCAGGAATCAGGGATCGCTGGGTCTCAAGAGAAATGTCATGGTGCGTCGTAACCTTTACTAGAGCATGTTATCTGTTCTGATAGCGTGCCCAGGCCCGGGACGGGGACCAATGCGATGCGATTGGATTTGAAAGGTCCCCATCCAAGTCATGCCCACCGGCTATCTTGCCTCCACAGTTCAGCAACACCAGCACTATACAGCGTGCCGCAAAGTTTCAAGGATCTGCTCTGTCCCATTCTATCTGCATCTCCTTGCCCTCAATTAATCAGCAGTGGCCGGAGAATAGGAGCGTGGTCACTCTGGGGTTCGAGAGCATGTGAGACGTCAAGAGACATGACACTGCAAGAGGATGTAATGAAAAACACACACATACACAACATATCCCTGCTGCTCTTTTGTTGTGTTTTTTAAGGAGATGTGGTGTTGGTGGGTGCAGTGGGAGACCCGGAAGAGGCGGTGATGGCCGGTATTAGAGGCAGATCTGTTTACGGATGTGCTGACATGTGTATCTGTCACTGCGGGTCATGAGTTATGAAAGTGACAGTGTTTGCCCCCTGCTTAAAGAACAGGGATCGACGGTGCCCTTGATGTCAGCTCACATAGACAAATGAGGATGTGCATTACATAAAGAATGCTACTTTGAGAGCAGCTGCGGGCGTCGTTTTCGCTCTGGCTTCATCTGTAAAACAGACACTCAGCACTTCAGAAATAATACTAGATGTATGACTGTGTTGAAGTACCTTTAAAGAAAAAACTTTTAAAGGTCTCTGATGAGTGTGTGATGGTAGTGGGACTATTTAAATATGCAGGACTCATGAAACATAATAGAAAAAACGGTTATAGTGCACACGTATGGGCCTTTAGAATAGGGTGGAGGTAAACTTTTCTATCTAGGAGTGTTTTTGGGGTGTCGCTCTAAAGCCAATGATAGCTCACACAAGACTGGATTTGACTTTCACTCAGTGACAAAAACAGGATGTGGCACACGTTTCAAGACACAAAAATATACTTTATAATGCAGAAGTGGCATTAATTTTGTTTCAAAGTGTTCTAGTTCATACCAAAACCTTTCACCACTACATGGTTAATCAGTTATTTTCACAGCAGGGGGCAGTAGTGAATGGCATTTCCAGTAGACACAGGTCACAAGTCTGGATGCCTTTTTTTGGGCGAGGTCATAAAACCCTTTAAAACAAGAGTGTGAAAAACAATGGTGGGTTTACACATGCACAACAATGTAAAAAAAAAAAAAAAAAAGTCTTTTGTAGCTAACGTGGATTCATTTTACAACCACTCGCAAATGTAAACACTGCTTTTGTTTTCCTGTTTTCTATTGCCTGTAACAAAAACCCAAACTGAGGTAAACATTCACTACAGCAATAAAAAAGGGGCATGAAATGTTGTCACGGTTACTTTACGAAAGATGCGGTAATGGGACGTCGGGTGAATGATGAATTACAGACGGGAGCGGTTCAGTGGAGTGTTGGGGGGCTCCTCGGGGCCACATTTGCCCTGCGCGCTGTTGTTCTTGGCCGTTGCTAAACAGTGCTTCCCGGGTCGCTTAGTCACCAACCAAGTCTCCTATTTCTGCACCTGTTTCCAAGACAACTGACATTTAAAGGAGCAGCTATGGTTATTGACTGTTTGCTCTTGACAAGCACTTCACTTGCACTTGAACATTGTTTGGTCCAGCCATAGATGGTTTGATTTCTTTTTCCACAGCACTCCACGTGTCGACTGGTTTTACAAAAACATAAACACTGTCTGCTACACGCTGCAAGCAAATCTTCCCTCTGGGCAGAGATAAGAGTAAGTAAAAATAACTGCTTTCCATCTTTTCCGTGTCTTGTGCGGGTTTTATTTAAGCAAAAAGAATCCTCTCTCGATACTTTGAGTCGGAGCCATTGCTTGATGTGGGAAATGTGCCTAAATTGGGACTGGGGCTTAAATGGAAGGAACTTATACAGTTGGCAGCACAGCGATTGTGTAGGCGTAGATTTAGTTGAGTAACTGAATGAGATGTTTACGTAGACACTAGCTCCCTACAGTGTGACCAGCACACCACCAAAATTCAAATTAAAGCGTTTAAGATGAGTGTAGATGGGAATTGTCACCCTTCCTACCATTCTCATCCCCGACGGTGGCTTCTAAGAAAGTCCTTTATGTCATCAACACACAGCCTGATATGTCAATCTGCAAACACATCGCCTCTATCCCGCAGATGATTATGAGGAAATGAATCGCTAACACGTGAAACCATCCGAGCAAAAATAATGGGATTCCTCACCTTAGATCGGTAGCGCTGGAGAAATGTAATATTTTACCTTGAGCGTTTTGAGCGTGAATGACACAAAGAAAACAGATGGTGAAAGTTGGATAAAAACAACTTAATGAGGACCATTTATATCATCATTTATTTTATTGTAGATATATTCTCCCACTAAGTTTGGTTCAAAAACACTTAGTAACAATAATAACTACACACTATTAAGCACCGGGGAGGAATGTATAACTGCTCAATGCATCATTTGCAAAGTATTTCTCCTACATTACTGATCACCATCAAGCAATAAACACTTAAATTGAAGCTCACCTATGTAAATACCTCATTTTAAATTACATTCAATCTTAACGCTCTTCTACTGAATACGGTGCAGTTTTTATAAAGTATTATTGGTTCAAATGGAAGTGCCAGAATCACTACTCAAAGTATGAAGCGCTAATTAAGCCGTACATAACTTTAAAATAAAATAAAAACTCTTCCACTACTTGTATCTAAGGCCTGCTTTTCTTCAGTGAACATGTGGTCAAATATATGTTCATATCTTACATCTGAGCATGCTTTTTCCTCCATTTTGGCTTCTACACTCACAGCTCAGCACTGCCTTTTGAACATAGACACAACAAGTCCCTTGCTTATTGTTTTCCACACTCTGTTCTCTAATGCTTTTAATAGTTTTGTCAAAGGGGGCTCCATCTAGGGCTCTGTCAGTCAAAATAATATGGTACTGGTTATCCATTGTTGTAAACTGTGCTTCATCTAGAACTACTCAACTTTCCTGCTTGTTAGAGTGAGTCATTTTCTTAAGTGAACCGCTGGGTTATGCCTGTAACAAGAACAAAGGAAGCCTGTCCTTATTAAACTGTACTTTGAAAAAGCTTGATTAAAATAGAAGGGAAAGAAGCAGTTGAATTTTTTTTCAGTAAAAAGTAGGCCTGAAGGTAAGTTCATTTTAATGCTTCAACACTCAGCATTTACTCTCCTTCATTAAAACTTCCATCTTGTTTCTCTTAAAATGATGCCGTACATATATTACAATGCATTATGCAGAATACAAAGAGATGTAGCGGAGCGCTTCAACTGCAGGAGACTCTTTCTAAGACCTGAAATAAACAGCGCAGTTTGTGCTGATTTACAGAAGTCCCACAGTCATCATTAGTGAACAAACACTGTAACCTGTAAACTTCATTCGAGTTTTGTGGAGGTGTTTGTGCGATTTATAGTGTTCTCCCATTTCCTTCCTGTTTAAATTACATCTAGATTTTGTTTTCTTTACTTTTTGTCAGTTTCCTTTGTCACATCTTTGTCTCTAAAGCTTGCATTCATTTCTACTGGGTGACCCATATGCTTTAAGATTGATGTTTATTGGTTTCTGAACGGTTAAATATCGAAAGAAGAGATACAATTCAAGTATTCAAGAAGCTTCAAAGTTGTATGTCAGAGATAATCACCTGGATCTGTGCGAACGTATTTTTGAGGCTGACGTGACATGCTTTTAAAGGGCACGTGTGCGACATATTGTCATGTGGAAAAAGAGGCCTGTGACAGATAGATGAGAGATAAAGAACCAGACAGACAGATGTACTGAGCAAAGACGAGACACTTGCTGCATATCCACAGTAACATACGAAAGCTTTCAAGGTCAAGATGAAAAAACCAAAAACCTCCAGAAAGTCCCACTTTCAGCCTCTCTCCTTGTTCTTTTTTTTTTTTTGGTCTGCCGTGGCTCTGTCGTCTCTGTGATTCGGCGGCAGACAGCGTGTAAGTGCTCTAACCTAGAGAAGTCTCCAGGAGCACTGGTGATTGGCTGTGCACCGCGGCACTGTTCACAATCGATTAAGGCGCGGTGAGCTCCCGTTAACAGCTTTTCTCTGCTGCTACTGTGGCTTTGATACTGTCACACAGACTCCAACTTGGCCCTTAACCCTTCAACCGCTGTCCTCCCCTGTTCTCTTTGTCTACCTCGTTCCTCTGTTTGGTTTTTTAAAAGCTTTTGCTCACTCAGAGACACTTTTAAGACCCGTTACTCTACAGTCTTGTATTCCTCTCTCGTTTGTACTTTGCATTTCGCGGTCTTGAGTCACTTCCACCTTGTCCTGCCATCTTACATTTCAGTCACTTCTCTGCCCTCGGGGCGATAGACCAAGAGACGGACGGAAACGCTGAGATGAAAGTAAGATGTTCTTCGTGCTGTGAAAAACTTTCTAGACATTACGGGTCATTTCATACATAATAATGAGAAACTTAAATGTATGGCTTTTTGTCACTTGATTGACTTTCAATGCAGAAGATGCCTATGCGGAGAAGATGACCCTTATAGCAGGATTGAAGGGAGATATAAAGCAGCTGGGTTTAAGTTACAGAGAAGACAAACTAAACAAATGCATTGGAATCTGTGTTTATGTCCATCCTACATGAATTCTACATAAATGTACAAATAGAATACATACAAATATTTATACTGAAGCTGTGACCTTCTATATTTCCGGAGGTATAGTTACAGTCCTGTGTTTGTAATTGAATTTGACAACGAGATAAATACTACATAAGAAAATCACTGCCTTTGCCTCAGTGTTTTAATTCAGTAATTACTCTGTCACTGCCTTTTTGTTCCACCGCGTCGTCTCCACCTCCCACATAAGAAGAAAAGAGCAATCTCTGTTTTCATAGCAGGAGAAAATGCATTTCACACTAAAGTGCTGCTGAACCAAAGCTGTGCATTTCCAGGGCTCTCATTGAGAGGCTCCTATTGCCACACCTAGCAATGGAGAGAGCAATGCTGCAAGAAGATTGTATTGTGTGTGTGTGTTTTCTCCATGGTTTTGATTGTCAAAAGGCAGTGAACCGTCCTCACAGAATTACAAAAGACATACGCTTAGAGAGGCCAGAGGCTCCATCAGCCCTGAGTGCTCCCATCTTTTCTTCTTATTCCATTTTTTTATTATGGTCTTGGAAAAATAGTTTAAGTGCTTTTTAAATCCATGCATCTGCATATGCGGCCACAGCACGTAAAGTCTACATTTTTTCTATCTGTATGGATAGAATATGCATGTAACCAAATGGGTGTTAGCAAATTATGGCTGTCATAGGGGAGCAACTGTGGAATGGTTATATACTGTATGTGCAAATGTGAAAATGATCAAACATGTCTTCTGCGTTAACTTCTCTTATCTTCTTTAAGAATCACTATTTTTGGAGAGAAAACTCTTTTTCCAGGGTTTTTAAGGACACGGGGTCGGCTGTAGCTCAGTGAGCCGAGAAGAGAAGGATGTGATCAAAAGCCATGTGCGGCTGATAATTTATTTCAGGATTAATCAATTAACCATCTAGTTGAACATTTTATCTGCAGACCCAGAATAAGTCATCTATGCCTTTATCTTATTGTGTCGGATGATTGTAATTCCATGTATGCAGCCAAAAGGCCATCTCCTGTCTGCTGCAGCTCCCAGACACAAAACACTCCCGTGTGGTGTGATTGCACTGACAAGCAGATGCTTTTTACTTTTAACCATCACTTTTAAAGACAGGTCCTGCTCAAATATTGAAGTACTCATGTTTGTGCATTAAGGCTGCTCACGTAGAGCCTTGTTAACTGTTCAAACAGCTCCCCTTTTTAAAAAAGGAAACTGCTTTCCTCTAAACCGCTGCCTGCAGCTAACTGGAAAACTTACAGCTGCCAACTTACTACCTTTTTTTAAATCTGTACTTTCAAAGGAAGTGTCCTCAAATCATGGATTCAACTTTAACTTGGAGCATTTTCAAGGATCAGTTTAAAAACACTAATTCAGACAATACTAACATGATTGAGATGCAACATCATGTAAAGACCATATGATTAAATCTTTGTCACTTGATATCAGTTATTTGATTTATTTTTTTTTACCTACAAGCTCTGATTTTTTTCTGTTATCATCTTGTCATTGATTTGAATATTTCCTCCACTTTGCTGCTGCATTTCTATTATTCGTACTTAACAGAGGTGTCACTAGCCCCTCAGTTTCCTAAAGCTCCAGCCATGAAAGGATCAGGAGCTCTGTGTGGTGCCCTACAGGTGATGGAGATCTCCACTACTAAATAATGCAGGACAATCAACCTGTCGTGTCCTCGAGGCCCTCTGGGAGCTGTAGTTTGTGTTGCTGCCTCCGCTGGTATCGTGGCTAACTGCTCTTGATGGCAGGTGCCACATGTAATGGAGGTATGAGGATGTTGTGGACGTGACCCCGGGCCCCTCTGCTCATCCGGTTTGTTTGAGATGGATCTTGTCGGGACCTCGGCGGTTCACGTTGTCCCTTGCCTCGCTCCTCTCTGCTCAGAGCTGTAATCACAGCAGACTGCATGTCACAGCAGCCTGCTCTAATTGGCCTGTCACTCTGTGTGCGCTGAGGGGGAGGGGCTGGCCTTTGTGAGGCTGCCATGGCGACTGGGCCATTTAATGAGAATGAGCACGCTGTGACTAATGACATCCCTGAGCCCATCGGATATACTGCAAATGGACAATTTGCTGCATCACTCACATACACGCACAACAATACACAAGCATGAGGCCCCTCACCTCAGTCTGGTCAAACCTCATTGAATACGGGGCAGTTTCCCTTTGGTTTTGTCATCATGAATCAATACATGACAAGTGGACTTTAATGCCAAGGCTATCAAGCACTTTCATTCACGTTTAGCATTAATAGTATTATCTAATAATGCAAGCTCTAATGTAATGCATAGTTATTAAGTGCAGCTTAAGATAGACATTAACTGCAAGGTGGGTCATTGCTCGGCAGACCCTAATGGAGGACTTAAGGCATGCATATCTTTCATAATAGCAATATAGATTGGGAGCGTGGCAGCATAACCGTGGACCGAGCTCACAGGTGAAAGAAAAAGAGACATTTTCTCGATCATCTCTCATCTCCTGCCATCATCCTGTTTATTGGTCCATTAGTGACCAACTGACAGCATAAAATGTGTGGATATCTATCAAGTATATCACTTTGTGAGATGGTGGCCAGACACCATATTTCATTGGCTTCCTGGGAAACAAAGGACAAGTCTGAGACAACAGCCATTCTAAAGGTTTGAGGTTACCATGCAATCAAGTTTACAAGGTGAGCCATTCACCGACTTATTGCAGCTACTTCAGGAGCAACTGCTTTTACCTCGGACCAATTTCTTTGTAAACCTAAAAATGCTTAACTCACATCACTGTAAAATCTATACTGTTTACTGAACAGACCTTTGATCTAATGACCAAATGACCTCTTGAAGCTCCAAGATTCATAATGACTGGTTTCGAAAAGTGTGTAATGTAACACTTAGAAAAAATGTACTCCCTGTATCCTGCATTAATCAACAGAAATCATGTTTTGCTAAACTATCATCTTGTCAACCACTCATCTTGAGAATATTAATAATGGCTCTGAGGGATCTGTGCCGAATGATGGGGGAGTGTTGTTCCAGTCTGAATATTGGCCACACTGTTGGGACAGATTGGTAAACCACTCAGTTTTCACTTTGGCTGTCTTTGTTTTCCTCTGAGGCTCTTCTGTTTGTGTGTGTCTATGTTTCACTCACAGCAGAGAGCTGTCAACAAAAAGCACCATTTGCATGCAACATTCACATCAACATCTCTTCACTCGCACTCGAACAAATGAACAGTTTTCTTATCACTAATTTGTCCTGGAGCGGATTTTAAAAATGTAGCAGGCCTTCTAAATGTAGAACCATTAGGTCAGTCTATAATTAATAAGCTTTTTGTCCAGCATGCAGCTTGGGCAGTGGATGGGACACAAAACCTAGAATAAGACTGATAACAAGATGGCCCCCGTACCGAATCTTGTTATATTACATGTTGGGAATGAAAAAGTCATGCATAAGACTGGGATGTTTACCGTTCTGCATCTTGATCTTGATGATTAGAAGCAATATCTCTGAAGGGCATCAGGAAAGATTACAGCCTTTGTAGCCTTTGAGAATCAATAAAGACATGATGACCACGAGCCGGTTAATGGCGTGTGAAGACACTCTTATGTATCAAATCCAGATTGTTACTTGTACAAATGGTGCGTGCATCACATCAGAATATTGAAGTCTGACTGATGTATCTTTTCTGAGCCTGGCCTGTGACCCTCATCAAGATGCACAACGAATAAGCCGAATCAATCATGTAGACAGGATTTGGCCATTACCGACCAAATGAGTCCAATGCACTCAGGCCTGTGGGATGGCAATGATTTAACAACTTAACAACCTGCTGATGACAGAAGTCTGGATTCATCACAACAATCAGCCATATGTGCACAATACTAGCACTTTACACTTTCTATAAAGCTGATAAACACTTCTCTGTTTCTCAATAAGGCAAAAGCACACTGAGAAAGGTGAGCCGCACCTTGCCTCTTGTGGCTAACCAACTATGGTTTGGTTTCTGGCAGGGGCATCCCCAGCTGATGGGACATGCAACCCCTTGAAGGAGAAATTTATTGGTATGGATTTTGTGCTGCTACTGGTGCATTGAATCAGTGTGACCAAGCAGGCGGGCAGAGGGAAATGGGGCTGTTCTGAGAGTGAATTATACGCAGTCACACACTCAATTTACCCCTGCAAACCTAGTTAGGGAGGGAACAGGAGCAGACATGGAGGCATAAACATGCTGGGGGCTTGCATGTATGTAGGTTGACGCGCATAAACACACACGCCACATTAGTTAACTGGATTAAAGACATTAAATGAAGACAAAAATTAAATTCCATTTCTCATTTGTGCAGTAAATTGATACAGCATTTCAAGCAATACTAATTCAGTGGAATATTTGAGAGAGCTCAAAATGAGAGTGGCCTTCACTGATTAAAAGCACAGGTTAATGGGTTAGTGTGTAACAAATACCCCTCATGTATATTCACCATGACCTCATCTGCAGCCACTGTAGCCGATGGTGCTACAGCCGGCAGCATCAGACAGACTGTGGAGGACTACTGCCAGGCTGCTGTGTTTGATCTGAATGACTGTATTGAAAGCCCTTAATGCCAGTCCATATAAAATATTCATCTTCATTTTGCAGGCCATGAATCATCAAGGTGTTTCTGGCCCTCCGCCCCTGCTCGTGTCCTGTGGCGGAGCAGACAGCTGTTTGAAATTACACACCAGATTGTGTTACTTAAACCGCTAGCAGGAGTGATGCTGATCACCCTCTTACCCAGCAAGCAATCTGTTAGCACGCTGAATTGTGGGAATGTGATCATGAGTGTGCATGTGTAGTATTTAAAGCCTGGCTTTCCTCCCAATCCTGGAGTCATTTACCTGAACATTCACTTTATACTAGAAAATTAAATGTATAAACTCCATTTGATCATGTGAAAAAAGTGAATGCACATCTTTAGGATAGGCAGGTCACTATACAGAGCAGACTGAGGTGAATACATAAAACCTTCAAGAAGCTGAAACACGTCCTAGATTTATTTTAAAGGCATAATATGCAGGATTTTCGTCATTGAGTAAAAGTCAAATCCAGTTTTACTCTGGTTTTTAAAAAAACTGTAGCCACATGTCTAGTTTTGTTATTGGCTGAAAACCATTCATGCAAGTCCTTCCAATTTAAACAAAGGAGAAAAATACTAAAATACAAGCATAGAGCAACTGGGTTACAGATACAGTCACTTCTACATTGTTCTAGAGGTGTGTGAAATAAAATCAGTTTTTAGTGTCTGGGTTATGCACATTATCCTAAATTAGTCATTGAGTAATACATCTGAAGGCATAATTTGGTGGCTGTACAAAGCTGATATTAGTCAGGATTAGATTTACAGGCCCCACTTTAGACATGTCCAAGATGTGCCAAAACCTCCAAATCTGTCAAATGAAAGTATCAATACATACTGAGTCTGACTTGTTTGATCCGTTAAATCCTTTACACAACGACCTGTACCTTTGATCCTGAGGTGACACTCATTGATGTGTGAAATCTGTGAAACAAATGATCACTGATGAATGAGAAATTTTAAACCATTCTTTTACCTATGGTTTAGCATCAGTCAATACAGTGCAATTACACACAGGATATGATGCCCAATGATAAACCCCAGTAGCTGTCTTGTAAAATCAATCAGAGCTTTGAAGCCTAGAGACAATAGTTGTGCAATGACGAGTGAATACTGCAGTTTAGTGGCGGCAAGGGAAGGCTTTGATAGATGGTGCTATTGTCTGAAGGAGGCAGGGAACAGATTGTGATTAATTTTCGAACAGAGCCATTTGCCGGAAGTATTAAAAAAAAATAAAGCCTGCCGTTCTTTCCCTCTTTCTATTCATTAATGGAGAGCGTAAGAGACTATGCGCCTTAATGTATCGTTTCATTTTCATCACACAGAGCTGAGCACTTGTAATGCAAATCATCAAGTCACTCACAGATCTCCTTATCACGGTAGTCATCCTCTCGTAATGATGTAGAAGAGGTGTCCCGCGCTGACAGCCCGTTTGGCAAGCGTTTATTCTTGACAAATGAAATGGATCCAAGTGACACACAGGCAAATCAAAACTGCACATAAAGTACTGAACTGAAGAAGACCTCTCTGAACAGACACTCCTTGTAAAAAGCCCATTAATGTTTCCTTACACCAAATTTCGTATGAACCTCCAGACACTGTCACAAAACCCGCAGGCTGCGTTTTCACGTCTAAATGTTTGTGCAAAACAGACAGCATTTCACTTGTGGTAAACGTGGCTTGTTTATCCTTCAAAGAAACCATTAGTCAAACAAACAAAGAGCGGTGTGTGAGCAGACGTTACTGGCAGAAGCATTAAAATCCACTGCAACTCTCTGCCAGGTTAGTAATTGCTCTTTTTATGGTGGTAATTATTTTCTCTAAGGTGTGCACTGTTGCACACTGCAATTATACACATACGGCTATCTGTGTGCGGAAAAAGGAGGGGTGTGGGTGGAGAGATGTGGGAAGTATTCTAAAAAATGACATTTAGTGTGTGGGTGTGGGTGTATGTTTGGAGGATGATCTGCACCGGGAGAGAAAAAAAGACAAAATTGAAACCACTGAGATGACGATTGATGTGCATTTTCTAACAAGACAACAAAAACAGCTAAATCAAACAATACTATGATGTACGTATGTCATTTTTTTTGCTCTGCTTTTCCTGCCTTTCTCCAAGTCTTCAGTAACACATCCTTGCTAAAAGGCACTGTACAGAAAATCCCATATATACTCTATTATAAGGCCGGCAACCAATATTAAACGTTGCAATATTAGTATGCAATTTTACTGGGAAAACGTTTTAACACATCCACACACATTTTTATAATAAGCATTAAATTGTTGGTGGAGGTGTGCATTTCCAGCCTGGACCAGCAAGTCAGACATTTGTGTAAGTAGAAAAAGTGCTGCACAATATATTAAAATTAAAATGCAATATACCTTAGTTATATTGAATATCTTGATAATGATATGGCCTGTGATATTCTGATACCTTTTTTGACATATAAATAAATAAATAAATAAATATCCAACTAATTTCAAATTTATGAAGAAATACTTTGTATAAGGCTCTGTTCTAACGTCCACTGGGCAAAAGTGGTCATGACTAAACCAAGACTAAATTTTGGTCTCAATCAGGACTAAACCAGAAGTAAACCAAGCACTAAACCAGGTCTTTATTTTTACACAGTTTCATTTAAGGTTCTTATTTTGATGCTGGCACAGTGAGAATCTCTATCAGATGGAAGACCATAATATTATAGCGTAAAAGCAGTTCTTTGTGATACAGATATTGGTATAATGATAATGATAAATGTTCCATATATTGTGCAGCCCTAATGTCAACGCAAAAAACTTCAAAAAGGAAGCTTAAACACATAAGTGAGTACATTTATAACCTGTCATGTTTTTTCCTCAGTTGTGACTTGGAGGACCAGGTTGGAAAGCTTCTCTCTCAGATAAGGCCTCCTCTGGGAAATGTTGCTTTTTATTATGTTACTTAGTCTCAGTGAGGACGCCCGAGCCTCACAGCATGAGAACACACGTCACAAATTTCATATGGATGATGCTAGGAAAACGCTACAGCAGCAGCGTTCGGCGGTTTTAGCTGATCTAAGGAGAAGAACTCATAGATTTGCATATTTTTCATTGGAATAGCTGTCTGTGCCCCGGTATCTGGAGCGTCACGGTGCATTTTTATAGAAACATGCACCGATCTGATAGTAGAGTACTTCAGAGGTCTGTTCAGTCAGTAGACACGTGTTCAGGTAAAAACGTGCCACGGATTATGTCAGAAAGGTTACCAGCTTCTAATATCTTGTTGAAGTTGTAATCTGACTTAGACAAAACAAAAAAATGTAAGCCAGAAAGCTGCAACTTCATTACAGCAAGCAGTATCTTACTATTTGTATTACTTATTACTCAATCTGACTTCTCTATTCCTCTACAAAAGCAAAACTAAATAATATTTTACAATGTCAACAACCCTTTAAAACAATAGTCCTACTCCAACACAATCTCTACAGAAGCACATAAAGGTGAATGTGGGCTCAAGTGCTATTTATGTAATGATCACCGGAGATATTAAGAGGCCCAAGACAGAACTGTTCACGTGGAAAGGAATCAATACGCGGAAGATAAAACAACCATTTAAGGGGCCATATCCTAAAATGAATAATAATCTATGTTCTGTCTGTGCCGAGGGAGGCTGTAATGTAAATAGACTTGCAGGGATTTTTCAAGTGTTTATGAAAAACATGGCAGAGTATTTGTGCCCTAAATAGATGTAAATTCAGACTCAGTAGAAACCTGGTAAAAACAGAATCCCGAGACTTGTATTGTTTTTAACCAACAGGGTCAAACGATTACTAGATTGCAAAATAATAAATCACAGCCAACAACTGGATCTGTCTCTCCAGCTGAGCTTATCAGTCCCAATACACCCATAGTGCACCTATACACTTAACAGGCTTCACGGTGCAGCGATGCTAATGCTTCGCAGGTGTAATCTTCACCATCATTACCGCCATAGTTTAGCCTCTTATCACACTGACATTTGCTAATTAGTTCTAATCACGAAGTGCTGCAATGGGAATGTCACTTTAGCTGATATTTTATCACCAGCTAAAGTGATGATCACGTTCATTTTCTTATAACTGATGTTAGATGCAAAGTGAAGAATCATCAAGCGCATTACGAGTCACTCTGCAGGGAACGTCTGCACAAAGCTATCGGCCCGTGTCAAGGCTTTAAAGATTTTTATTGCACCCCAAGCGCTTGATGGTTAATGTAAATGAAGAGACCGAATGGACACATTAAGACCAGAGATCACATGCAGGAGTTCCATAAAAAATCAATTCTCATACAGTGTACATGCCTGTTATGACACTACATCTATGGTCAGATAAAACATTTGGACGTGAGTGTATGCGCTCGGCCTGTATTTTATTGTTTTCCATCTGCTTTTTGAAAGGAATGGGTCATTACTAGCCCAGCCAGAGGGTAACTAAAGGAGATAAGAATGGATTTTGACTGTTTAAGCACTATGCACCAGATAGGATTGGTTTTTTTAGGTATAATAATAGGAATGCACACCATGTATACCATACCTTGGCGGCATCTGATGGGAAAAATGCAGACTGCGATTCCACACCTTACTCCTCTTCACTCTGCACCTACAATAGGAAACAGATAAGGGCATCACTTCAGCTTAAAAATATAAAAACAAAATCAGCGTAGTTCCTAAATGTCTTTCTTGCAATTCTGAATGTGCTTCTCCTCTACCTCAATTGTAGAGACAAAAACACAAAACATTAAACTTTCACTGAATTCTATGGCACTTTAAAGGTCTATTTTTGTAAAATAAACAAATGTAAAAAGTGTGTTATTTTGAGGCCGTTATACAAGATTGATCAAAGTCCTTCCATTCTGTTCAACTTTACTTATAACATTTTACACAGTGCCACTTTAAAGTCTATGTCCATCCAAATGTGTCAATTTTTCCTTGGTTTTGAAAACACTCTGAAGTCTTTTGCCTCGACTGACATCTGTGAATTAAATTGGTTATTTCCCTCCTTGACTTTCTCTGATCTTGGCGACAGCAGTCAGCGTCCATGGGGCATCTTATCAATAACCGAGGAGGAGGTGTGATAACTGTCCTCTCCTCTATATCTAGCACGTTATCATAACCTAATTCAGAGTGATACCATCTCCTGGGGAAGATCCTCTCCGGTCGCCACACTGCTCCAAATTCCTATTCGTACTCAACTGGAAGCTATATTTATCCTATTTTTCCCTTCACCGTTAACATTTGGAGGATTTGCAATCATCGTTCAACGTGAGATTTGCTGAGCGGCTCCTAATTAACCCGACTCCCCTCTCAGTTTGACCTCATCAGAGTGCCATTAAATTCATGCAGTCACCAGGGCCCTGTGCTGTATCGCAAAAGAGAAGGGCTGCGAGAGCGACAGACGCTGGGGGTGTGCCAAAATATGTTGTCATATAGGGCTCGATGCAGGAATACGCTTTATTTATATTTCACAGGCTGGAAGTGTGAGCCGATGTAATTGAGTTTAGTGAGGTCTCCAGATGCTGCCGCCTTCACTTGACTTCATTCTTCTCAGTATCTAAATTCTGTCCGGCCTCTGTCCAGTACTCTCTAGCGACCTCTACCTCAGTGATGTGTTGAATCTCATTACTCTTTTGTGTGCCTATGCCTGTGTATTAGCTCAGTCCTCCCAGTGGAGAGCCAGTCTAAACTAAGCAGCATGATGATGATGCTCTCTGAGCTGACACAAGCCATTTGGCCAGGAGGAGCTGATCTACACCAGCGCTGCTCCTTTACAGTGCAGAAGGGGGCGCGGGGGGGTCGTCTCTACCAGTCTGCCTCCTCCTCTTGTCCTTGTCTGAGCTCAAGTGCCAGACGGAAAGTGGTCACATTTTGAGTATCATCTGTTGAACATCAAGGACCCTTCATCAGTGAAAAGGATGAACTTAAAATGTTTGCTCTGGTTTTAGTATGAAATATGTGCAAACAATACAACCTTGAAATAACACTGTGGCATTAAATTGCTGCAAGATTGCTTGTGTTCAAATGAATAAAAAACACACCCAGATAATCTGAATTAAACATGAGTTAATTAAGAATGCAGTAGTGCAGAGTGTTTGTAAACTGACTCTATAGTCCATTTTGTATTTACAATATATGCCCAAAATCTGATTTATTAACTCTCACCTATCGTTTTTGTGCATTAAACGAGCTGTTATTCTTGATTAGTGGCTATACTTAATGATAGCCATAAACTGATTGTGTTGATTTGTGTGATGAGTCATGTTAAACACCCAGCTGAGCCAACTTCATCCATAATGAGGTAATATCACTGCAGCGATCAGAGCTCTTAAACTAAATGACGCTGGTTCTTTTTACAAACACATAAAATATAAATGCAGAGTGTGTTTGGCAGGTCATGACTCGAATAGGACACATTTTTCATCTTTGAAAGGAAAAAGCACGGAGGCTTCTTTTATTTCACAGGTCAGTAACTAACAAATTATTTTTGTGAAACTTTTTCTGAAACAATGTTGAGTGCAAACCTTGTACTTTACTGTATTTTAGTGGTCACACACACAGTTTTTTTGAATAGCTGCAAGGGATTTACCTGACAACAGCAATATGACATTTTAATATGAGTATAAAATTGTGTTAAAAGTGTTTAGTTCTTTTGACAAACTAAAATGTCTCCTTCCACTGGGTTATGTGGAGCTGAACGTGTCTATTTTTTAAGACACACAAATGCAAGACTGTTATTTTGATGTCAACATACATCACTAAAAACACAGTTTTGATTGATGTGTTCCATTGTGTTCGACTATGAACTTTAGCATTTTACACAGTGCACCATATAATGGATCTTTTATGCTAGATTATGGTAGACACCTTCACCTTTACCCACTTATTTCTTGGAAATCTCACAATGGACGTGCATCATTGCCTGTCCTCCCACCTAAGATTTAAACTTGTACAACATGTAGAAATGTAGTTCTTAGAGTGTGAAATGATGAAATAAATGATGCAAATGTAAAAGCTACATGATATAAACTGTCTGCAGAAGACTGTGCCGCAGACATCTGTATTTTGTTTTGTTTTTTAGTTGTTAATCTTTAGTAATCCACATGAGTCAAAGACTGAAAAGCAACATGATTTATGACTCAAAATACCAGCAAGAGCAACCACATTTTCCAACAATTCAATCCCCCACATTTTCACTATAACATCACAGTATTCCCCAGCATATACCACTATATACTGATCTGCGCGGATCTGCGCGGATTTAATATGCTTGTATTCCCAGTGCAGCCACCTTTACTGTGGCTAAGGCATCTTAAAAGGCACAGCTGAGCAGCCTTCACTTGAGCACAAATGACCAAGCCACAATACGACTGCTGCTCCATTGTGTTCATAATTGTAATCCCTTGGACCGATGAAAGGGGCCAAGTATGCTGGTTAATTAAAACTGCAATCAAATTTACCCCCTTAAACTGGCTGCAAAAAGGGACCTCATTCAATTAAATCATGCATCGCTTTCCTTTCAATAATGCACAAACAACTGAGGGGGCTGGCGTTGGCTAAATCCACACGCTTGTTTATTGCCACTACAGCTGGGATTCCTTTAATTCGGTAAACAGCGGCTGAGGTGGCACTTGAGGCTGCAGTTGAGGGGAGTCCAGGGAGCAAAGGGGATTACATACCCTTCCTCTGGCCTTTCACATGCTCTTGTCATGCACCGAGTTCTGAGCCTCTAATTAACTTAAGAAATCTCAAGGCATATCCAGGATGTGTACATGGGATTCTTCGCAGATATGTGCTGAGCCGAGGCCAACGGGACAAAGTAGCTGACTGTAACGAAAAGCATTTCCTGTTTATCTGTTTCCACTGTGAGGAAGAGCAAGATCCTTCAGAAGGTCGTATACATCCAGATGTGTGCGTTAATTTGGGTGAAAAAGAGGAAAAGATGTTTGGTAGCTAGGCTGCACACATTTTGGAACACATGCAATTGTCAAAAGCTGTATGAAGCGTACTGTACCACTTTATAAACCCCTCGGCTTTGGTTCCAAAAGTTGATTGGACTATCGACAATCCCCTCTCTGGCAAAAATCGGAATCCAAACTGCAATATTCTCTTCTTCTTGTGACATACTGTAATGCTGCAAAAAGAAATTACAAAATGACGCCCCAGGTTTTTCGACAAAGGGTGAGAAAATTCAAGTTTGACAAAGACCATATTGCAAAGACCTCACAGACACACAGGTAAACGGCATCGAATCCTCCAGGGTATAACAGACTGGAGAGACTTTTTAATGCGTGCCAGCCAATCAAGCGATAATTGCTTTGAAATTAAGTAGCTTTCGAATACTAATTAACTGATGAAAGAAAAGACTCAATAAGTCATTAACAGAAACTTCAAAGAAAATGTCGACCAAATTGGCCCTCTCAAAATATTCCACGTTTTTTTTTTTTTTTCCAGGCACCAGCAAAATATGTTTTGATCATTTAAATAAGGTTGTATTACAAACACAACTTTTAAAGCAGCTGTATATATCGTAGACATATAGACCCTTATGACGACGCAAAGTAGTTAACAGATCTGTCTGAGCTCTGCACAAATACAGGTTTTGTTCATTAGACATCTTTTTAATGGTGCCAATAAGGATTTGGATTAGATGGTTAATTTAACTTTTTAAAAAATGGATGCCCCCGACTTATTCTTTTAGTCACTGAACTCTTCCAAATGTGCTCTTTTTGCAGCCTGCAGATAAGCTTACAGTCCGGCTTCTTCTTCTACTTAAAACACATGTATATGATTTGAATATCTTCTTGAGAGAATTATTCTGTAGGAGCTGAACTGTTGAGATGTGAGCCGAGCGAGCAAGGGCACAGCGGAATGACGACAGTGAGATAAATGGTCTTCACTTGTGTTTGTATTTGAACTGCATGGGGTACGGAAAAAGGCCTGTCTGCAAAAAAAAAAAAACAACAACAAAAAACTAAAAAACTAAACTATAATGTTGTCAAAACAAATACAGAAATATAGTCGTCCTAAAAGTAATAGATATAAATACGGCAGCTTTAGTCCTGTTTATGTGGCTGTGTTTCCTATGACCCTTTGTCCTGTCCTCCCTTCTATTATCCTGGGATTAACCTGGTAGACAGAGGTTTAAAGGTCACGAGGTAAGTGAGCCCCCCCCCTGCTGCAAAGACTCATTTCAGTCACTTGAAATGGAACCTAATGCTCTTCTTCTTATATTAAAAAGTGCATAAGTGGATTGAATTCATACGCTGCTTTTTAAACACCACTGACATACTTTGCATGATACTTGTAGGAGTGAGTATTTATAAGTTGAAGTTTCACAAGAACTTTTTTTCAAACGAATTGTGGCCATTTTTGGCGTGGTGGCAGTGAGAGGGGCACCCACGTTGGGCTTAAGCTTCAGAAGGGGGCAGAGTTAGTTTTATGAGGGTAATTGATGCTTTGCTGGAGGAGAAGAGGGCAAAGCAGGCATGAAATTGTGCGGGGGATCAGATCCGTATCGAGGCGTACGGGAGAGCTGAGGGAGAACAACGGAGCCGGGCAACCCACGGGCGGCTGGATTAGGGTGCCGCTCAACGCTGAGGTACAGTTAAGAGCCAATTTTATTCTCTAGCAAACCAATCAGTGGAAAAGCCTTGTATCGTATTAGAGTCAAGTTTGGGGAGGAGATGCAGAAGCCATTAGGACATTCATAAAGTCATCAGAACAGACAGGGGATAGGTGGCTCTGAGAAGTGCAAATGAAAAAGAAATGAAAAAAAAAAAAATGCAAAACATGTTTTGGAAAGACAACTTCACTCGGGAGAGTACGTCTAAAGCTGTGATAACCTCATGACATCTAGTGCAAAAGGCTAAGAAAATGAAGATCTGAAGAGGGTTGGCTGGTCATTTTACACCTGAATGGCCAGCTGATCTCTCATTGTGCCCAGGTTTACTCCGGGAGCACTGAGCAGGGTCATCCGTCCAATTCCCTTTGTGTATTCTTGTAGCGCTGCAATGTTATTGTATTTGCAGGCGCCGTGGAGCTGCACGCTGCCAAATGCACAGAGGGCACAGCTCATCAGGATTCCTGGGCTGTCCGTCTCTGAATAAGAAGAGGGAATTGGCTGTCAATCCCTAATTAATAAACTCTGCTCTTCTCCCCCCTCTGCACACAAGACTAGCTGATCAATAACCATTGTGCACTGCCTCAGATGGAAGCCATTCAGATTTATCTGCTAATATCCTGGGTGATAGCCAGAGCTAGACTAGAGATGACAGTAGGCTCAAAGCCCATTACCTCCTTATTTACTGTTTTAAATTCTGCGACAGTCACAGCCCGTAGCTGTCTCTTGAGTAACAAATAGAAGAAATTCTCTTCTCTTTTGCTGGGACGAGTCAAGGACATAGCAGATGGAAAACCTATGAGTGTCTCTTTATTTTAGCTTGAATATGTTTGTAAACCATGTGGAGATGTGGACGTTTCTATTCCATTGTTTTACCTTAAAATTACAAGTTTAAACCTGTTTTCCTGAGCTTCCAATTTATCAGCCTAAATGTTATCACCCCTTCTTTTCCCTCCTGTTTGGAACTTAAAATCAATGCTACTTTAAGAGTGACACCCCATTTCCAAACAGGCTGGTTAATTTCTAAAGCCTCATCCTGTCATAAATCCTGCAGTTTTTCTTTTCTCTTATCGTGAGCGCAGTCAGCAGCAGTCGGTCTCCACATCCTGTTCATCCATCTGCCATGTCTGACAGTAGCACAGATATTTCCGTTATTCACAATGATCTACGGTCAAGGAAAAAAAAAAAAAACAGACCCGACAGCAGAGTTTGTTCTGGACACACAAAAGCTTGAAAGTGAAGTTTTTTTAAATTTAAAACAGAGCTTACTTGCGTTTGTCCATATAAATTAATCTAATAATGTATAGTTTAGCCTTATAAGAATATCAAATCCATGCCTGAATATAATTTTGATGTGTTGTTGATGTGTGTCTACAAAAATGTAGACTTTAAATCTGAAGTTTAAAGGTTTGTTAAATTAGTTTTCCCACACGCTTTAGGGAGAACTGTGAAAAGTTGGTTTCGAGCCCTGGGCCAATGGCAGTGTGCACTGTAGCCTATGACATGCTTCAGGTGGCCTAGACATGTTTTTGATAAGCACTCTGACTGCCACAATCATTATTCATGTTCACTGGAGTTGAACCGAATTATCACAACATCCGAGCAGGGATTTGAATTCAAGGTGCACCTTTGTTTATGCTATCAGCCAATTTTCACTGACAAACTTGTTGTTAGTGCCGTCCTGCAGAGTGAGCATTCCTTGATGTTATCTCTGATGATCACTTGGGGATGATTACAGAGGCCGGTCTGCGATACGACAAATTCACAGTGTGTAGAAGGAAGATTGAAGCCTCTACGGGGATGAGATGTTTGTGGCCTCGACAATCACCTTTAAGACAGCCTTTGGCTATCTTTGTTTGAAACTATCTCTAGAATCACAACCTGGGGGATTATTCTGCATCCCCCCAAAAAGCTTTAAATTGTGACTTACATGAGAGGCAGATGGACTAAATCGCTCATAGAAGAGGCGGTTTTCGAAAAAAGATGCACATTCAACAACATATTTCTGCAATTAGACCATCCATAAAGCAGAATATATAAACAGGAGCAAATGCAACCACCTCGCTCAGTCAAACACACACACACAGGGCCATTAATCTGCTTTTTGATTCAGGTCTTAATCTCCTGTCTGCTATTCCAACGGCAAGACCCGCCTCCCAGTTTAGTAGTAACAAAGAGGTTACAGATTTGTGAAGAGGCTCAAACAGGCAGCATGCATCATAAAACCTATTTATCTCTGTTGTAACCTTGGTCCCAATGCATATGTGCATGGTCTTAAGAACATGTAGTGTTTTACAGGTTGTACAGCCAATTAGTAACAAATGTAGCTCATTCAAAATGCCTTTCATTTACTTTTATTTCATGTCTGACTTCACTGAGAATGTAAAAGTTCTCCGCATTAGACACTAGCTTTATAATGCTGCACATACATGCCCAACAGCCCTTATAATGCCCTCTATATAATAATAATAAGTAGTAAGGAATCAGCACAACTCCAGACTTGACAAAAAAGCATCTGGACAAAAACAAAAGTTTGACAGATGATACATAACACACAAACTGACACAATATCCACAATTTGAAAAAAACAAACAAAGAACAAACACAACCACAACAACTGCATAGGCTCCAAAGGAAATTCAGACCACATCTGGTTGAAAAATACAGATAGAGAGTGACAGTCCATCATTATGGCAGAAGCCCTGTACTTTGGCCACTAGGTGTCTCACTACATGCCTGTTTTTAGGCCACACACTAACCCACAGTCACACAGTCACATGCAGAGTGCACATGGTGTGTTTAATATGACCAGCCTAGCTACTATCCACATGTGTTGCAGTCTCCTCTGGGAGAGCAGGGCCGCATCTGCCCCCCCCTCTATCTGTCTAACACATTTCTGGGAAAAAAGCCCAAACCTGTGGCTCAGGAGGAGGCAGACAACACAAACACACTGAAACAGATACACACCGGTATTGTGGAAGAAAAACTGTTTTTGCAAATGCATTGTTGTGCCTTGCCTTTGTGTCAGATGTAATATGTGCCCATCCAAAGCAAAAGGGCAGGGGAAAGAGCATAGCTACATTGAGTTGAAAGGTTTAATAGTGACCCAGAATCAAAATGATGATACAAGGCCTATTATAACAGTTAAAAGGACTGGTACCATTGACTCTTCATGTAGATACTTTAACAGGCAAACTAACCATTGGGCTCGGTTAGCTGTTACAAAAATGATGGCAATGATCAAATGCTAATTGAAATTATTCCAAACATATGACTGGGAAAAAAGTGAAAGCCCACCCACTAAGATGTGCAAAGAGATGTGACGCTATTTTAGCGCCAGTCTTGTTAGCGCTAATGTTAGCTTGTTGGTTAGTCTGCAAAAGGCTCGGAAACACCTTCATAGGCTAGCTAGCTAGCTAAAAAAGTTAAAACTCTTGTTTATTAATGCATGTATTGGTATATTTTCACAACACAACTAAATATAAACAAAACAAACATATATAAGCTACTTTATTTGATCAACAGTAGTCATTTAAACCAATCATGATTTGGCTGTGCTTGCGTTATCCTTGCGTTGTTTATTCACAAATTACTGCAAATTACGATCAGCTTTAAAGCTTGAATGTAGTCCTCTATTTTAGCTGTTTGTCTTCTTACCCTTAGATGTTCAATCAAGTTGGACATAGAGGGAGCAGAAGCGACCACTGCGATGAACAACAAAATCAATGTAAGACTGTTTTTGCTCAGCTGGAGCTGCTAATGCTGAATGGCAAAATACAACTGGAATTGAATTACACATTATGTAATGGGATTGAGCCCTTTACATTTTAATAGTAAGCCTCGGTGCTAACTTAACAAGTAATATTGCAGTTTCATTGCAATTTAAGAGCTTTTGTTTGGGTTTTATACTATATTAGTATTAATTCTAAGGATCATGGGGTTTTTTTTGTCTTTATTTGAGCTTCTTTGTATTTTTCTCTTATACATTACCTGTTTTTGCATGACTCTTTAGTTTGTCTGTGGTTGGCACATCTGAGAGTTTGACTACAGCTGTGTGTGTTTGTGTCTGTCAGTGCAACTCTGAGTTTGTGTTATCTATTAATTCCTTCATAAGCCCTTATCACCAGTTTAGTACCAATTAAGATGCTCTTTAATGTGATGGCAGGGCGGGCAAGCGACTTTGCTCTTCATACTCCACAGTGGCTAGAGATGAGGACTAGAGCACGTTTAACCAGGACCACCCGCCTGCCTTATCAAGACTGTAAATACGCCACAGGCTGGTTAGCTTTGTCTTTTTAACAGTGACACTTTTGAAATGTGCTCTTTATTCAGCACCCTGTAATTGACTCAAGTGAATTGGAGACCAATTTGATGTAAGGCTTCAGATGGGATAAGTAAGTCCTACTTCTCTTTCATCCAAATTGTATACATTTTACATAGCAACTGTATGATTTCAGTGTGAGCACTGTAAATGGCTTCCTGGGTTTTGCTCAAAGGTGTAAAATGCCAAAGCTTGAACTGGGAGATGAGATGAAACCATAGCGAAGGGCTTAAATCACATGCTCCACTGCAAAGAGCAGGACACATAGAGGTCATGCTTCTCTCTGAATCTGGACACAAGCAGTAAGCTATGCTGAGTTCGCTCAGTTGCATTTATTTAGAGGAGACTGAGAAAAAAATCTATTAATAAAATGAATTATATATGTAGTCATGTTTGTATTTTGTGCTATATACATAGAGATAGTCATCCTGTAAATAGACAGGGCTGTGTATGTCCCCACCATATGGACCACGACTAAACTTTTGCAAACACAGCCAGGGTCAAACAGAACACTTTAGTATGAATTATAATTAGATAGCATTGACAGATCTGCAATATGCAGGCTAAGCAGATGGCTGGCGAGCACTGTGTGAAGGTTTAGGGGGTGCAAATGTTGGGCTACAGGTCTCTGTTTTACAACAGCTGGCTCTGGAAGCTATGCGTCAGCAAAGAGCTAAAAAGAGAAACAAGGAATAAAGGATGGGTTGGACAAAGAACAAAACAGTAGAGACTGGGATCTTATTTGTAAAGTGTTTTGTAACATTAAACTCATCTTTAAAAAGCTTGATTACTTGATTGGCTTAATGTGCTAAAAATCATTTTTCATCATAACAAATTTGGACCAGAAGTTGTGGGTCAAATTAGGGTCACACCAAGTGAAGTCAGAATTAGTTATTTCAAGAGGGCAAGTTGAGTATATAATTTGGGTACAATGTTAATGTATTTGACCTTGCAATAAAATACCCAACAAAAATGAACTTGTATAAGGACTTGCCTTTTGGCTGGTGCTTCTGCTTCCTCTCCTATCTGTGTGGCAATGATGTCTCTTTCCACCCCTCTATTTTACACCCGCTATCCTTCTCAATCCCAGCTTTGATGTATGCATGAGGGAGGATTTCCTGAAGACCAAAGAGGCCATTACCCAGGGGCCATTAGGCCTCTAGTAGAGCATGTCAATGAGTGCGAGTCCTGTTCTGTTTTTACATACAGACTTGTCAGTGTGGGTGGAGAGGGGTTTAGAACTCCCAGAAGCTAATAAAATGTAGACTTAAGTGTATAAATTTCTGTCATATGTTTTGGAATTGTAACAGAAGAACATAGTCTCTGTGTGTTGTGTTTGTTTCATTGCTTGTGAAAGCTTTGTGTTGTTAATTGGTGCTGTTCTTCTCTTACACAGACCTAGAGTGAGGGGAGTGAGTCATCGTCATCAAGATGAAATGCTCTGACATTTGAGCATGTATATCCCAGGGTAACTTGTGGTCAACCATTACTGGGTATGTATTTTACAGTAACAGAAGTCCTGGGATATGCTTTTGTTTCTCATTTGGTTTATACTGGTGGAGCATTAAGGTGATTGTTGGCCACATTCTCAAGCAAAGCAGCTAATGTGTGGTTTGTAATCTACATACGACAAAGACTTTTCTGCTGCCACTAACATTTCATCCCAGAAGCAGCCAAGAGGGACTTGGGAATGAAACTTCAGTTAGTGGAGCCATTGCGCCGATCTCATCAAGCATAACAGACATCTTTAGTGCTGTGGAAAAGAAAATGCCCTTGACAAATGTGTGTTAAATGACTGACAGTATATCGTGCTACTGTTTTTACAAGGATCTCTTGAGAGAATTACTTTAGACTGGAGAGTACTGGGACTCGCTCAAGGGCAGCTGGTTCAGTCATCAGAGGTGAATATGACACATAATCCCTCTCTAATCAGAAGTATAAAATCTTCGCATCAACATGCTGACTAGACTGTGTTTTACAGAGTGTGAATCCTCATTTTTCTGACCAGCACTGCAGTCTGACAGCATACGGGCGGCATAAAGCGACACCAGAGGTGGTTTCTGTGGGAGAGAAAGATGTATAAGGTGGGAGAAAGGAAAGATAAGCGACCAGAGCCTGGGTGTGTGGGGTGCAGTATACTAGTGATTTTCCTGTGGCCTCAAGACAGCAGAAACAAGAGGTGATTAATGTTACCCCTCTACTTGGCCTCTGTCTGGGGTAGCAGTCCCCAGAACGCAGTGGAGGCTGATATAGGACAGTAGGGTCTGTCTCCTTGCATTTGTTGCCTTAAATCAATAACAGATTGGCAGGTCAATCTCTTCTGAAGAAACTGCTTTACCAGTGTGTGGGATCCTGAGAAGTACAGCGCCGCCTCTCCTCTGCTGTTCTCAGAGTTTGGCGGATCAGCAGAGCCTCAGCCGATTGATCAGTGTATTTTCACTGAGCACATCTCTGAGCTAGCGTCATTGATCTGCTCAAATAAAGAGTGGATTCTCTATTAGCATTGCAGAGTGTTCAGTGTGATCCAAGACCCCAGGGTGGCAATTGCCTCCTTTATCTGCTGCTTATCCATCAGTACTGCTGGTTCCTAGTAAGATGAAATCGTATGCAATTAATGTAATGAAATGAAACTCCGTACATTCACAGATTCATTCTTTTAAATTGAGACTATCCACCCCCTACTTAAATGCAATTTCACTCGAGTCTTGCAAACCAGGTAAATTCAGAATGTGGTTGTTTAGCAGTGTCTCTCTTTTGGTTTTGTATTGTTATTGTGAAGGGAAGTATGGTACAGTAAATTATGTGAGAATAGCCATCAGTTAAAGAATTTTATTTCCTGCATAGAAAAGAATAAATCAAAACAGGACTGTCTCTTGTTTCTTTGCCTAAGATTAGTTTAGTGAGGTTAGAGAAGAGGGAGTCAATATGTCTCAAAAATTAGTCGCTGTGGGGGAAGCACTGTTGTTTTGTCTTTTCCTATATAACAACCAGAGATATTTGTCCTGGGGAATGATGCATGATGACTATGTGCATAAGCAGGAAACCGCTGCCAAAGCTTCTCATCTCGGCCATCAGGTGGTTTTTCCTCTCCTGCTGAGGTTTTTGCCCTGCAGTGTGTCCTTTCTACCAACACAGTCCTGTCTTCCCTGTCAGCAAAGACACAGAAATGCTGCGCTGCTACCCTGCAGAGTGCTGTGTGGCTTTCTGTAGCCGTGCACCTGCATCTCCCCTGCTGACTGACTGAGCCAAGGACAGCACAGCCACGAGACCCACTGTCTTTCTCATCCAGCAAATGGCTGAGAAAAGCCAGGCTCACCAGAAGCAGCCAAACGCGCCAAGTATCCCCTTTGACTGGGACATAACTTGAAAAAGCTGTAGACTCGAGTGTGTGTTTTCCGGGGCCTTTGTTAATTGATTACATGGAGGTATGGAGTATTTAATATAGAAGCTCTGCGTATGCTAGACAGCTATACGAGTTAATTTCATAGATACTTAAGAGAATATGCTTTGTTGAGGTGCAAATGGTCCACACCAACCTTGACTTACAGTTAAGAGAGGAAGAACAGGCAGTAGACATTGGTGCATGAAAAATTAATAAGACAGACAGTACTGCCCACAATACATGTGCAGCCACACTCAGCAGATTATGAGGTGTTCACTTCTCAGTGGGCTTACTACATTTGCTTAGTAAACACTGCTTGTCACTGCACATGATTAGCCAGATGCCCTGTGTAGTTTTTCAGGCTGTATACAAACTGAGAAACTAAAAGAGACAAAAAAAACTGTGTGAAACTCATAAAGGATTGGTAACTTTTCCTGAATATCCTAAAAATATCTGAGTTGTAATGTAAATTTGCATTGATGTTGCATTTTGGCTTGATATGTGTTCTCATGGGATGGTAGCATGTCCCGAAACCAATAGTAGGAATAGGAATATCTGTCAAACCGGGTGCACTTTTGTAAAATTGAGGTTTCATGTAAAGAAACCTAAAATAATAATCTATTCAGTGCTATTGTTGTTGCCATAGTGATTAAAAATATAAAGCCATAGCTATTCTTTTTTCTTCGATTTGTAATTTAGAAATCAGGCCTTTATTTTTTCAATGTAAATCATCTGACTTTTTCCTAAGTCATAGGAACCTGCTCCGTCTTAGTTTGTCATCAGGGTAAATCTTGATGTTTACATTCTTTAACAACATGCATCCTATCAGATTAATGTCTCTAACTGTTTCTTAATCCTGATTCTAATCCCAAGTTTGTGGAGGACGACTGGCCGTGAGGAGGAAGAGGAGGTGGCCTGATGCGCGCCCCCGTCCGTTGCACAGGAGTAAGCTGTTTGACGGTCCACTAGTTCTTACAGCTGCGTCTGTTGCCATAGAGAGACGGGATAAATACAGGAAGTGGGCCCTTTGCAGCTCCCAAAATAAAGGTTTGGAATAATGGGCTCAAAATAACCCCTTTCAAAACGAAGCGTACTTCCAAAATGCCCCACTGAATAAGATGATGCGTTCGCTGCCCTCACACTATGATTTGAAGATACGACGGCTTTTCTCCTCTATTCACAGCTGTCATTGTCGTCCAATGAGGCATTTTTTATTCTGAAAGTCGCAGTCGGAAGTCGTATTCCTCGCTACATTGAACTTTATTATATATGGTTGTTACACTGAAGAGAGTGGGAGAAAAAGGAGCAAATGTGCGCTGTGGCGGAGAAGGAAAGGGGACAACGAGTGCGCAAATAGGCGGCCAGACAGAGTATCGTCCCGGGGCTGTTCTCTCGTGTCTTCGGCTGCCAATCGTCTGTTTGTCTGGGGCTGAAGTGTCCAGCAGCATCCGCCAGCCAACCATTACCTTTCAGCACTCACTTTCCACGGAGCTCGGTTATTCTTAGCTCAGCTGCGAGAGTCTGTCCTTCCGGTCCTCCTCTTGTTTATCCCAGTTTCTTGAATATTTAATGGAAAATGGCGATCTGCGCACAGTCGTGTGGTATTTTCTGCCTTTTCACAATCCAAACTGTACTTATCATATACGTGTCTACGCCGACAGCCGGGACCCACCTCTTTCCCCAGCACTACACGTAAGTACCCTACACGTTTTGGGGGGCAAATCAGGGAGCCATGCACAGAACTAGGACAGGTGGCCCCGTGGAGCTTGCCCATGCAGCGCTGCGTACCTTAGTGCGAGAAGGGCTGATGTCCTGGTTAAATACAGACGCAGTTCTTTTTCTTTTTGCTTCATTTTGTTTGTAGTTTTGTGCGTAATTCACGTTTAAGCGAGAAACAGCGTATTATGCGCCTGCTCAGGTGCCGCTGGTGAAATGCCAAACGCAACCGAGGCTCTTCTGTTGAGATAATCTTAGGGGAAAATCAAGTGATAATTTGCGATGTGCCGTTTTGCTCCCTCTGTTGACAGAATTGGCTCACTCATTAAAGCATAAAGGTTAAAATGTTGTTCTGGATTTTGCGCGCACAATGTCAAAAATAGTTTCTCCCAAACTAGTGTTTTGAGATGACTTGAGTAGAGGGCAATATCACGCACAAATACTGCCAAACCGACGCAAATTCAAGCAAAACTCATACATGTTCATCAATACTTAAACATTCAAGAGAAGAAGGATATTGACAATATAAAAATGTGGATTGTTTCTAAATAAAATAGAAACACTTGAAATGCCTTGGTCCTCAATGCGCAGTGGCATCAAACTCGGCGCACCTGTTGTAACCTTTTGGTGAATTTTACTTTAAGTGATGGTTAAAGAACATTGAGAAAACCCGGTGAGGCGGTGCAGAAGCTCATAGTCTCTGATGTTTGCTCGTTTTGATGCTTAGGACGTGCTGATGTGAGCCTGATATAGCCCCTGGTAATGATCACACTGTCGGGTTACTAGAATGAAAAGGATCCACATAGTCCCTCTCTGATTCATCCATCTGATGCATCAGAAACCTCTGAGGCTTGTTCCAGATGCTGAAGGTGACTTTCAAAACAACTGCCGTTTTATTTAGGCCCATTAACCTCCACGTGTAATCAGTCTGTGCGATTGATTTGATGAGCTGAGTTCAATAAAGAACAAGCATCATCCTGCATCGAAAATACACTGTCAATGTGAGGGGGAAAAAACGGTTCACATAATAACGTAGCCCAAAAAAACTGAATTATATTTATTTTTTGTCAATAAATGTCAGTGAGTCATATTTTTAATTGATTTAGTCAGGATGATCATTTACATATGTAAGGTAAATGCTTTATTATTTTTCTTTTGATTCTTTGCTCATCTTTGGTTAAAAATAATTGTGTTCACTCTTCTGGAGAGGCTTGTCGAATGAAAATGCTGCTGTAGCTGTCATTTAGGTGTAAACTTATTCCAACATTACATTGAAGTGTTAAAAGCTAAAATGGGTAGATGTTTATATTCCATTTTATTTTCTTACATTTATTTCACCATCATCTATCTTGTATTATAATTTGCATAGATCAAAACATTAAGCTAAAATCAATATTTTAGCAAACAAAAGAACATCTGGCTGTTTTGTAAAACTAAAAGATGTTTTCTTAGAAGATGCTGAGGTCTCAGACATTGAGCTGTGTTTGTAGTTTTTCCTTTTGTTTTAAAATGAGTTCACTTATAACTCCTATCTCATGTCTGTAACAGAAGTGAATTGTGATGCGGCATCTTGTGATCTGCTACAGCGTTTTGTCCTGTATCTGCTTGTCTCTGTGTTCAAAATATACTTCTTCTTTTAGGCACTATTTATTTTTAAGTTTATCTGTATATATCTGTGTGCATTTCATCTATGTGTGTGTGTAGAATGATTACTAATGAAGTTGCATTAAAAAAAAGCTTGGCTCGAGGACAGAGGTAGTGTCCCTCACTGTTAGTATCACAGCGCTCTGCTCTCACTGTAAACTTGTTTTTATTTCATATCGAGGTGACCTTTTCCTAGTCAGCGGCCTCTCCTTGGTACAATTCATTTGGAGGCCCTCTTGCCTTTTCTTTATCTTATCCCTATGAGCACATTCTGTGGGTGCACTGTTTTGTGTGTTGGTTCTGCTGTTCGTCCAAGTGATTATGGTCTGCACTGTCACTGCTCTGAGGATTGGTACAGTTTAATAAATCTGTCTTTCTTCTTGTCTTCTGAGCAAATCTGACATTTAAAGATGACATTTGTCTCCATCATCATATTAAAAGACAAATCACTCTGCTGTGTTGTTCTGTTGATGCTGGTGATTAGATATCTGTCAGCTGGAAAGGTTGGCACAAATTCACTTACTGGCTCACAAACACATTTTGCGTCTGATTGCTGATATAGAGGCATTTATAATATTTTCCAGGCTGCTTTGTCATTTGACATGAATGCATTTAGTGTAACAAGTATCCAGGTTGGCAGGCTGACTCCAGCTGCTGCTTCAAAATGATTGAGTGAGAATCTTGATCCATTAAGTCATTTGTTGCTTGCTGCGAGATATACAGTGATGAGCTCCAGCCGTTTGATCTCTTAATTCCAAACTTGGCTCTGTCTAACAGAGATCTGCTCTTGCTTAGGGTGCACTTCTGTCAGACCTCAGTAGTTTTATTGCATAGACTCTGATCCCAGCCAAGACTAGATGCAAGCGTCATGCCAGTCCGGCCTGGTCTTGACCGGATATATTGTGTAGTGGATGAGATGTTGGGGGAAGGAGCAGATGACTAATGCAGACATTAAAGATATGAAAAGTATAGTTACAGATAGGAAGCCAGAAAGGAGAGAATGTGGCTGCCTGCCAGCTAATAGAGAGATGCACAATGATGGGAAGGTCAGAGTTAGCAAAACACTCTAAATTACACTGAACAGCTTAGACAGAAAAAAGTGTTCATGATCATGTAATAAGGTGCAGCGATGCAAGACTAAAATGTGTTATTTTGTTCTTCAGAATGATTCACTGGGCTGGACGCATCGAGAAGGAGCTGGAGAAGGTTCTACAGCATGTCACCGGGACTCAGCAGATGAGATCGGTAAGTTGACGTCATGCACTCATGTGACCTGCCACAATTTCTTACATTATTAATCAGCAAGATTTCACTCGGGGAGGTTACACAACATAAGGCAAGTATGATGGTGCACTTTAGTGCATGAATAATAGCAAAAGTGGCATAAAATGTTAGCCGTAATACGTTTTTTCTGGGCTATACCTATATCTTGTTGAACTAAAACCAACATTTAAAACCTGTATCTCTATGTATAATATCTGTCATGCGGTAGAGCAGATGGCTGAGCAAGGTGTGATTGACACTGTTTCCTCATATTTGTCTGGTGCCACATGTTCTTCATGCAGCCGGGGTCCTTAATGCACCCTGAGATAAACACTTCATTATTGCTGTATGGGAAACTGTGATTCATTAGTGAAGGACCTGTGGTGGCTTTAATGCTTGCAGTAACATTAGTGTGGTGGCGGTGAATATAGTAATGACATTGATGTATCCCAGAGAGGTGGAAGGGAGATGACAGGAATTGAGCTGGTGTAAAGGTTAATGACCATAGATATTTCCAGCAGACATTCAAACAGCAAGACAAATAAGTGCAGATTTGTGCAACAGTGACTATGAATAACAGTACTGTTTTCATTTTAATGTATATTTGATGTGTTTTTGAGGCTGTAGGAAGGGCTATAAAACACAAATGCAGGTCATCGCTTTAGAATCACAAGAATTTTGTATTGCTTAATCAGTGGTGACATCGGATGCACTTTTATTTATTTCATTTTTTTTTATCTGTATGAATCCTGAATAACAAAAGTGTGTGTTAACACCTAAACCTAACACAAACATTTAAAACTAAAGGAGTAGTGTGTGAATGAAAATATGTGGCTATTGCTGTGAGACTGAAAAGTATCTTTATCTTAAATAATGAAATGTGCTGTACAACAGTTTTTGTCACTTTACTGCTAGCCATGAATTGTTGGAGGTACAGCTGAACGATGCTGAGATAAAGTTCAAAGGATTACTTAACACCACACATTGATGTAATGTTGTTATCAAGTGTCTGTGAATCTGCCATCATTTCCATAATGAGTCGAGCAGAGGTTTTTCTTTCTTCAGAAAGGCCTTTAGAGCTAATGTGGCTCCGAAGTGTCCCATCCAACGATGTCTTGGTTGGGGTGTCCATATGGCTGTGTGTTGGCCTGACAGTGTTCACAGAGAGGCTGTGAAAGAACATTTATCACAGCCCCAAACAGGAGTCGTCACAGGGTGTGCTAAATGGCCCAGCATGCCTAGAAAAGCCATTTTCTAAATGGATGCCTTTCTCTATACGTGTGTCTGATAGAAATCTTCCCAGGGCTATGCCGGCTGGTAACAAGATTGCCTCCCTCTGCGTCCCTTTCCTTTTCATGCGTAGTTTATTCTCAGAGACAAAAAATGTAAAGTGTTAGCAAATTATTTTACACTTTGTTTTACATAAAGAGAGACAATGTAGTTACGTTGAATAACATTTAATCTATAATCCTAACTTAATTTTGTTTGTTTTTCATATGCCTCATCAAAAAATAAGGGCAACAGGACATAAACAAAATTCAATGGATTTCAGACAGGAAATTAAACAGTTATGGTGTAGAGTTGTGACATAAATCTGTTCACTGCAATCTGTTTAAACTGATCATGGTATTGTCAGCATACATAAAACATACTGTAATCAGTTGGTAATTGGCTTTTGACAGGTTATGTAAATGAGTTTGTATCTGTTAAATAACTTGCCACACCAGTAGCTGAACACACACACTTCTGTAGATGGCAACTAGACAGATACTCAGCTGCTGAGATGCCCAACTAAACTGTATCATTAGGAATCATACTTTTAGTAAAGACACCACCACTAAAGTTAGACTTCAATGGGAAAATACATAACTTTACCCCAGAACCCATGGCAATGTCTAGCATGCAAACATAAATTACCTCCAGTCTACCTAAGTGACAGTGCTGGGCAACATATGTTGAATGCTCACAAAAGCATTGGAGTAAGAAGAGTCTGATCAGCATCAATAATTTATCCCAGTGCACATGACTGCTCGTGAACCCTCACTTTACATCGCTGCACTCAGAAGAGCTGTCCCGCCTTTACTCCCTCTCTTCTGCTGTTTGCTTCACCTTATTACCGGGAACTTGAGAACCACGTCAAGCCAGACAAATGTACACACGTCATCAAGTACAATAAAAAAACACTGGGCCAATTAAAAAGGTGGGGTGTTTGACTGAGAGATTAAATCAAGATAAAAGCTTTTTTTACTGGAAGGAATTTGTCATTTTTGCCCTTCACCGTTCCTGTTTGTGCTGTGTGGTCAGCAGCACATCTGTCAAGCCGCTTACACCATGCTGGCTGGACGTTTATCTCACTTTCGCACAGACCTTCTTGCCTCCGTACCTGTGCACATTTATGAGTTTGTGTGTGCACATACATGCTGAAAGTGTTGGGTTTAGTGCATTTCTCAATGTATGTTTTATGACTTCAGAGAGTGCTGTAAATGTAGGCTGCTGAACAAAACTGTTAATGTCTTTGTTCTACTCCAGGCTGCCATATATTTCTTAGAAAAGGAACGGTCAGCCTCAACAAATGGATATCTTCTTAAGTGCACTGCTGGATTTACTCACTATCGCTGACCACAGAAATTTTCAGTAATCTGCCCAAATGCTCAAATGCCCAGCACTGTGCCAGACATCACCCCTGCTCCGCGTCCAACCCCCACCGCTCATTTTAACGCTGACGTCAGCCACTTGTCTCTCGCTCTCTTTGATCCATCAGTGGATGATGATGTAAGAGCCTATCACTACCATTTATATCTTGATGTAACAGAGGCAGACAGTTTACAGGAAGAGTCCCTCCTCCTCCCACCACACGCAGCTAACTACCTTTAAAGGAGACAGTCAGAGTAAGCGCTCAGAACCCCCCATCTTCAGCCCTGGACCTTATACAACCGCAGCTTGTTATCTAGCTGTGTGAAGCATCACAGGCTATTTCCGTGTGAAAGATAGTTGACTTTGTGGCTTTGCCTTTCTCTTCAACCGTCTGCTCTTAAGTGTCATTGTGCAACATACATCAGTAAACCATGGAGTACTTTCACCAAAGCACTTGGTTGATGCTAGACAATTTTAGCATTACAGTAGCAGAAGTCTTACTAATGTGTTGCTGATGTAATAGCTAAATTTAGCACGACTAATGACATGCTATTAAGAGATTGAAATTATTTTCGGTCAAAAACTAAAACTAGTCATTAAAACTTGTGCTTTGTTAAAATATATCTTTCTTATGTAGTGCAATCCTTAACAACTTATGTTGTTTTAATATCTGTTATCTATTAGAAGCTTACTTTTGTCATATTGCCATCAATTGACACAGTTTTCATTTTTACAACATTTTTGTGCTAAATATAATTAAAACTCCTAGTGACTCCTAATGCAATCAAATGTAATAACCAGCACTGAAAAAATTGAACTCATGTCATTTGTAAAATATTCCCATCTCTCAGTTTTCCTTAGTTATGTGCATTTGGACCGTGTAAACCACACTGAAAGCTAGATGTCTAGTGTTGAGTGTGTGTTAAAACAGGAACTACTGTAGACACCAGAGACACATAAACCATCAGGGAGCTGTGCATTAAGCAGTGAGGCTGGTCAGCTTCATTTCTTCTAGTCACAGTGCTAGTCACTCCCATGGGCTGAGAGGAAAACACAAAGCTACACATACGCACAGCAATTGTTCAGTTATTTTATTGGGCTTCTGATGCAGGGGGGTTTTAAAAAGACTCCTCAGCCTTCAAGCCTGATGGGCTGCTCCTTTGTGTGTTTTACCAAGATAAACATGTTCTGTCAAATTATTGTTAAATTACCTACATACATTTAGTGTGGGCATTCCGACTGATCTATTTTAAGCATAAAAGTCTTTGCCTTGAAACAAAGTGTCCCTTTACTTTGTTTTAACTCAGAGAGCAGCTGACAGAAATCAATAATGCAGTGCTTAAAGACACAGTGCTACATGGTGATTTCTTTGTGCTCAGTGGTTTTTGTCTTTGTCTTCCCAGACACAGTGTAAAACAGCACTACATCACTTACTGAGCTTGTGGGACCATTGCAGTCTGTTGCAGGCCTGAGCTATAAAGCCCAACTGGGGAAACAGTCACATTAGTGTCAGTACCAAACAACCAGATTGCTTGGAGTGACTGAATGTTCATGACATTTACTGTGGTACACCTGGGAACTTTATGTGTGTAAGTAATTGTTGGTTGATAGATTTATGCAAACAAAGCATCCATGCTATTAGTGGCATTCTGGGGAAAAGAAGGCCTTGCTCTTGCCTAAAGCAAAACAATCTAGCATTATGTGTTAAAATAGGATTAGAGGTATGCCAAAGCTCTAGCCCGGTCACAGAAAGATGCTTTATTTTGCCTACGCTGCAAATCTTTTCTCCTCATCCCTTTCTCTAGACTATTATTTGCCGAGTGTGCGTTCACGAGCTTGTGTAATTTTCACTCGTCTTGTGTTTGATGTTTTGGTGAGCACATGACATGTTTTTGGTGCTATCTGTGCTTGACAGGAGGAAAAACTGGGTAGTGCTCCCTGAGTGGGTTGCACTGGTAATTTAGAGTGGCATGATGCCTGAGAAAATTCAGGTGTGAAGTGCTTTATTCATTCCTCTGCAGAGGGTTTGCTCCTGTGTGTGAAGTGGTAGGATGACGTTATTTTTCTTTTGTGAACAAAATCTGATTGTTTTTAGTGAGTGTCAGTGTTAGCCTGTCTGAGAGCTGTGGATTGCCGAAGTCTTGGAGATTTGTCGTCTCTTCTCTGTCTCCTCCACCTGCACTCGTCTGAGATTGATTGGACACAGTTGTGAATAACTTTAATTGGTTTGCCTCAGTGGTGGGTGGCACTGTGGATGTCCTAGAAAGTGGTTTGATTTTTTTATCATGTAGGCACTAAGGACTCTCCAGCGCTCTCTGAGAGGGGTCTTTAGAAGTGCTACCTACATCTTTTTAATTCTGTAAATCGCAGCTCACTTCGCTTCTTGTGCTTTGTTCTCTTTTGACTGTGAAATCTTGAAAAGAGGATCCCTCCCATCAGCACCTACCCACCCCCAGCTTGGCTCAGCGCTGGACTCACTCCTATCTGCCTCTGGCCCATTTCCCAGGGCTCCGTTGTTTGATGGGATTTGTGCATATCTACTACAATTGCTGCATTAAACATATAGTCATGGATGTGCATGCCTCGCACACAGGAATATATTTCCATTTAATTGCATTGAGTGCCCACACAAATGTACCATCACCATCTCCTCGCACCAGGCCATGTGCTGCAATCTGTAGCAAACGTAAAATAGACACACTGGGTCATCAGAATTAGAATAAAAAATCAAATTATACACATTTGAAATGAATCAATTGAAAACTGTATTAGCCACCCCCTAGCATAAACATTTTAATTACCATAGAGAATGCTGAGTGTAATTGTAAAGTGTAATTTAATACAAAGTAGATTGAAATTAAAAATAGTCATTTATTACTTAGCGGCAGTAAAAGGACATTGAGCTTAAAAGGCTGTGAACGCGAGTTAAAATCTGACGTGTATGGCTGTATTGTTGCAGCATGAGCGCTTCATAGGTATTGTGTGTGTAAGAAAGCTGTGTGTTTTTGCCTGCAGGCAGCTTAGTGTCCTTGTGGATGTGGATGGCACGTCAGGGAATGTTTGAGGAGGCAGGAGTGAAACCACAGAGGCTGCTATGGACTGTGGATTATTCACTTCCCTGTCATAAAGTTGTGCCTTGTCTCGTGTCCAGCGCTTTACAGTTTGTGATACGAGCTGAGGTACTTCTGTGCAGTTGGCTACACGGGAGGTCTCTTGAGTTTTTCTGGCGCGCTGATTACAACATATGTATATTCACATACAGTGTACGCGCCCGTGAATGTGTGAACTCTGGACCACCAGCTCATTTCACACACAGACAGACATCAAAGGCAGTTTGAATTAACCCTGCGTGGCGGGCTGCTCGGCATGCCCTTCGCAATTTCACATCTCTGCTGCTCCACTAGCACCAAACTTACATGGCCATTCATATTGAAATGAACAGATGGAGTTTTGCTATGCACCAAATCGCCATCCTTCGGTGAGGAAAGATAAAACTTCAAAAGAACGGTGATATGTTGGGGAGGTGTTCGCAGGTGGGCTACAGTTAAAACCAAAGTTCTCTGCGTCCTATTATGATTTTCTTATTAAAACAGGTCAATTGTATTTCTGTTACAGCCCTCTTGCAAAAGTCAGTTCCCTTTCTCCTTGATTAGTCGCTGCAGAAATGATGGCCTCCTTACACAAACACACACACACACCTCACAGGTACACACATCAAAGCCAGTGGAGCTCAGCCATTTTAACTTGCCTTTAAATCTCTAACTCAAAGTCTCATTGTTTGTCTGCATTTTCTTACCTCTTTCTTTGTCTCCTAACCTTCATTTACACATTTTCGCCTCATCTTGGCAGCTAATTTAATTTTTTTATATTGTATTTATCGATCTGGCCAACTTCAATTTCCCTCAGCGGCATTATTCTGCAGCATAGTGAGAGCGATAATGTAGATGAACGCACGGCAATGGTGAGGATGGAAACAGTGATGAAGTCTATGATGATAATTTGGTGTGGGTGATTGTGATTGCGATGAGTTGTATGCTGATTAGAGCAGTGTCTGAAGATGGCTCGGGTCGCTGCAGTGTAGGTGAAGCCATCAGCCACACTGTGTATTTATAATATCCCACAGCCATCAGGAGGCCGCCATGACAGCTACTCAGTAAACACATTCATATTTCATTAAACTGGCCTCTCCCCTTTCCTTTACCCCGACAGACTCTTATTGTCTCGTCCAGAGGCTGTTCAGTAATTCACGCAGATCTATCCTCGTCCTACAACGTTACCTACACCCACAGCTCACTCACCTGCTGCTGTCTATGTTTACCAAGTTCATTAGTCTATAGGGGCCTCTGTGATGCTGCTATACAGTACCACTGTTGGCGCAGATATACACATGTGGCATGGAGTGACCCCTGCATTTATGATCATACAGAACCATCCACTTAAACGACACCGTTGACTGGTTTAACTGAAAGAAATGTCAAAAAACAGACAGTTGCAGCAAAGAGGTGGACACATATAAACTAAATGCAGCTGATTTTCGTCCCTGTGTGCATTTACTCTTGATAGCCTCGCAGAAGAACTGACATTAGATAAACTTAAACTAAATCTGAATTTGACTGGAATCACTATTTCTCGGGACATAATGGTTACTGGTGGACACAGTTGAAAGCCCAGGTCATATTCTCAGCACTTTAATTTGTTTTAGGAGTTTCAGAAATGTGTGTATATATAGTAAAAATATTATACACTTTTTTAAAATGTAGTTCACAAGCTACATAGCCTGTGCATTTAGGCAATAGATAACAGAAAGTCCTCACAGCTTTGGAATCCATTTCAGGCTACTGTTGAATACCCCGTGCACAATTGCAAATGGTGATAGAACAACTTTCACAATAATAGATACAGTTGTCTTTGTACTGTTGACAGGAGCATTCATCTCCACAAAGCATGTGTGCTGTAAATGTTCCAAAATTAAGACGACCTCATTGGCCGACAGAGCAGGAAAAAGGATAAAGCTGACTGGGTAGGATTTACTCATTAATGAGGAGGATAAATAGTCCTAGTGGACTATTTATCCTCCTCATTATGGAATAAGGCTTCTACATTATCTGTGCTACTGTCTGTCTGTGTAGAGCTAAGAAAATGATGTCCCTTGCATGTTAACAAAATGTACATACATGACGTGTAATAAGGAAGGAATAGTGTAAGTCAGTCTCCATGATCTACTGATGATTGACGTTTTTATTTTAGTTCTATAGAAAAAAAAGAACATCCAAGAGCAAAAGGCAGATGCAAATATTTGTATTGCCACAGGCTTCATTGTGTTTATGTGTTCGTTTTGATTTTCCTGTTGGTAAATCTGCACTCAGGTACAGTGTATGAGTCATGATCAAACACATGCTCCACAGAGACAGGCCCATTACAGAGAGATAGAAAGTTTCAGCATTTTCTTTTGTCCTGCAGCTTTGTAGATTTGTGCACCAAAGCATAACCATGCTTCAAATATAGAGTATCTGATACCAGACAAAAAAACATAAATTTGACAAATATTGGGCATACTGTATGTGATGAAGAAGCCATCTTTTAGAGCTATAGCACATTAATTGTTCTTGTGATAATAACTTTTACTTGTGCCAAAGTAATATTTGCATCATGGTTTTGTATATTTGCTGTAAATTGATTATTTCTCTGTGATAACATGGATATATTTGAATGAGCAAGCCCCTCAGTATCCTGTGGATTATATACACATTGTATCAGTTGAACAAATGTTTTAATTCTCTTGACGGCTTAATTAAGTAATAAAGCGTTTGTGTTTTATCTCTGGCCATGACATTGCTGTAGATACACATTCTTGGAGTGCTGACTTAAATGTATTTTTTAGAGTGTGTTGTATGATAACATAGCCAGCGAGGCTTTGCGTTTATCTCCAGTTTAATAGTTTGGTGAGTGTTGGAAATCGCTGCTTGAATGTTTAAGGCTGTGATTTCTGTGCGGTCTCTGGGTGGTACAAATGCTGATTGACAGGACTTTCCTGCATGCCATGTTGTCTTTTATTTGTGCTTCACAACTGTGTGGAACTGGAGACATCTCTCTGCTACTCGGTATTTGTTGTTCTAAATTGTCTCTCATCAAAATTGTATTTCTGTTGAAAAATATGGCAGGCCTTTTATTTTGTATAGTGGTGGTTCAGGTGAAGTGTCAGAATTGTCAGTTTAACAAAGTGCTCATGTTTGCTTTGCTTACAACAATAACAACAACAATACTTAAGTAAGGAACAATGAATAAGTGACATAAATCACTAAAACAGGTGTGTGTTTTATGGTTTGCTGTTTTATTTGCATGGACAGTGGTGCGGTTAAAGGTCATGCTGTTGTTGTGGGGGTGCCCAATGAAAGGGTTAAGATGACTCTTTCTGCAGTGCAGAATGGGTAGGCATTAATCTGGCCCAGCCGGACAGAGGGAAATTAATGATCATTTACACTGACGACATAATCAGGCTTCATGCTGTCCTCCGATACTAAATTGCTTCTTTTGTTACACAAGATCTTCCTCTTTCTCTCCATCATTCTCTGTCAGCAACTTCCTCTTCTCGCTCAACCCTTTTTTTCTCTAGGTTGCTGTTATCGGTCATTAAGTGCTACATATCCATGGAAACAGCCAGTTTGGCCGAAATTGGCCTGCAGTAAAAGCAGTCCTGTGGACCTCAGTATTATGGAAGTGGTAGTCTAGTTGAGTGTGTGGAGAAGGGGGCTGCAGGCGGTGCTGGAGGGCTTTAGTTTGGAGCAGGATGCACAGAGCTGGTCTCACTGCAGCCTTGGATACTGGGGGTTGTTAGGGGCACAGCCTTGTGCTCACAAAGGCTTGCCCACTGCATGCTGCAGGCACAGGCTCTATCGCCGCCTGTTCAGCCACAGTTTGTACAACATTTCCCTTTAATGCTCTTCTGAGGCCAGTGACCCTGTCAGCAGGTTACACTGGGGATAGTGGAGGTTGCCTGTGTGCAATTAGGTTGAGGTCTGTATGTAATGACTTCACATGGTGCCACTCTCTATCAGAGCTGTAGATAGCTTGTTCTGGTGGGGAATGTGAAGAAGGTCTGACCATCACCGGGGGCGAGCCTTAAGGATGTCTGAGCAGCTTCATCTCTTAGGCAGAAGGTTAAAATGAGTTCCTTAGTCAGTAAAATCTCCCTATTGCTTATCACAAGGCAGGCCCATTAAGTATTCAGCCTAGGAGGTTTGAAATGTAATCTGAACTGTGTGTTTAAATTGTCTTTGAATTTCTTCTCTGCTCTGTGAGTGTGTTTAAACAAAATTATAGAACTCTTGTGCCTCTGAATCTTGTTGTCAATTGAGATACATTTTGCTGCTTCACTTTATAAGGCAGATAAAACTATTTTATTATAATTAATTAGGATATTCATGTTGTATATTATCTTAATATTAGGCCAATGATAAATAATTGTATTTGTATTGTTTTTTGTTTTTTTTTTGGTTAGTGTTTTTTGCACCCAGTTATCTTACAGTTAAAATTCACTTGCCCGCCACAGACTGAAAAACAGTCTTTTTTTTTTTCAAACACAAATTTATGTATAAATAATGTAATATAAAAAAGGCCATAACACAAGGACAAATAATAGTTTAAACCATATATGACTTGCTTAAGCTCATGAAGAAGGCAATTGCATGCAGCGGGTAGAGGTGATTTGAGCCTTACAGACAGATAGCGTGAAAGAGCCTTTAGTTTCTGCCATGGATGACCTGGGAACAATATCATAGTCAGGAGGAAGCTGCAAACCAAAAATAATGCAATTGAGCACTGATTATTTAAGAGAATAATGAAGCAAAAAACACTATCTTTGCTCCAATATTGTCCGGAGGGGGTAGCAAAAAAAAAAAAAAGAAAAACTCAGATTGTTGGGAGAGCTTAAAAAACAAAAACAAAAATGAGATTTTTTTTGTCAGCCATTTGTAAGTATCTCTTCACCAAAGAAAGCCAGGCTCACAGAGACTGATGGACAGGTGCCAGGCGTCCCCAGTGGTGTGAAAGTGGCACAGTAATTAGTCAAATGAGGAGGAAATGAAGAAGACGCCAATGAGAGCGTAACCTCCTGGGGCTCTGTCTCCTCCAGACCATCACCACGACACGGTTGTGTACGTTCTGCATAATCTGTCCGTGCATGATGAGCGCTATTCCATACATTAGACCACTATTATACAAAAACAGTATCAACACATACAGTACATGTCCCAAAGAAAGCCTGAACTGCAATATGTTGTTTTGTCATCATCATATCCAATAGTAATATTGCATCAACTCAACTAACATTGTGCGGCACATTTACGTAACACAAAAAACATGCAATGGCTCTGAAGCTATATAAGTAATTCTTGGGTATTAGTTCTGGTAAGTTGTAGAAGAGACCCATGGAAAGAGTAGTCCCAGATATCGTGCAGTTTTGAAGCAACAAGGTTTTAAATAATAAAAGTTTCGGAGGGGGAGCAATAGTGGACGTCACAAAAATAAGAAATGATAAGAATTAAGGGGAGGATATTTTTGCAGCTGTCTAAGTGAGAAAACCTAGCAGATGGAAAAAAAATTCCCTGCCATCAGCAAGTTAATAAAAAGGCTGCAGTTTATCTCTGTCCAGAAGACAAATGCGACGGAGGTGGATGGAAGTGAGGAGCAGAGGAAGGCTGCTGCACTTTTCCAACAAGTCGCTTATGAGGCCCGCTTATTTGAGCCGAGGAGGTCCTGTTGAATGCACCAAACGCACATCTTTTCTGCATAACCCTTGCTTCTGCTGACATGGCTAATTAATGAATAGATACAAAACTGGGCAGTTAAAAGATTGCTGTGGGCGCCTTCTGTCCAACTGGTCTTGTTTGCCTGTTTGTTTGCACCGTCTGTGGCTTGGCATCATGAATATTCTCTCACACTGTCACGCTGCCTGGCTTCATGTGCTGGAGAATTGTTTTAAGCCATTTGTGAACCAAAAATGATCCACTGTATTAACACAGCCCATGTTTATTGTCAGCTTTATGCTTTTTTAATGTTTTGCCTTGACAGTATAACGCTGTGTCATGAATCAGAAGTCGATCAATTAATAATTTAAACTTCACCTCATCTTTTCTGTCTGGGTTGGACTTGGCTCAGCTACACACATACAATTTGATTCAAAATACACAAAGCTAGATATCGGTAATTGCCATTGCTGCAGATAATTATCGATTAGGACGTTGAAGCCAAGTGTACTTTTGGTGACATTTGAATGAGAGTGCATGTTAGCACCAGGTGAACTGGCTCAGAGATTAGACAAGGCTGAGTGAATGCAAAGTCCCCTCTCTGCGGGATGCGTGTTCACATGTGGATCTGCACATGAATAATGTTTCTCTTTGTTCCGACCTGTATGTATCAGCAGCTGACAATCCCTCTGATCATGTTCACGCTAACCACCCCCAACAGGCTCGCGGTCTGCTCATGTCAACTATATCTGAATCAAATCTCCTAAAGAGTGTAGTTTATCGAAAGGTGTGGTCCACTTGGCTCTTATCTTTAGTTTTCTTTGTTATGAAATTGAAGAGTTTATTTACATTTCTCATACTGCACCAATACAGTTAACATATTAAAGCTTTGATATAACAGTTACAGATAACAACTGTTATAAAAACTGTCGTTGCACAAATCCCTGGGTATTCATGTTCGGTTCTACGAGGATTGCTTTGTGTGATGATTTGACAAAAAAAACAAGCCAAATCAAAAACAATAAAAAAAAAAAAAAAGATTTAAATTACTTTTATACTTATATTTCCTCATTCTGTGTGTCTTTTCTTTGACAGTCGTATGCCAGTACATGTTGGCTTCTTACATGTACATAAACTTTCTACATGTGGTCTCTGCTGACACTCTTCATATTGACTTGGAGTACCCAGTAGTAGTGATGTTGTGTTTGTTTCCACCTGACTTGACTCTTCTGGAGGCTCGAGTCCTATTGAATTGCGAGAGGCTTCTGGTGTGTTGTGTCTTATCGAGCTCCTCTGAAGGGCTGCTGCTCCCTATGTGTTTTCTCTTATTGAACTCTTCCTTGGGCCCGCAGTAGCTGGGTCTGCTCGGCAGAGCTCACTAATATTCCTTAATGATGTGGCATCTGTCTCTGTCAGCCTGGGTGCTGCGGCAGGCAGACGTGGCCTATTGTGGCTGACTTCAGAGAGAGATAAGCAGTCCTCTCTTAGACACAGACGGGACAATAACATTCACACATCAAAATACCAGCCAAAAAGACATCCAGTAAACCTTCATGCCAAGTTTCAAAGTTTACTGCTATAGATGTCATCTGTTATCATTAATACGAGTCTGACTTTTTTGATGTTGATAACCAGTCACAATAAATCTAAGAGATGTGTGGTAACGTACATGGACAGTTTTGTTTCTTAATGGAGTTACTTGTTTTCTTAATGTTGGGGCCAGCTGATTGGGCATACCACTTTTAACAGTGATTTTCTGGAGTCTCACCACCCTCTGTCTTCCCATCTGTGTGTTTACAGTGACACTCAGAGCTTGGCACACTGAAGCCAGTCATCATGCTAATGATGAGAATGTGATGTGTGTGACGCCTGTGAACAGTACATAAGGCCCGATGTAAGTTTGTGCTTGTCACACAGTGTGTGGGATTCTGCGTGGTCTTGGTGGTCCTGGATGCCAGAGAAACCATATTGATGGAAATTGGCATATCATGTGTCATCCTGTGTAAGTGTTAATAGCAGAAGGTTCATTTGGCTATCGCTGAACAGAGCTGCCCGCCTCCTGTCCTTCTGAGAGAATGACTGGAAACACTAAACTCTGACTACATCTTAGCCCCTAACGGATATAAGAAAATAGGGGAATGCATTTGTTATTAGATTATCTGCACAGAAGGTTCTGAAAAAACAGCATTTCACTTGCTTTACTCATTTCCAAACAAACTTAACCAGACTGAACATTATGGCTTTTTATGCCTCTGTAATGTACTTTGTTGCAGTATTCTGATAATGTTTTAAATAATGCTTGAATACTTTTGGTAGAACCTGTCACTACGATCAAACTAACACAGAGTTGACAAGCTGTTTTCTCCTGGATCAAGCTGTGTCTGGTTGACAGCAGAGCTCAATCTTCTCAGTACACAGAAACCCGAGTGACTGCCACAGGAGTTTGTACTGGCCAACTTGGTCGAGAGATAAGAACCCACCAGAGTAGGCTGTCTTAGTGTGTATTTTTCCTCCTGTACAATACTGTGATACGGAGGCTGTTTTGACATTGAGGTAATGGATTTAAGATAGACCAAGACATGTTCTAGCATCTGTCCATTCTACAATGTGATGTTACCTGCTGTATTAGGTTTATATTCCATGCAATCCACTGTGGACTGCTTGCTGGACATGGAAACATGGAATGGTTTATCCACTAAGATTGTGCTGGGTTTTGAGAACTCTTTCAGCCCATGAACCTCAGGATTGCAAACATGCCCACTGAAGCAAAACTAAACCAAACACAGCCCTGCAATAAACAGCTGAGACGTGCTTTTTTTGGCAATACTTTTTTGCCTTTATTTCAAAAGATTGTTTAACAAAACACAAAATTTGACCTTAGTTGTATTTGAATATAAAATGTTATGAAAAGCATCCCTGTTAGTGTCTTTGATGTGGCTCCATTGTGGCTCTGTTGTTCCTGTGGTTATTTCCTCAGCTTAAGGACTAAAGGCGACGTCTGTAATGTCCCTGGGACTGTCATGAATCTTCCAGAGAGGCAGACCCAGAGAGCACTGCCGCACATTAAGGGAATGAATATTGATTTAAAAACAAATTTGACATGGTTTTTAAATCGACTTGAAAATGCATCATTTAAAAGAGGCCGGGGCTTGTAGACTGTCAGTGGAGCGGAGAAAACTTTCTTGTTTTATGGTTTAATAAGATTCCTTTAATGGCTGCTTCCACCTTGAGGAAAAGCCCTCTGAAATGTTTCAATGTGCATGTATGGCAGATATGTTCAATGTACACATCTTGTGTGCTTAATGTGACTTAATAGTGTACACAGCATTTGAGTTGTCTGTAACATTGTTGCTTTGAGTCCTCTATTTCTGTTAAGTCAAATATTTGTGCCTTTTTATTTATTTATTTATTACATTTTTTTAAAGCAACAGTCCAAAAGCTCAACTTTTCATTTGACTTTGTGAGTTTAGGTGTTGTTTGAAACTAGGCAGGCTTCTCTATCCATCAGAGGACAGCCACAATAAGACACCAGGCAATCTTGAGTGAGAGTGAGCGTGCTTGGCTGGCTTGGTTCAAGCTTCTGGGGCCAGGTTTGCCTGCTCACTGGGCCATTGGAAGGAAACTGCCTCTGGCTGCCTTCCCAGCCTTCAGCCTGACAGAGACAGATCATTTGGATGCCTCTGTTTTCTATTCCTAATTGCTCATATCACAACATCAATCCTAGGGACATATTTCAGAACAAAAGGTTTACTATTTTATGACATTAACAATATTATTTTAGGAAGAAAGGAATGAAATGCATGCTTGCTAGATTGCTAATGTTCATGACTTAATATTAAGTGCATTATAATCTCCACATAATAGGTTTTTTGCTCTACGCTTATTACTTATTAGCTGCAAACACAAGTCATTTGTGCTTTTAGTCAGTAAATTACATGTCAGTAATGTTCACATTCTGTCCAAAGATGGGCTTATGTTATGTATGACTGCTTTATCTTATTACATAAACTCTTGAAAGTGTATAAGGACTAGGGCAAATGGTTTTCCACCTGAGAAATGCTCCAAAGGTCACTATGCATGATTGTCAGGCTTACAATGAAAAGCTGACATGGTTTCATTAAAAAACAGAGTTGGCTGCTGTTAGAGAACAGTCCAAATTGCAGTAAAACAAAAGGAACAGTGAGTAGCCCTATGTGAATTTTTGTTAGCTATTTAAAATCGCTCACTTCAACTATTCATTTACCTTTTTTTGATTTTTATCTTTATTATACTTTATGAAGTAACTAAGGACTGTTTATATGAGCAAACCATTTTTTTTAAAATTCCTAGATACATTTGCAGTTTGCTTCTGTGAATAGTGACTAATTACTTGTAGTAAATTATTAATTGCTAGAACAAGTCTGCACTTAAAAGACACTAATTATGTTAAATATTCAACACATCTGTCTTCTCTTGTTTGTTTTTGCAGAACAGTACAAATGGTTAATGGAGTAAAAGTAGGTCTTTGAATGTCTTGGGGCACCAGGATAAGTGGTAATCTATGAGGTGGGGCTGTGTTGTAGACTACAGATGCTATAGAGAGAACCATCCGCTGAGTCAGGCTTCAGTTTTGGTCCACAGGGAACAGGCTAATCTCCCAAGTACCTTCTACTGTCAGCGGTCCAAGCATCTGTCCATCCGCCTTCAGATGCCCCTCCTCTCCAAACAGTTCAGTCCCTTGTGGCTCATTTGTTTTACTCCTTTTATGAGCTTTGCTAAGTCTGCATCTGTTTGAAGGATTGTAGCAGGTTGTAGAATAAGTATAGTGCAGTGAAGTACTGTTATAAGTGTTCAGTAAGTTATAAGTGCCTGTGTCTGTGAGGCACAAATGTCTATTTATCTCTATATTATTTAAACATATAGATTTTTTAACTCTCAATATATTTATTGATTGATTACAAATATCCTGTAATGTGTGCAAAGCCGTCTGTGTTACTTGTTGGAGACACAAGGCACCCTGCTGGAGTTTGCATTGATTCACATGATTCTGGCAGCTGGCTAGCTGATGACTTTGCCATTAAGGCTGTGCTCTGTGTTTAATGCAGAGGCTTAGCGTCGTAATGGCAGGCTGTGTACTTGCTCTACAGTAAATGTTTACCGTCTTGTGGTGCACATAGAAAATAAGCTGGCATCCTTGTAGTGATTTACTTAATCAAGTTTTTAGCTCTGCTAACATTTTTTTTTTATTTTATTTGCAGATTTATAATGAGAAGAAGAGCCAGTTTGAGATCAAGAGGAACAACCCCAAGGACTTAGTGGAGAGAGTGGCACGGGACATCTCCAAGCTGCTCAACAGCAAGAGGAAAGCCCTGGAGGTAAGGACATTAACACCTGCATATCCTTGTGTTGGCCTTACCTTTAACAACTCAGAAAGCTAATTTTATTTTCAACAAGCATATATATGGATAATTATCTTTTGCCCCAGCACTGGTTTATAGAGGTTGGAGTCTATTACCTGAGGCAAATATTAAGTTTTTGTAACATGTGTGAAGAAGAGAAATTTTAAAGGTTATCAATTCAGTGTCCTGCATTTTGAAATACAATTACTGCTGCTATACTCCAGCAGTTCTGTGATTAGTACAAAATTAGTTTCACTCACAACAGGAAACCTCTCACCCAAGTAGCAAGAGGGGCACTGCAGTCACAAGAAAGCAAATGAGAAACTATACAACATCAAATTTCAGTATTTTAAATACCCTGGAGTTTATCAAACAACTGTACATTATTTGAGTAAATAATACAGTAAATTATTTATTACACCTAATGCAAAGAATTTGAACCAAACCTTTAAAAGGTTGATGAGTGAAAATGGCAAATAGGCTTCACTAACTAGACTTTGAAGTGAACATGAACTGATAAAAGACACACCAATGACTCAAGTTGTACACCATTTGGCCTTGTCCTATTTGTTGCTCAATGTTGCGGTGGTAGACAAAGGTTAATGCAACAGAAAGACCTCCAAACAAATGCACAGAGTCTGCCCCGAAGAACAGTGTAGGCCATTTCATTAACTCTCATTAGATAATCCTTATGCTGAAAACTACGTGATAGCTTTGGTGATGATGGTGAATATTCTCTATCTTTTCTTGTTTTTGCTTATTCAAGGAAAGAGGGCACAGCATGTCTCAATCCATTTCGTGAAGCGATTGTAGTGTATCTTTAGAGAACATGAGGTCTAGTGGGAGCAGGCCAATTCACTGCAAAGAGCTGTGGTCTTTCAGGGCACGCTTAAGATGAATCCTTTAAGGTTGAGGGGTGTAAACCTCTCCTGTAGTCATGCTGGATTTGAAATGGCACTAACCTGGGCTTTTTGGAAAATGTAGGGGTACACTCCATGTCTACACCTCAAGCCTAACCTCTCCAGGCCTCACTACACTGTCACCTTCCATCCCGTCTGGGAAATTCACTCAGGAGGAGGAAATGAGGTGAAAAAGAGAAGGGCTGGAATGAAAATGTCTCCCTGGGGCGTGGAAAAATCAAGAAAATGATGTTCAGAAATTCATAGATTTAAAAATGAGAAGCAAGCTGGAGGGAGCAGTGAAGGCGGGAGGGGGGTGGACTGTGTTTTGGGTGGAGGGGTAGTGAGTAGAAAGTAGGTAGAAGAAAATAAATTCTCAAAAGGTTTAGTAATACAAAGGAAAGGGAAATCAGTAAGTTATTATAAAACACGCCGTAATAAATAAGCAACAAGTGAATATGTTTAATTTAGATGGGTTTAAAACTGCAGACAAATGCATTTCTTATTGCCTTATTATTCATGCGGAGAGAAAGTGAATGCCATGCCTTAATGCAGTCTGTAGATAAGAAGGTCTCAACTCGGCTTGGCACTGTATTGACAGTGTTTTATATTCCAGCCTATTCCTACCCCCGTAATGGTTATTTAGCACCAAATAGTTCCTGCCACACATTAAAACGATGCCCAAGCCCGTGGACACACAGGAGACATTATTTGTCTGCAGCCTATTTAAATGCTGCTTATAGAGTGACTACTTTTAATTCATGTTTTTATTACTAATAGGAAAATACACACCAGTTTGAAATACTCAGCTACTTATAGTGTGGAGGGAGTTTTTTTCAGGAGCTAATACCTTTAAATAATGAGGATTAGCGTGCCTTTACCTGCCCTGAGTAAGAAAGTCTACCAATGGATTTTACCTGCAGCAGTTACATTACAGATAATATGGTCATTTCTACCTACAAATGTCTTTCAAGTGTCATTTTATATAGTTTCATCTTGTACTGCATGTTGCTGTATGTATTCCCTTTCCTGCCTTCCCTGTCGCTATTGTTTCTAACAATCAGCTGATTGCATGGCTGGTGTCCAAATGATGATAAGACAGCTATGTGCTCTGTGCTTACAGACTTCTGTGTTCTTACTGGACCTTTTCTGTAAACTTATTTGTTCTTAGGCAAATTGAACTGTAATCAGGAATAGCATTTAGCAAACATGAAAAGACTCAGAGTCAGTACATTATAACCTTCTATTTGGGATAGTGATAACAAATGACAGATAATGATTTAAATGACTAAATGGCCAACTGATCAGTGTTATAGGAGTTCAAACAATTGTGAGACGATTAAAATAGTAGTTCTTAGTTTACTAGTTTAAATCCTGGTTTTATTTGAGTTCTTTTTCATTACTGATGAAAGCCTGAATACCGGACTGGAAAATGACCGCTTCTTATATTTTTAAGTGTTTTGTGGGATTTTAGTATGCATTTTGCACATAATAGCTTATATCTGTAGGGGTAAACCTAATCTGACTAATCAAATTAAATAGAAACTAATGTATTTCCAGCACTTTTTGTGAAAATACTAAACTGTTCAAAAGACAGAATGTACGTCCAATTTGTCACAGCCTAACTTGACTTTGCCCACCTGTTGTGCAAGGCAGCATAGTACTCCAAAGTGGAGCTGGTCTGTGTGAGTATATTCTTATAGCTGTGGCACTAGGTGTGTGTGTGTGTGTTCTCTTTGTGTCTACCTGGGTGTGAGTTATCAAAGCAACAGGCTCCGACCCGAGACTGTCTTTCTGACAAGCCTTTTAACCCAGAGCAGCCAAAGAGAACACAGACCTCCATGTAACCTGTCATGTGTAGAAAGCCAAACAGGTGCGATAGACCTCCCAGAATGATACAAGCCTCATCCCTGCCTCCTCTTTGTAATGCTCCATGTGATCGCCACAGAGGCCTGAGATCATATGGGCACCCATGAACCATCGCAGACTGCACAACAGCCTCCTTGTGTCAGTCAAAGTTAAGCTGTCAGTCAGGCTGCTATTGGGATTTTCCAGCCTCGGGGAGGGAAGACTAGGCCTCCAGCAACAGACAGATATCATGTTACATTCCCATCAGCCGCTGCAAAGCAAAAGCAGCATTGTCAAAGCTCTTAAGTTATAATTTCACAGAGGGGACTGGTGGAATAGAGAGGGGACTAAGGTTGGTCTAATCCAATTACACAGATCTCAATACTGTTCCAATACCATTTAGAGTAGAGGCTGAAAGATAGCTGCCTCTGGGCCTTAGATACACACCAAGCTCTGGTGAGAAGATGAGGCAAAAAGGTAAACATATAAGACTCAGTGAATATGCTTACTAGACACAGCCGAGTAAATGTCCTGAAGGGAGTTTATGCTTGCAATTCTCAGTTGTACAAGCAGCCTTCAGACAATTAGGTGATGATGACTGATGATGATATTGTATTATTGACCTATTTTAGTCCCAATTAGTTTTCTTTTGCCACTTTTAAGAGACACCGTGCAGACAGTGAATAATTTATCTTATGAAATCATGTATACATATATATATTTTTTCTTTCTAGCCATTTTCTGGTGGTTTACAGCCTCGGATGAAATATTGAGCAGAGCGTGTTAAACTTCTTAATGAGGGAAGTTTATGAGGAGAACAAGAGTGGGTGTGTCTATTTTTAATGGATCTCTGAGATTAAACTTTTCTGATACTGGCTGAAAGATGGCAGAGGAAGCGGAGACTGGTCACTGTAGGACCAGTGGCACTCTATGGTTGACAGAATGAATCAATCAAACTGCGTGGGGCTGTGGTCTCCTCCTGACCGTGGAAACCAAGATGACACTGTCAGGTCAGGAACGAGGAGGAAAGGGCCGCTCTGAGTCATCTGTCATCACGTTGCATCCATTAATAATTTAGTTGGACACTAACTCTCATGGTGGCGTAGCATGCAGTGCAAACATTTCTACCGAAAGCAGTGGGCGTGCGTCCATAAAGGTGTGAACTTGTAGATGAACTCACCTGTGATCTTGGAAACAGTGGACATTATGCTGGCGTTTTTAGTCTTTGCAGTTCAGTCGTCACACTGTAAGATCTAAGACATCTCTGTGAGAGGCTTTAATTGAACAGGCATCCAACACAAATAAATACTTCATGCCCACAGAGTTTAACTCTTAGACAAGACAAAGACTTCCACCATCTCTGTGGGTTTACTTGGATCTGAATTGGCTCTCACTGTGAGCGTACTGGAACCAGAACCAGGTGTGGAGGATTAGTAAAGTCCTCACCTGAATACATTAGTCCACTGAACACTGTCTGCATTTTTACAGACATTTTTAAATTGATCAGGCTTCCAAGTCTCTTGAAACACTCGAATTCTTCCATTCTCAACGGCAGCAAATACCATAACAGCTGGTGTGCCCACAATGAATTACACCACTGACGGCAAGTGATTATGTCCCTCCTGTTGGCATCAAACAATGACAAATGAAAGAGTTGCCTCTCACTTTTAGAGGGATGGAGATTTCCCTGCAGCTTTGCTCCTCTCACACCTCTTTCTGGGGTGTCATTTCTGTGAACTCCTCTGGAAATGCAAGAATGTGTTTCATCTGTGTTATTAGTATACAGCAGAGCAACTGAGCGAGGTGGGCCTTATTAATGTGAATGTGAGCTAAGACTGCTATATCGTCCAGCCTAACTAGTGTATTCTCTATCATGGTGTATAGTTACTGTTGGCTTAAATGTGTTTGATTTCTGTTCATGTTTATGTTTGGAAAGCAGACACAGGGCTTGGTGATATTGCCTAAAATGAATATCAACAAAATCTTGCTGCAAATCACTAAACACTGTGCTGTGCTATATGTTTTGTTGCTGCGATACACAAAAACAACACAACATATTGTCAAACAGTACTAATACCCTCCCTTTCTTCTTTTACACCGTTGGCTTACAACACTGGCTCCTCATAGCGTTAAAACCTGATCCACATTCTCACTATTAACTTCCCTAAGGCTCAGTGTGTCACTTGGTGAGAGCAAGCGCTCCTCGGTATGGCTTGTGTTCATTTAGAGAGCTTAATGAATTACAAGGGCTTCATAATGAGTGTGTCTGAGCTGTGCTGTGGGAAGGTCAGATGGTTTGAATAACTAATGAACCCAATCATCATTTAGTTTGAACATGCATGCATTCCGGGGAACATTTTGTATATGATGTAGAAGAAGACTACATATTACGGCCCTGGCCCTCCCACCACTACCATGTGAAAAACCTCTAATTTAAAAGGAGACACTCACAAAGCAATTTGGTTTCCCATTTCCTGTAGGCCTTTGGAGAAGCAGTTATAACTCTCAGGTCCCACCAGGGATGAGCAGGAAGTAGGCCAAGCTCTACTTGCACCAAAATAGAAGAGAAAACTTTACTACTTAGTTTGTCATAATTGGTTAAAAATTAGTCATTCGGTGGGATTCAGTCAGGTTCCTGAGGGTTTGCAAGTATGTCATCATCTGTGGTTGGTTTTTCTGTTTTAGAAATGGAACAAATGTTAAGTTTACACGGTTGTTAAGATTACATGGTGACCTCATTAAATATTTGCATGGAAATCTGGTGTAAAGAGTGGAGTTATCATACGAACTGTGGGTTAGTTGTCATGATAGTTGTATCGTAACCCCATTTGATTTGACCTTCATTTCATCATTAGTCCCTCTTTTTGAAGTAGTACTTACATAAATGACGCATACACAGTCTAGTGAATCCGCGCACAGCCAGTCACGGACATGATGCACGCACACACAGTGAATCTCCCCCCCGAATCCCTGTCCTCTGTCATTCAGATCTATGAACTTCCATTAGCAACCATCTGTTAAACCTGCAGCAAAGCTATTACACTTCACACAAACACTCGCGTATGCATAATGGACACACTTACCTCATCGAATGTGTGACTGCCTAACTTCCTCAAGGCTTACATTGTTTTGTTTTTTTCCCCTCCAGCCTTGTCGTTTCGACCTTCAAAGGAGAAATCATGCAAAAAAAGTGGCAAACACCTGTAATTGCACCACTCTGTTGCAATGACTTTCTGTGAAGTTTGGGAGAAGACTGAGGGACTATTCAGACAGAGGTTTTATATTCAAAACAAAGGTGGAGAGTGCTGCTGCTGTAGGACAGATTAGAATTTTCTCTTGTGGATGCGCAGCTAGACAGTAGCACCAGTTAAACTACATGAAAAATTAGTTTAAAGCCTTGCCTTAAGGATTTTAATAATATTTTTTCTTAAGGTTATACTGTCAGGATCTCAAACTGTGAGGACCATGAGGCACGTGAGTTTGCTGGAGTTATGCACACAGTTGAGAGAAGTAGCTTTTTTAAATTATTATTATGAACCCTTGAAGAATCCCACGTACAATTATTTTTAAAGCTCCATGAGAAAATATTGCTGAACTTTAAAATACCAAAAACTCCTTGCATCACCTTGAATGAGTGCAGGTGTAGATGATAAACACAGCACTGCAACACTGATAGTTCCTAGCTTCATGATCTAAGGCAGATTGCTGTAAGTGAAGTAGTGGGTCATTCTGTCCCTCCCACCAATAAAAGGTCACAATATCCCACCCACTGTTACTTGGCAGCTTTTCACATTAGACAAAATGTCAGAACCTGATCTGCTTCATGGCAGCGTGTTGCCTCCAGCACTTCCCTTCACATCTTCACTGCACGCTTATTTTAGCTCAGAACATACCATTTTCAGCTCCATTTGAATGTGCTGCTTTGATTTTTTTTTTTCTAAACAATTGTCAAAGTGTGGCAGAAGATTTATATTTTTTGCCATTTTCCTGTTTCACACAAAATCTTTCATTTGAGTGACAATATGGGTTTCAGGCAGGAAGTGAGGCTAGGGGTTTGGGGCGAGGGTTGATTCAGCATCTAATTATCCAACTTCTCCTAGAAAAGCAAAAATGCTCTCTGTGTTTAAGCAGCTTGTTCACGTAGCAATAGCATCTGCTTCATTCCTTCTTTTTCCCGTCAGCGAGAGACAAATGAATAGAAATGACTGCTTTGTGCTTTTATGCCTCCCTCTTCAAGCTGCGTAAAACCTATATTTCTAGTCTCCCATGTATCGGTTTGTATCCGCAGAGAGGCAAAGAAAAGGCACAGGCACAAGGAATCAGTATGATAAAATGCAAACGTTCTAATTGCATGGAGTATCCATTTTTATGTGTTTTCTGTCCCATTTGGCCCAACTGGAATAGATCTTTTGGAAGAAAAGGCACTGCTCTACAATTGAAGTAAAAACCTAACTCCTCTGCTTGTTGAAAAACTATGAAAGCATGGCAGAATGTTTGTACAAAAAACTATTTTCCAAATTTCTGAATCGTAAGGGTCATCTGTTTTTTGGTATCAAGGTAAATCCCAGTCTCTCTGGTCTCCAATCCCATCATGACCTCCTCCTCTTCATCCTTCATCATCGACAGAAACACCACAATACCAAAAATAAATCGCATGGAAAGTGGAAGCTATAATGCAGTTGTCTTTACTTTAAGATTTAATGGACAATCTTCCATTATTGGTGATGATATATACTATTATCATAATATGAGACTCTCCATGTTTCTTTTTCTGTCTGTCTTCTGTCGAGCAATGAAGTAAATAATGTCATCTTTGAATGTTGGCTTGATCTCTGTAACATGTCACTGACCATGGGATGCTCTGCTGTAAATTCCCAGTGATCCAGGGTCTGTGTTCTGCTTGAGCAGCGCCTTTTTTTCATGGAATGGACAAGTAAAATAATGGGCTTGTCTTGAAAAGGAGCTGTTAGATCTTGACAAGCTATTGATCGGAAGAACAGGCACTGTTTTCACCATATGGTGCACTTACATAACCGCACACACACGTGTATACATGAAACAACATAAAATATCTGATTCTTTAAAAAAGCTAATGACAATGTTAATATTTGCAAAACATCAAATAATTTAATGTATCTATCATTTTATCATATAGGGATTATAATGTTCTCAATTAAAATTGCACTAATGTGCTTCAGATCAGTATATTTTCATATTTAAGTATAATTATCTTTTACAAAAGATAGGAAATTAAAAGCAGTCACTCAATTTAAAAAGAAAGCTATCATACAATGAAAAGAAATGGACAGAGAATTGCTGCTGGTCTTGTTATTAGATTAAAAGAATAGTCTGACTGTAAAGATGAAGGATTGGTCTTTTTTATATCCATCAGAGCTATGGCTTTAACTTAAATATGTTCGCTTGATCCAAAAGAATACTGACAACCACCACAGTCTGGGCAAGAGAGCTCACTTTTACATGCTGCTTTGCTAGTGCAATATCTGTATTTCAACTTCAGAACAATTCGTAGGATATTATAGAAGGACCGATAATGTCTGCCAGCTTCAGGTGCAGTCTTCAAAGCTATTGTACAGTTCTCCAGTGTAGGAATGTGGAAATAAAAGCCTGTATAAGAAGTCATAAGAGGTGATTTTGAAAGGATAAGGTCGTTTTGCAACTTTAAACATTCTCATCATGCTGAACACAATTCATGCCGACAGAGTAAGGACACTCATGCAGAGAGGCCACTGAAATCAGAGGTCGACTTGCCTTTCTCGTGCTCTTTGATCAGAGCTCTGCCCCGGATTATCTGGGTGTGTGCCACCCCAGTGCTGCCCTTTATCCCACCCATCGTGTTCACCTCTGCCCAGTTCTTCTCGGCTGACTGGCTGAGGTGGCCGGGGATTAATACTCTCTATTTCGAAGAGTGGACTGTCACTTCTCTTCTGTTTGTTTTGTAATAAAAGCCATTTAAGGTCTATTCAAGCTGGTTTCATCATCTCATTTCAGCTGTGACACTGGCCTGCAATAGGGAGTATGCACAAAGAAACAGGGCTTGGATTGCTGTTAAAGCAAAATCTCCATCTCGGTGGTGGACATGTTTCTGTTAACATTACAGGAAACTTTTTTTTTTTCTAAATGCACACAAATTAAATTTAGGATGTGATTGCAATTGAGTTGTCCATTCTGATTTAACAACAATTGCGTGTTTAGGAGAAAAAGTGTTATAGTGAATGAATGTTAGCACGAATGCTGTGAGGAAGTGTCTTTGTAAGTCTTAGCTCTGTGATTAACTGGTAGTGATCCTGGGTGTATCCATAGATGTATTCCTGATTTTTGAGTGAAGTTGTTCATTGGCACTGGCTTATAAGCCTAATTACGTCTTTGTTGGGGAATTTTGTGCTCTCTTTACATCTGAGAGGATAGAAAGATTGTCAGGAGAGAGAAAGAGGAGAGAAGTTTATTTACCATCAGTACAGGACCCAAAGACAGTTGAACACTCAACAGACTGTGACCGCATTACTACACCAAGTCTGGCTATGCTTCTGTGGAGAAGAGGTTATTAAGCCTTGTGTACGTATAGAGCCATGAGAAGGAAAGATGTTCACCCAATTCAGGTAATTACTGTGCCTTATGCCCAAACCAGTCAGGACAGGCTCTTATACCCTGGGACAGTATAACAAATGAATTACTGAATTTTGTCCCTTTTAGTGAATTTGTAATCAATTTCAGTAAAAAATATTGCTTAATTATACACTTTATCATTTAATACAAATAAAATTTTGTCTGTGATACTAACATCTAGGTTATTTTTAGTTTTCTTGAATTTTGTCTTCACATTGTCATATTCTAATTTACCTGCCTCCTCTCTTCAGCCCATGGCCCCGCCTCGTTATGCCAGTGCCTTGAGTTTGACAGCCTGTCATAACTCTGTCAGTCTGTTACAGCATGTCATAACCTAATGACCCAACACTTTGCATGATTGGCAGGTGTTTTTCCTTATGGGCCAATGAACCAGGGTGGGAGATGTGGGTTGATGCCCATTCACCTAATTTCTTTGCTGACTGGCAGGTGGCTTCCATAAGTGCTCAGAGGGGGAGGTCTGTTTGTTTATTGCTAGGTTATTACAGTTGGTTTGTAACTTGGGCTAATTCAAAGCAGTCACCATACAGACTGGACGATGCTGAAAAAAGCTCTGAGTGGAGAGAGAAGATATGGAGTGGGGTACATGATAAAGACAGACGACAAGAATGTCAAATGTTGACCTTGGGAAACCACCTATAGTATGATAATTATTTCCCTCTGTCCCTGTTCTCTTTGTGAGATTTCTTTACTCCTCTAACCCAGAAACCTGGAGATAAAGTAACCAGTTGGGGTTTTTTTTATCCATTTTAGTTCTGTATTAATCCCTACCATTGATTAGAAAAAAAAAGCTTAGGTTTAGCCTATAACGATAAGCCCTATTTAGCCTCAACCTTTTAAACTGTGCTGTACATTAGTCTAATACTCTCAGCTATGAACAAACATCATACCCTAAAGGGATATCCTGGATTTTCTAAAGTAGGGTTGCATGGGGTTCTTGTGGATTTAAATGATTCTCTGTTAAGCGTGTTCAGTCTGGTGCTTTGGTCTTGAGAGACTTTATGATGTAAAATTGCCCAATGCAACGTACAAGTGGGCACCAGTTTATTTTAAGATCCACCTTTTTTGTGGTTAAAATATATTTTCTGTTTTCCACGGAACTAAAGGCCACCAGAAGCAGTGTTTTGGGTTAGGGACCATCTATCCACAGTAAATAATGCATTACTACCAAAAATACTAACTTTTTACTTTTCATTTACACACTTTTTTTTACTGCCTTTTCCATGTTGCAAGGTATTTGGACCAGACACACATTATCTTCAATGGCCCTTTTCTTCTTGCTTGAGAGATGAGAGGTGAGGCCAGGGCTATTCGTGGAACGCATGGCTGCCCAATGTGGACAGTGCCAAATGTGATGAACAGCCGTGTCTGGCAAGAACAGTCTCTGGTCCAGAGACATGACGTTCTTTATCTTCTGTAGACTACAAAACACACTGTGGCTGCCCTGGCAAACACTGGACACTGAACCATTCCTGACCTAGGCCCTGGAGAACTGGCTCCTAACACTCTGTCTGGATGCTAGTGCCAGACCTTAAGGGGATTTTGTTTACATTTTCAGCTAGGTTTGGAGGAGGTCTCAGGAGGTCACAGAGCCTAGCTGTCAAATATTCACTGTTTAGCAGAAAATTGCACTATGTTGTGGAGTCCAAGTTAAAGTGGATTAAAGTCTTGGCCACAGCTTTCTTACTGGAGCCCAATCAGGCAACACGTCCTGCATGACACTAGGCACATACTTTATGCTATAACTTTGGCCTTGTCATCATTTTCCCAAACTGATCGTGAGGTGTCTTTAAACTGTAAGGTCCAGCAGACGTTTAATCTGATACCGATACTGTAATAGCAGTGTAAAAAGAAGCTAATGATATATTTTCCAGGCAGAGATTAGGGTCCTTACTTTGTTTTGAAATGTGCTAACTCCACGACCTGTTCAGATGACACATTGTGGCTGCAACTTAAAAGCAAAGTATGCAAAGAGAAGGCGGAGGAGTACATCTATTCATTTAAATTGGTGCTAATGGCAGACTATTTAAAAGTCAATTAATTGCCAGGGGCCAAATGCACAGTGGCTGTTAATGCTGTCACTATGTGAGTAGTAATTGGTTGTGTGTGTGTCCTTGTGTGTATTCTTCCTATTTGAAACTGGGTGGCTACCTACTGTAATGTCAAACGTGTGTTAAACTGAAAGCTTGCTATTAATATTTGTCATATGGGATCACGGTTAATGCAAATGCTGCGTGGGCCTAATTTTCAGTAGTTCAAATGCCTGTTGATCTGCTTCAGAATCTCTTTTCTCCAGTCCCTTTGTTTTTCTCAGCCTGACATCACTAGTCCTATCTGCAGTCTTTCTCACCTTTTTATCCCTTTCCCGGCTTTATCATCCGACTCAGTGTGGCAGAAAGAGAGAAAGAGAAGGCCTCAGATCGATGCTGGGCCTGTGCACACAAAGAGCGGCAGCTGGCTGAATCGGAGTGATCGATCAGGCGCACAGCATTTACTCTGCCAGACTGCTGGGCCTTTGTGGATGGAGATTATTTCTAAATTATTACAGGAGGCAGATGCTTGTCAGAAGATGCTCTCTGTCAAGGTTAGACTGCTTTAAAGCTGCCTTGAGCTTCCCCTCTCTCTCTGTCAAACTGCTGTTGTCATTTTTCTCAAAATGTACCTCTCAGAATTTTCATATTCTTATTGTTTACTGTAAAAGAGATATGTTTACATATTAGCTGATAAATGCAGTGGGTGTATCTGTGGAAGAGACGCTATAAACCTAAATTGGTCTAATGCACACATTAAGTGCTGCAAAGAATAATCAATAGTCAGTAATAGATTCTAATGATACTGAGGAGATTTTCCCGCAACCATTTAATTAAGTTCTTCTGTTTCACTGGTCTTTTATTGCACTGTTTTGATAAATGTAAATAATATAAACTGTCTGGACTACAGTGTCTGACAATGTACTTTATGTATTTGTACCTATAACACTGATAACCTGACTTTGAGTCGTCTCCAGTGAGTGTTTTCACCCTTGTTAGGCTGATTAGACTTGAACAGCCTTGTATGCCCTGGGCTCTAACTCTTGTCGTCTTGTTCACTTATCCCAAGCACCGCTTTATTCTCATGGTCAGCATTAATTAGCTCAATGGTTCTCATTTACATGACATATCCCAGAAACTGCCGATGGTCCTACAGTTTCCATTTGCAATTTTCTTGCAGATTAAAAAGTATTTGAATATATGCAAATGTATTCATATTTTTTAAAAAGAAAGAGGGCTATATTCTTAAGAAAGTTGTTAAAGGTTAAATGAGATAATGGAGAAGCTGTCACATTTATTAATTTAATGAATTCTTTTGAGCTAAAATAATGTCAACTTGGTGAATAGAATAGTATTTTTTTGTATTTTTAAACCATTCATTTCAGCAGCATCACAGTATCCCTTATTGTTTATTAGTACATTCCTCAGTGTACTTTATTGTTTCATGTCACTGTTGCCCACAAAGTCTTTTATTTTAGGTTAATGAAATTATTTTGATTATCTGCATTTTGGGGAGTGTTTGTAAATGATTACATAAACCTGCTCGTATACAGCACACCATAGGTATAGGTATTTAAATGTCAGGACACTTGGCTCCATTTCTGTGGACTAAAAAAGATCTCCTGTGGGAGAGATACAGTGTGGGGGGGCCATGAGGGGAACAGAGGGAAGAAGGAGATGGATCCTGCTTCGGGAGAGACGAGAGCAGTGAGAGGGATTAATTTTTCACCCAGGAGAAGACGATAACATCAGATGTTTAAAAGCCTCTACAACTAATCCTGTCATTTCTTCAACTAGAATAATGAAAATGGAGAAATGATATCTCTTGGAGAACTGAAAATGGTGCTAATCTGTGCGCCTCTAACAAGCACATATTTGCAAATGCTCTGCAGATTTATAAATATTTTTGCCTACATGATGAAAAAATGGGAGGAAGAAAATAATAACTTGGATGTAGTTTTCCCATAAGTCTTTAGAAACAAATACATAATGTGTAGATTCACAAAAATTACATAAGCAAGTTTACTTCAGTTCAAATACATCTTTAATTATTATATTTACCAGTATTTTTTGAAAATCTGTTTAACATACGCTGCTACTACTACATCTGTTGATAAGGGTTAAATCATGCAAAAATCATTTATATATTGTCTGATTTTGTCACAGCCCATCTGAGTTTTATATAGGACCCCTTTGCCCTACTTCGGTCTGTGTTTTTTCTTCATACCAAGTAGCTCTCGATTCCTTCGTGACCCACACCTGCCGCTCCCTCCATCATCTCTCCCACCCTTTGGTCCGCCGCTCTCCCCTACCTCCCCTGTCATATCTGTCATAGACGTTCACTCGCTGCTGTTGCTCTAGGCTTCAAATTTAATTTGGTTTCAATCTGCTGTAATTGCTTTGAGAGACGGCCGTGTCTGCATGTTTTTCCTCTCTTATGTGGATGGGGGGTGTGTGTCCAAATGTTTTGTGCATGTGTAAGTATCACTGAAGGTGTGTATTCACGTGTGCTGGTGCTGAACAATTGCCTGTGTTGCCACACACTGTCAATGATACACTCTGTCAAACACCAGCTGCTGTCACTGAACGCCCTGGCATTTTGACAGCAGTTTTGTTGGAGGAACAACAAATCTGCAATTTTTGTGGTTCCATATTATTAGGTGAATAAGGTTTTTATGAACTAAATATATAATGCCCTTTGAACTAAGTGTATAATGCCCCTCTAAAGAGTTAAAATGGGAAGTGAATGGGCAGCATAAATGTAACGTTTGTGTTTAGGCCAAAGGTTTGTGTTGTATATTGATGGTATAGCTGTGTAAGTAGCATCCTCTTCACACTTCCTTCAGTTTGGTGCTCTATCCTCTTAGCATCTGAGTTGCCTCTAACCGACCATAAATGTTAGTAATATTCCCTTTGAGTGATTAATATTTTATTGAAATATTTTTCCTTGTGAAAGCATAATAAAGGGACATGAACAATAAAGACTCCAGCCTGTCATCACCACCTAGTCTGTCAACACATCTCAAAACAAAAATGTGAATGGCCAATGAGGATGATGATAAAATACTTAACCAAATTCATTATCTTCCTAAAACAATACATGACTAATATTAGCAGTGGTTGTACTTGCCTGTTTATTTGGACGAGTTGCATTTTGATTTGTGGCTGGTGTTTGTACCTATATTTATTTATTAATGGTGGCTAGACTAAAGAAACTCCTCGTTGAGAGCGCTGTGCCACATTTTTCCGTTTGCCACAGCATGTACACATATCACTCATGTTTGATCAAGGAGACATTTGCCCCACTTCTTGATGTTGTTTCGTTCTGCTCCTCCCCACACGGCGTGCTGAGGAGGTGGATGAAACAAGCAGGTCACCCAGGCAATTGCACACACACCTGTTAACAAATGTACAGACAAAATCAGCTGCTATTTTGAGACAATGGCACAATTATAAGACTGTTTTAGGTATTTACGGAAAAAATAAATATTTTTGCTTCAATCACCTGCCAGTTTTATGCCTTTGGGTCTATTTTTTCTCTTCTCAGTAACATTAGCTGGTCCTAGCCCCATGCAGGCTGCGCTTTGGTTGCACGCTCACCCTGGGCCCCCTGCTGGTCCCTTCATATAGTACACTTGGAGCCAGAGAGCGGCTGATCTGTGTGATATTGAGTCACAGCACTGACCTTGTTTGACCTTTTGTTGTAGTATTTAAATGTATGCTCTTTGAATGCCTCTTGTTTATGCACAAATAACAGAGCCGTCTATAGCATTCGTTCCATCGGAGGTTTAATTGAATTTCAAGTTGTCATTGCTTCAGTGAACAGTCTATGGCCTGTTCTGAGCAATGATGACTCTGCCACTTAGCTTCAAAAGCTCTGTGGCCTAATGAGCAAAATGCATACTATGAAACAAATGTGAAACAAATATGGCCCTATTAAGAGACAAATTAATTATGTTTTTCTGAGATATTTTCGACAGTGACTAACATATTAGAATAGCTCATTTGCTGTTGTGATATAGCTTTTTGATTTTACTCATCTTCTTGTTGAAGAAGATTGATTTTCACACAATAGCTTGCGATCAAGGTTGATTTGTGTGTGTTGAGTGTGTATAATTCTGAAGAGCCGCTACGAGAGAGTTGAACTGCTGCACTGAGCTCATGCATTGTTCCAAAGCAAAGACAGCTGCCTTTTTTGTCTCGGGAACTAGACACTAAAGCTTCAGCACAATGCTGGCAATCTACTGTGAAAATACGGTGTTTCTGTGGGCTGCTGTGCAGTGTAGAAAGCCAGTGTTTGATTTTGAAAAGCTGGTGAGTTACTGCTGCTGTGGGTAGGTGACAGCTCGCGTCTTCCAGATCTGGTCTCCGTGGAAACAGCAGAATAGAGTCAGGAATAAGTTACCGGTACTAAGGAAAGTGTAAAAGAAAATGTTAATGTTTCTGTAGCGGAAAGGCGAGATTATAAGGGGAAACAAAGGAAGGGATTATCTGAGTACATGTTACAATTGGACTACACAGTGCCTCTGAAAGCGGGCATGCCACAGGGTGCTTTGGATCGCAGAACAAAGACTGGGTCTCCCACCCATCTTTACAGCTGCTCTGTCAGAGTTAGCCAACTGTGGCTGCAACGCACAACTGCCAATAGAAAACCAACTAGGGACCTAGTATTAAGGATCATTATTGTCCCTCATTATGGACTTCACATTGTGTACATCTGAACTGTTAGTATCACTGATTTCCTTCTAGGATCGCCCAGTCCTTGTCTGAATGTAAAAAACATCCAAAAAATATGTCTTACTTTTTCATGCGTTTTTGGTGACTTCTGCGGCAAAGTCAGTTAAATAGTTTTGTTGCTTCGTGGCCGTGTTGTGAAAATGTATACAGCGTCAGAAGAGAAGAAAGTTTGAGGGCAGTAAACTGAGACAGATGGAGAGAAATGGAGTACAGCATAAGATGGCAGGATAGCACAGCAGAGTGAAGAAGAGAGATAAAAGGATGGCGCGGGAGAATGAAAGGTGGTGGCGGCGGCAGCGAGGGTGCGAGTTTGTCTGTGATGTTTTAAAATTCTGGAGTGAAAAGTCCCTCCATCTGTTATTGTGCTGCGGTTCTGACTCAATGATTTCTATGATTGGCCTTAATCCCGGCCGAGTGGAGAAGACAGAATGAAGAGCTTAAAGCAGACTGCTCTCACTCTGACAGGCTCCACTGGCTGCTGCTGTAGCTGCTGCTCTCTGCCACTCTAGTTTACTGCCCCCTGATGGACCGACTGCTTACTTACACTTTGCTCCTTTATTAATCAGCACACTATTTGTCCCATATAGATCGTAATATATATAGATTAAAAACAGTGGACTGTGAATTAGGGTTGATAATAGGGTTCTTCTCAATTTTACAGTCTTGTTATCATTAATGGGCATCACTGAACATGTTCTTGGCTAGATTAGATTATTACTGTGTGATTGACAGCCCTCTCATCTATTAGCTTTAAAGACCACTATTTTGAAGTAACCTCTTCCAATGCATTCTGCTTATTTAGGAACACTAGCTATATGTATTTGTTAAAGTTCAAAAACCAGATAAACATTTTAACTGTAATGTTAAATGACATGATTTCACAAATGAGTGTAGACAAGCAGTGAAAAACATTATAAAGCAGTTCTGTACAGCATATCTTTATATAAATACATTAAGCGCTATGGCTTACCATCGCAGTTGCTCAGAGGAACCAATCATTGTAAAATGTAAGGGTCTAGCCTCATGATGTGAATCTTGTTGAGAAGGTTAAGTGACCTTAGCACAGCCATTTCACAGTCTTTTGGTTCCCAAGGTGACTGAAGCATTCCTGATACCGAGCTGAGCAGGTCATTTGGAACATGTTGAGTACCGTGGTCCGAGGCTACAATCACACATACAAACTGTGTCGTGTTTTCTCAAGTGCCTTCTCACTCAACACACACATTGTACGACTGTTTGGAGTGTCCCTCCAGATCACACAGACCACAATGTGCTGTGTTGAGTGCCCTTAGACTTAATGCTCAGTACAAGGGCCTAACCGGCTGCAGCAATCACAGGGCGCCTGGTGTCGAGTTGGCGCTCACCACAGCATGACGCTGTCTGTCCCTGGTGTGCTGTCATCCCCATAGAAATAATGTGACTTTGAGTGATTAAACTGCTCCCCTCTGGAACACGGCAAAGCACACAGTTATGAATATTAAAGATCCTAATCGTCTCACGCTGAGCTTTTCCTTATGTCTTTTGGTCATGTCTTCTTGCTCTGAGTTCACAGTGAGGGAGCACAGCTTTCCATCAGAAGAGATCCTCGACAGCAGAGACATCTTCAGGATGCTGGGTCTACTATTTGGCTATTTCTACACAGCTTTTGTAACATTGTGCAATATTTTCACTTCATTATGTAATACTAGACCTGAATAAATTCTCATGCTGTTATCCATTGCACTGTTGTGTTTCTTAACCTTGCCCAAAGGATCGGTGACAAATTGCTCAACATGTGCTACATGTGGTGTCAAGGTTACAGTGGCTCCAACATTAGTGGCTGGAGCCCATGTTGCCGCCTCTGCTGGTGTATTTGTGCCTGTGCGCTGTAGTCTTATTTGCTGTGTTGTGTGGGCCTGTACGAGGCTTATCTGTGCTGTACTGTGCTGATCTCACTATGCTCATCCAGTGCACTAAGCTGCTTGGGCCCCAGCCACCAGCATAGATGATATATCCCTGCCCCCTCCTTTGCACATCTCTCACACTGATTCATTGACTGTTTGCATTGCCCATCCATCTGGGCCAACACAGAAGAAGGAGAGACACATGAAGACACATGGCTGTTTTTGAGCGAGGGGGACTGCATTACGCTGCCTGGGATGAGATAGGGCCCAGAGAAATGTTGACCTAGAGAGAGAAAGACCCAGCTAGGGAAATGTGAGAAGTGAAACACTATTCAGAGGCAGATGGAATAGTTTATTTTACTGGACAAAGTAAAGAGCGTTACTGACAGATTAAACTTGGAATAAAAATAAGGCTAGAGTTTAGTATTAATAAGAGTAATAATGTGTTTCAAGGCATTTGAATCAAAATGAAACAGGCCTTTTTACATTTTTTGTTTATTAGATTGTTAGGTAAAATGAGAATATAGCATCTGTATGACCAGCGGGGGAAGGGGCTGAACATCATAATGTGGGTGGGGCTCTGTTTTTTAGAAATGGCAGCTTTTTATGAAATAACAGTTTATGACGTGTGTTTTCTGTTGATAAAAAGCCTCCCATGGCAGCGAACATGTTCCATTCACTTGGCACAAAACTAGAGCGCTCTTAGCAGGGGTCTAAATAGGGATAGAAATTTTAGAGCCATGGGACTTCATGGTTGATCACATTTTGCTGGAATAAGAAAGAAATCTCCCCCTAGAGGCCTGGGAAAAGTTCACCACCACTGCCCCTACTTTGACATTCTGTAAAAGAAGAGAGTTGTACGATGAAAAAAGAACATTAATATATCATTTTCTTCTACAAACAGCAGCATAAGATATTTCGTATTTGTAAATTCTATAAATGTGATGGGTATGAGATGGGAAGTTTAAACGATGTCAAAGCGATTCCGCAATGGGGTGAAAATCTCCAGGATCAAAATCTAATTTCTTCACTTGGTCACATCTTTGATCTCAAGTTTTGATTTAATTTAATGCAAACTATAATATTCTCCTCCCTGCTGTGTTGAAATATGTCTTAATAGACCTCAATACCTAGTATTTTCTCCTTATATGCTCGAGAGAGTGTGTGTGTTTCTGTGTGTGCGTGCATAAAAATAGCAGGGTCCACAGAGTATGCCAAGCACTTTTCCACAGAATTAATGTCTTAATTATTCAACTTGTGAATTAATAATGTTGAATAACCAGTCAAATGTTTAATTTTTACCAAAAATTGTATGATGGCTGGTTTGTGTTCTTAATGTACAAGAAGAGGGAGATTCCTGACTTCCTGGTCGTCGGAGTGATTTACTGACCTTATAGCAGTGCTTTTGTAGGGGACATTCCCTCTGCCCTTATGTTTTGTCTCTCTCACACATTAAAAAAAACACACACACAAATCAATGTCCTATTGACTTGTGACACTCATACTGCTGTTTTTTGTGTTCCCTTGTAGAAACTGGCCAGGGAGGCGGAGCAGCTACAGAAGGAGCATGTGTGGCAAGATGGTGTGACGGTAAAATAAGACAACTGCTCTTTTCCTTCAGTATTTGAGACTTCCTTTCTGTACCCTTTTCTTCCCCAGGCACTGGTTTCCCTCCTTTTCATCTGCTCATCCCCATCTGATTTCCAGTTCCTCCTCAGTGTGGCCATTTTACTGGCCCAAGTACTGGTAATGTGATCAGCATCACAGAGACGACATGGTAGAACACCAAGAGCCCGGGCCTTCTGTACAAAGTACTATAGGGACATTTTAGGGGAACTTATTTTGTATTCTTTAAGAGCTCCCCGTCTGTTTGGTTACAAGCCACAGTTGAGAATAACATCTACGGCAACTGACCTTTGAAACGCTAGAGATCCGCTCTTGAAATCTAAAAAAGGAGAAATGGTATCACTGTGGTTCTGAGTTTGTCTGTCTGTTTGTGAGTGCTCATGCTCTACTGACTCTCAAATTTGCAAACACTCAGATGCTTCGCAAACTTGCATGCATACTGATGTGCAGACACACACACACACGTATGTATATATAGCCTGAATTGACAGTCTCTACTACCATATCCTCTGTCTCCAGGGAGACGAGCTCGCTGTCATGGTACACTTCCCACAAATGGATTTTTAACCCCGCGCCTCCTGGGGGATATTTGAGAAAAGGCTTTAACTGATTTAAAACGAATAATTATGAGCCTTACTTCCCTGCAAAGTCCATTTTTATTCATGGTTGCTTACACTCTGAAGCTGTCGTGCTGTGGCGAGCTGTAGCCCTCCCTCCTCTGCTGCTGTCCCTTCATCTTAGACCTGGGGGGCACAGCTTTGGTGCATGGCCTCCGCGCACGGCTTTGGTGCACCTCAATCGGATGTGTAGCCATGCAGGAAGAGAAGCCCGGGTTACAGTGACCGCACACAGCACACCTGTTCATAAGTAGCAGCATCCAATATTTCATCAAATACCTCGTCAAGTGGAAAAGCCAGCTCTCTTTAATCCACGCCACCAAACACCATCTTCAATGTTTTGCCTTTTCTCCTTGTAGTTAAGTACATTATTTCCATTTCTGTGTTCTTTCTCTTTGACCAGGTATCAGTCTCATCCCACATACTCATATACACTTTTCTTATCTGTATCTGTCTTTAATCAACCAAGAAAACTAGTGGGAATATATCATATTGTTGCAAATACTGCAAATGAATTCTAATTTTGCGCTGATATTAATAATGTATTGGAGCTGATTTCATTTGCCTTTATAATTAGGCCAGGTAATGAATCTCGGCAGGGGCGAGTTTGAAACCATTAAAAACATCTTGAAGAGGTGGGAGGAGGGGAAGAAGTAGATATGCCACATGCCTTGCAGAAGATTTTTGTGTTTGTAGATTTAGTGCTTTCCTAATTTCTCTTTGGATGAACAGTCTGCTGACTGACACTCTAATTAGATTAGGGAGCATGCTCTTTGGCTATATTAGAAAAAATGTGGTGCATCTTAAACTAGCTGGTGCAGCATTGTTCCCAGTAAAAGGTTTTTTATGTATGAGAAGTGTATTTTGTGCATCTCCTCTGGTGTGAGGTTCAAAGGTGTGTGATGGTTATTTGTATTTTGGGGAATTTGGGTATTTATTTGTATGTGTTCATTAACAGCAGAGTCAGTACCTGGCCCAGCCCATCTGCTCACCTCGCCAAACTGGTGACATCATAGAAAGTCAATGATACGCCTGTTTCTCATAGCAGCTGCCATCACAGCTGTTCCCGTAGCGATGAGAAGACCTCTCTCCTCGTCTCCTTCGCTGTCTCACTGCTGCCTGCACACACACACATTCAAGTGTGTTCTCCTGAACCCCTCTCTGACCATCCGACTGCTGGACATCATGGATGTCAAATGTTCATAATTGTAACAACTGTTGTGATGGTCGTTCAGGGTTTTAAATCCATTGAAATGAAATGGTGTGTGAAATAGACATTAAAGTGCTGGATTGATTCTGATTTCTCAAGGTCAGGTGCCTGTTCCTCTGTGACTATTATGTTAGCGACAGTCACCCCAAGGCAAAATTCACTTTAGCTGTTTTCAATTCTCATGTGTATAAAAGGAAAGCAGCAATGACATAGTGTTTATGGAAAGTGAAAATTACAAGCCTGAGACCAACTTTTACTATTAGGAAGAAAAAGCTAAACAATTTGAAAAGCATCTCTTTTTTATATTGACTCTTATAACATATATATTAATGCTCTTAATTAAATTAATTAAATGCTCATTGTAAGGAAAAAATCATTTTATCAGTTTAGATGTGAAACCCTCCCTAGGTTATAAATAAATTAAATTAACTTTAATTTAATCCCCAATGACTGCCAGGGGTGCTAACCGCTGTACTAATGAGGAGCTTTAAACATAAGTGTATATATTTATTAAGTTCACTCAAGTGTGGTGGATGTTTTCTGATCATTTTTCTTGAGTAACCTGCTAGAATAGATAAATATTTAGGGTGGGTGGTTTAGGGTTTAACTAACCTTGAGATAACCAATATATCAGTTAGCTACTTAGTCATTAAGCTGGTGTTTAACCACTGATCTGTCATTAAACACAGTGTGCAGCTGAGGAAGCTGTGGCTCAGCTATAGGTGGTCTGACACCAAGTGCACCCCATTAGAGCAGAGACACAAGATTGGATGAAAGAAAGGACAGAGATTGTGGAGATCGGAGGAAGACTTCTACTTTCCATCTGATTGTGATGTGGCAGCTGCTGTATGTTTGAAATGCATTAGTGCTAATAGCTGTGCCATTAGGGGAGAGAGGCACTCTGTAGATGGGTTGCTATGATGAAACCAAGGAGAGAGGGTGACAAAGAGAGGCATGGCGGAGGGAGAGGGAGTGAGGAAGGAAGGTCTAAGCGACGGAGAAATTGGGAAACGGGAGATGGAGCCATCTTCCAGGCCATTTACTGCAATCATCACTCTCTAATCAATCAAGCCTTTCATCATAGGACAACACGGTCTCTGTGTTTCTTTCTATTCCTCTTCATCTCCTCTCAGCCACCGACTCTCATGCATAACGCAGTGGGAGTCATGTGACATATGTTCAACTGTGACAAAAAATATACACACGTTTGCCACAGCCAGTGTATTTTAAGGCCAGGGTCTACCTACTTTGTCACTTACAATGCCATTGGACCTGTCAAAAGTTTAATATGACCCAAGTGTTAGGGGTGACGAATGGAGGGTTTGTTCACATGACCAAATTCGGTGCCGTTCATAATGCCCCTATTTGAGGTAATTGGCCCTTCAGAGGAAATGAGAGAAAATCATTGTGGCTACTTTGAGCCCAGCCCTCGGAGCTACCAGCTCCATTAGCCACAGAATACATTATGCTTATGAGAACTATCTTGGACAAATTCACAATAGAGAGAGAAGAAGAAGTCGTACTTTGGCTTTGTCTAATTTGTTTTTACTCATACCCCTTTATTTCACACATTTATATATTTAGTGCCATTTTAAGCTAATGCATTAAGTTTAAAAATGTACATGAATTTGTATCCTGATACTCTCAACATGTTACTAACCTACTGTAACCATTATTTGTCAGTTTGCTCGTTTTCTTCTCATAGCAGCCTCCACATTGACATAAAGATTCAGACTTTCTACAGAAAAAAAAAAGATATAGAATGCTACAAATTGTGTCAGCAACAACCAAAACTCCAAGAATTTCTATAGCCGAGCTCGAGGATGTGGAGGCCTGGCTATGTGAGCTCTTTTCACATGCACAGTGCTTATTTCAAACACTGATAAGCATAGCCATATTGTATAATCACAAATAAACTGCATCTATTTTATTGTGCATATTTTTTCCAGTTTCTCGGGGCTGAGCGCTCATAGCCTGCCGAGCACGTAATGGAACTCATAAACAGTGTTATCAGTGAATCCTGATCCCTGAATGGACTTCCATCTGGTTGCCACTAGAAGCAAAAATGAAGAGGGGCAATGTGGAGAGAAATTTATACATAGTGTAGAATTTAGTTTAACCTCCTTTCTGTCAAATTTATATGACACTGTGGCTGAGTTAAACAAAACCTATTGCCTTATGTGGAGAGAACACGGCCAAAACTGAAAAAAAAAGTGGAGAAGTCAAGAATAGCACTTTGTTTTCCACGTGCACATATTCTATAATAATATTTTCTCAACTTTAAGTGAAATTTTAAAGTGTTACAAAAATTGGTACATTCTTGAACGGAAAATAAGCAAATGAAACACACGAGAGTCTGGGACATGAGAAGTATATTTTCAAGAATAACAGGAAAAAAAATACTGATTTAGCCAAAAAACTGTTTCCTTAAACCATATGATACTTCAAAACCCCTTTTTGTGGACCATAGCATTTACAAAGGTTTCATTTTTAGCACGGCAGAAAACAAAATGCAGCAGAAGCTTTGATAATTGGCTCCAAATCCAGTCCAAATGGGCACTTACATGGACAAAAAGTGCATGTGGAATAATCACTGAGTTAAAGTAGACTAATCCATGCTTAACTAATTAGTCCATCCATTCAATCAATTGTGAGTTTCAGATTCAGATTCACTTTACACATGCAGCTTTGATCAAGCTTTCAGTTGCTATGGTGATCCAGAAAGTTTGGTCATTTCAGTTTCTTGATTGCCGGCCGCTATAATTAGTGTAAGTAGCGCTCTCCAATGTAGAAATGTCTCTTTACATATCCTGGTACTTTTTTTTTCCACATCACCTTTAATGTTTGTGGAGTGTAAAGAGCTCTTGAAAACCTATGCCGCTGCACACACTCAAAGTTGAGAAGATGGGAAGACCTTCGAGTACTTAATCAGAAAGCCTGAAGTAAAAAAAAAAAGTTTAAAAAAAGTTAAACAGTTTAGTAATTGTTTGGTCCCAAGGAGCCTCAGTGATTCAGCATTCTGGCCAAGAAAGTGTTGAGAAAGTGGCCACCATGTCTAAATCCCACTGATCGATCCCTCTGCCTCACAGAAGCCAGGAATCAATAGTCAGAGAAATCCAGCAAGACACACTGTAGACCTTGTTTTTTTTTTCTTTTTTTTTTCAACACATGAGCAAAAGCCATGAAATGTTATTTTCGAGAAAAAAACAACATTTGACTCTGTGTAGTGCAGGGTAAGAAGTAAAATGAAAGTCAAGTTTAACACAAAAGTTATTTCATGTTTGAATTCCAGGACACTTCCAGGAAACTATTGCATGCATTTGAGAGAGTGGCTGTCTGGTCTTCCTCTGTGTGTCCTGTCCCCACTGTCCTTGGTGCCTGTTCACCGGTAACTTAAAGCAGGCTTTCCTTTATCATTTGAATGTTCAGCTCATTGTGAGAGACAGCAAGGCATCTGATGGAAATGATTACAGGGTTGAAAATAACAGGTTTCCTTTGACCAGCGCTGATTGTTGATTGGACACTCTCAGTCAGCCTGTGAAGAGGGGGTGGTGACTTCTCAGGACTCCATGGACTAGCAGTGGTAAAATGGCTAAAAAGCATCAGTAAGAAAAAAAAAAATCTTTGTGCAGTGTCAAAGGGAATGGTAACCTGGAAACGTTTTCAGCTGTTAAGTGAAAGTCCTGTGTCATACAAAGCTGCCAGGATTGGAGAGCCCACATTCAGCATTAGATTATTTGACTGGTCACTGTAGTTATACTGATACAGAAAGGTGCAGCCAAGTTAGACGTGGGTAATTGCATTTGCTCTATCAAATCACTTTGGGAACCATCGATAGCGCTATATTGCCATGGCCTGTTTATCTTATTTGTCTTTATTTGGTGTTATAGCACCTCTTTCCTGCTTCCGCTCTGATGATCAGATTGGGTCCTTGTTTGGGAGGTGTTGGCATGCGTGTGTCATGTTGGATAGGCTTTTTATCTGGCACTGTGTCCATGCAATGTGGTGATGCTATCAGCATTAAAACCTGCCCCTCAATGGAGCCCTGTCAGCCAACAATGGAGAGCAGCATTACCCAGAGTGCAGCAGGACAAAGCCTTCTTCCCTTATCACAAGATTGGAATATTCACAGGCTGATTTAACTGCTTTTACTGAAGGGAAGTGTCAGGCTTTAAAAAAAAAAGGCACACACAGCACAGCAAATATGGGGGAGTGAGGGCCAAAGGGTGGGTGAAAATCAGTAACCTCCAGCATGTTTACTAAGAAAGATATGATAATATGTTGGAGGCATGATAAACAGTCTTACATACCTTTACTGTTGTCTTTCTAAATGTAGCATTATAGTATTATATTATTATATTTTTGTATTTGTTTGCCCAACATAGCAGGGTTTTTTTTCGTCTGCTGGTTTGTTGCCAGTGTTTGAAGTAAATTTGCAGTTATAGGGGAGGCATGGTGCTCCGTCTCAAGTGGAGCAACACATTGATGAAATGTGCATGGAGAATGCCATTCACTTTGCTGAATTTGCACTGTGTATTGGAGCTCTAATCTGGGGGCACATTTGTTTATTGGCATACAAATGAACATCTGCATGGAGCTATGCTTGGACGCCATGGTCTCAGCCGCTCCCTAATCGTTTAAAAGCCTGGAGATGCAGAGCATGCCAATGAGAGAGGACGAGGCAGACGCACCCAGGGCCTTGTTATGCTTTACTCCTTTATTTGAGTTTCACTAGCTCACTCCCTCTCTCTTCCAGGCCGACAGTTTAATTTCTAGCTTGCCAGATGATTCTTTATTGAGTTGGCATTATAAAAGGCCATTTTAATAATCTGTGGTTGACAAAAGCCATATTTTCAAGACCAGACACTTAAGAGTTGTGAGATAAACACGTCAGGGAAAAGTTTACAATGACAGATGAAATAAAATAAAAGTATATTGTAATAAAAGTTTACAATATACATGTGAAATACTATATTTGGGTAATTTTATCTCTTGTCATTTTTGGGTGTTTTTTTAGAATAAAATAAATACCATAAATTAATTTATGCTCTACTTTATAGTGTATAGAGTTTTACTTCTACAAACTAGCATTACTGAATTGAGGAGAGTTTTTCCCCTGGTCCACTGGCAGTGAACAACTAATTCATATGTAACAAGCCCTGGAACAGGCAATCAGAGTTGTTAACAGGCTTTAAGTTTTTACTAATCGTCACATGTATGACTCATGTTGGAAATTACACTCACCTTTCACAGTGACTGTGAGTCATGTAAAAGAAAGGAAAAAGAGCTTGGTCTCTGATTTGTATGGTTCCATCTTAATGGTCATTTCCTTCACCAAGGTCTCAGCCATGACTTGCTCTTGGTATGGTCTTGACTAGACTATAAGCATACCCCATAGAAGGTTAGAAATAGCAAAGTTCAAATTTGCATTTTTCATCATTAATTTGGAGGTAAAGCTTCAAAACTGCAAAAACATGGCAGTCTGTGTCTTATGCCACAATAGCTGGGAGGTTCAGAGACAAATATCTAGGTTTGGGCCATTAATCGGTAATAGTTTAAGGCAAGATACACACTCATTTATATTTTAACATATTTTCATTGCAAACATTGCCATTAACTGGTAAAATATTCAATACATTGTTATGTTAATTTGAGGTCATATGCCTATGGAGCGTTAATGGAGCAAATCATCAAAAAATCAGTCCTATTTGAGTTGTGAATTTATCTTTTCAACTTTCAGTGCCTGCCTCTTTGACAAAAGGCAAATGTTGTGTGGTTTTTCATGAGGGGCCACATAAAAAAATGAGGACTAAGAGGCTCTGTTTATCTTGGATAAATGATTGTCTACCATGTGATGCTATACCGAGACATGGGGACAGAGCGGTTGAGACAAGAGGAGAGATTAGACTAGAGAAGATAAGAAAGTGGCCCTCTGTATATCACCTAAACAGATCCACTGCAATTTCTGCCCTATTTCAGCAGTGGGCCTTGTGGATGGTGTGTTTGTGTGTCTAAACCTTATGGGCTGATGTCCATGGGTTAATGAAGAGCAGTAAATGAAATCCGTTATTGTTTTTGATATAATGTCAGCTTCCATTAGGGAAAGCGGGGCTAGAAATGATTGCTCGGCTATTGGGCCAGGGAAGAGGTGGAGTGGGTTTGTGTGTGTTTGAAAGATGGTGTGTGTATGTTGTTGCAAACCCCAGGGCGCAGCAGAGGCACCGAGTGTGTTCTGTAATTATAAAATCATTAGCAGGTGTCCAGAGGAGATATGAATATGACTGTAATGTGTTCCCACCCATGATGGAGCACTTGTCTCGCACTCAAATGTCAACCTGTCTCAGTTGGCCCATTGAGAAAGCTCCAAGATTGAAATTCAAAAGATTTAGTCCCGGTGATCACACTTGGTCACAACATGCACCCAATCACATAACAGCTTTTCTTTTTTTTTTAGCTGAAATGCAGAATTGGTGTTTATAAATTCATGTTAACTACATTTTAAAATACAGCAACAGCAGATCATAAGCAGCAGGTACAAGACAGACAGGCACGTTTTTGGTCAGACATTTTTGTCTTGGCGAGGAGACAAAGTCACATTGTAATCTAGAGCAGAGAGGCGGTTTCTATAGCAACAGTAGGCATCTAATGTAAAAGCCACTGCCTTTGCTGAAATCTGAAATTGGTGAGAAGGGACTGGTATTGAGAATAGAGAGATTGGGAGAGATGAAGATAAGGCAGGGCAGCGAGGAGGAGGAAGAGGAGGAATTGGGGAAAGGGTGGTGAGAGGAAGCATATCGAGATAACGGTGGGAAACGGAGGGTGGGGTGAGAGCGCCAAAAAGATGGATGTAAGGGAGATCATCACCTGACCCCGGTGTTTGTTTCCTGTTTGGAATTTGTTGGTCCACTCAGCATGATAGATTTAATTTACTGATAGCTCTTTGTGTCAGTGTGAAATGTTCAGGCTCTGGGTGTGTGCGCAGTTGTCTTATGTGACTGTATTTACGGCGCGGCCATCACGTGTTAGCTGTACAAACATGTGCGTTAGCCCGCCATTCAGTGGAGTCGGGCGGGTGATTGCAGGATAATTGTTGGCTTGTGCTGTATCAGATGTGTGTTTAACCCAGACCCACATCCCGTAGAGACCTGTGACCAGCCACAGCAGATGGCACTATTACCTCAGGGCCGCTCACAGGGTCACGCCGGCCGAGGCCCGTCCACACACTGCCTTTATGGATGTGGCTGTAAGCTTAGGTTGCATTTACAGAGCCACAGGTTTCAGTCTAATGTAGGTGCTCTTAAAATGCTCCTCAGTGTCTTCAACAACGCTAAATCTGAACAGGTAGGACAGGATTGTACACAATAAGGTGAGCAGCCAAGCAGTTAGATATTAAAGTTTCTTATGTTTCAGAGCTGACAACACTGTATTTATTTACTAAAGGTGTAGATTAATTAACACACAACTGTGCAATAGTTATTTCAGTGTTGTTTTAAACATAGTTACATTTTCAGAGGTGCATATTCGATTGGCTTCGTTGGATTAAGCAGCCGCATGTGTTTATTTACCAAAAGCTGTGTTGTAATGCTGCAGTAGTGGAAGTAAACTCTTTGAAACGGAGGGACCGGTCTGAGCAGGACTGGGCTCCTGATCAATCCTGCTGGCAGACTCAACAAAACTGTTGCTCCACCACCGTCCCTCACTCTCTCCCTCTTTATTCTCTCTGCAGAGCCACAAGCTATTTTTAGCTCCACTGCACCCACCAACATTACCACCCATCTTTTACTTTTTAATCAAACCCTCCATCCTAACCCTCCAAGTGACCCAGTATGGTCGCTGACAGTCCTCTCCTCCATTTACTCAGTCTCTTCTTTATTCTTGTCCATTTACTTATTAAAGACAAAGCAGGAGCCGGGCCATATAATGTTTAGTGTTGATATGTCGACAAGTAAATAATTACATGAGAAATATCAGGCTTCCATGATGACTGACTGACTGTCATTGGAGGACGTTGTAAACATGGTCTTTTAATAGACATCTGTATACATGGATTGAGCTTATATGTGAAACTGAAAAATACTCAAATAAATGGCAAATAATTCGACAACAGTATGTTGTAATGTAATCCGTACCTGTGGTCCAGTAGCTGCCCCCTTCTCAGACCATGACCACTGCTGTTCCAGTGAGGGCGAGTCAGTCACTGTGGTGCCCTTGAGAGCGCGTCCTCAGCCAGCCTCCTCATGATAATGAGGCAGGCCCCACAGACGCTGCTCACTGCAGGCAGACCCTGCCCGCCCTCACGCCTGCCTCTGCGGGAGATAAGGATGCCAGTTCAGAGGAGAAAAGGACGGCAGGGAGGCTAACAGCCTGAGTAGGCCATGAACTTAAAAAAATTTGTTAGGATGGATTTACAGCTTCTGTGTGTGACTCTAGTCAGTAATTAAAGCAAAAAGGGCACAACAATGGCATTAATTTGAATTCTTTCCTTTTTACTATTCTGTCTGTTCTGTCATCCTATGCGACCCGTTTGCCTAGACTGAAAACACAGCCAGCCGAGACTGATAAGACTCCCAGAGCGAGTAATATTTTAAGTTTATTCTATTCTCACTGCAAGCCACATTACTCCATGTCACATTGAGCTCATACCACAGTGCCAAACAAACATTTACATTTCTGAAAAGTCTTTCACAACATTTGAAAATGTTCCTACAGTGTTGTAAACATGTTCGAACATGTGTACCACATACATCGCATCTTTCTTACAAAAGCATTACATCGGTCAGGCGGTTACCTACACGCCCCCTCACGAGTCTCATTCACCATCACACTACTCGTCCTGTGTTCTGTGATGCTGATTATATTCTGCACAGTGTGATAGAATATAACCGTGACTCTCTCTAGCTTACCACGGCGAGGAGTCGGGGCTGATAGGTAAAGCTATATCTCCTCTCATCACCTGTCTTTTCACTTTTCTTTTCTGCACAGGAGAATGCCATTTCATACTACGATTCCAAAGCGGATTCAGACTATGTGAGTACAGTACGGACTGCTTCCCCTTCCCCGACCCGTCTGCCTGCCTCAGACACCCCAAATCCTCCCTGCAACCCTTGGCACCTTATCCTGCAACCTCAACCCCCCACCCCCGGCCTCCTCAGTGTCGATGCCCCCCTCTCAGTCACAGTCCCGTGGGCTGTCTGTGTGTATTAGTGAGGTGACCCTGCTTAATGGTGAGTTATTGTGGCAGAGCTGGGGCAGGCGACATGCATGTGACAGTGACTTCAGCTGTCCTCCCCCGGTCCCATTTCCGGAGTTTATTCCCTATACCCCCTCTCTCTGTGGTCCTAACAACTTCTGGCATGAAGTGTATTGTGTCAGACTTTGGAGCCCAGCAGGACATCCCAACAAAACACAAACATTGCAGTTTACAGAATCAGAGGCTTGGAAATGTCTCCTTAACTTTGTATGTCCTTAGCTGTTATGTGGTTATATGGAGATTTACGCTAATGAAAATATAAAAAGACCGCTTTGCAATTATCCCAAAAAACGGCCTCTTAAGGATAGGTCACATGCTCAGACCCATCGCCTGCTGACGAATTAAGTTTCAAGAAGAGCTGCAAGAATCCACTAGCTCACCGAAGCACCGGAAAAAGGAAAACACAGTGGAAAGAGAATAAGATAGAGATGGGAAGAGAGTCTAAAAGGGAAACGGAGGAGCAATAAATCATGGTGTGATTTTCTCTTTGTGCACGCCACTCCTGTGATTAATGACACAGCGCTTTAGGGCCTGTCAGCACATCTAATTGGAGAACATCGGTCATCATTAACATGGCACACTCAGGCCGAGCTTGTGTCGTACCCCTGACCCCCACATCAGCAACCCCACAGCCACCCAAAGACAGCATCGGAGGTCAGGTAGAGGTCATTCTCGTTTCGGCAACGCTAACTATAGCCGACTCTTCTAAATGAACTACCGTCTGCACGCAAGCATTTTCCAACGAGTCTTCGGGGGCCAAAACGCTCAGTTAGTAGCGCAGTGATAGTATTGTGATTTCAAGAGAGGTAAGTGATTGGTGGACTTTTATCTATACTTTTGTCCTCTGTTCACTATCCTTTATTCTTTACCTTATCATTTTCTCCTCTTGTCATTCTACCCTTGACAAAAGAGTGCGATGCTACAATTCAAAGCATGCTTAGTTTTTATTTCAGTGTTCAAAGTAAAGAAGGGCATTTTATATTTGTCACTCTTGGGTTTTTTGTATGTGTTAATTTGCCACATTACACTTTACCACTCGCCTTTGTTGGCTGTGGATTGTCTGTAAATTGAACATTATGATTTCTTTTTGGTCAACGGTTTAAGTATGTGTTTCCAAAGCTCAGAAGGTCAGCCCCCCCACACCATGTCCCTCATAAAAGATTATTAATGTACGCTTCAGCAGAGAGCAGACAAAGCTCTCTGGATGGAAATGCAAATATTCATTGGTCTGCATGATCCCTCTTTCACTGCAGCACTTTTATCCGGCTGCTAGAAAAATATTGTCACTCAAGTCACTGGGTATTCATTTTCTTTGAAGGAAGGGATGAAAAGCCTATAAAGGACTTATTTAGTCTAATATTAAATAAAACTCGAAAATACCTCTTTTTGTGTTTAAAAGGCTGTGTTCTGCTGCCTGGCTTCTGCATGTTCACTTATGTGCACACACATACATACACACACAGGGTCACAAGCTGCATGTTACAGGTTAACCCTGGTCGGCTGAACGGGAGGATGATAGAGGCTTCGAAATGTCATCTTTGGCCTCTTCAACCTTTAATTAAACCTTTCGAACGAGAAGATAAAATTAACAAATTGGGTAATGAATCGAGCTAAACAGGTGGTGGATGGTTGAAGAAAATGAACCAATCAGTCTTTCCTGTGTGGATTTATTCAGCTCCTAATTAGATGCTGCCTTGGTTAATTATGATTGGGCTCTTCTCGAGGAAAAAAAAAAAATCCTGACATTGACAGAATTACTGATAAACAAACACCTTAACCTCGCAGTTAGCTGAGTATAAAAGCTGTAACCCAGTTAGGTATTGGACTAACGGACAGTCAATATAAAGCAGACATTCTTCACAGCTAGTAATTAAGGAATCAAAAGTCTTCTGAAGCAGATTTAACAGAACAAGAGTGGCTGTAAACTGCCCTTTTGCATATGGTAATGAGCTGATGGATTTTTGGGCCAATACATTATCCTAACTGTTGTTAAATCAAAACAAATAAAATAGTAATACCAGACATGTCCTTGTGTCTGATGTAATGTGTTCATTTGAAGATGCTGCAAAGCTGTGAATACAATTTCCAATGCATCGGTCTCCGTCGTCACAATGTACAATATCATCTCGTGTCGACTTTCAGCGGGACCTCATCTCAAGGATCCCTCAGCCCCATCCCAACAACAGCTTGTAATTACATTTTAATAGTCAATTAAAGTTGGGCCATCAATCAATTTCTGCTGTGGACATGGGGCTTTGATTTAATTTTGCCTAAAAACAAACATTTTTTATTATGTCACATTCAATTAACCCACGCTGCCTTATTAAATGAATGGGGCATATTGGAATCACACAAAATATTTCGGTGCATTAGTGTATAGGGTTTTATCAGAGAAATGAATTTGCAAATAAAATATGACTAATAAATGAGGAACCGCGATGATGCTGTGCCGAGGGCTACTTCTTTTTGGCACTGTATCAGAGAGCTTTGTGCTTGAGACGATTCGCTGTATTTAGAAATCAGCGACGTCTAGACACTTGTGTTCTGCTTTCTGAGGTGAAAACTAACAGTATTTTTTTACTTTTGTACACAGAAAACAATGAAATGAAATGAGTATATATTTTTTTTCACACTTACCGTCTCTTCTGGAAACCGGAGAGATGCTGCTCCATTCATAACTGATCAAGATAACTAGCTTAAATGTCACTTTTTATCTTACAGCTTTCATATCTAAGACTTTCCCGATACAATGTCTGTGTCTTGCATGCTCATTAAGTCCAATGGGCTGTTTAAGCGTGGCATTTGCTGAAAACCACAAGCACAATTATTAGTATTAGTGTGCTGTGACAAAAAAGGTGTAAGACACAACAGTAATTAAGAGGTGTTGGTTGCTAGTTATTGTTTGGGTTTATTTGTGTAATCAGCGATAGTCTGTGAGGGTATTAATGACTCACTCTGTAGGTGTCTGATACCTGCTGCTGAGAGAGACAGAGAAGCATCTAAATGTGAACACTAACAAAAGTCAGACCAAATGCTGTTTTTAAGCTTCTAATTCTTTCTGTGCAGCATGTTTTGTGTGAGTCAGAACGAGAGACACCGAGACTTGAATTTACTGAATGTACCCGACGCGCAGATTGGCGCCGTACGGACAATGACAGAATGCATGTTTCTCAGTTATTTCTGTCCGCTTGTCTATATTTGTCTAACTTAGATTTGTATGAATGTGTGTGTTTGCAGACGGAGGATGGAGAAGAGGAGAGTCTGCTGGAGAGCTCCAATTCTTTAGAGCTGGAGTTTGTGGATGATCCCAATTTTAAAAACAAGGTCAACTACTCCTCCAGTGCGGTCCAGATCCCTACAGACATCTATAAAGGCTGTGAGTACACAAAGCACAGGTTTCTCCTGTTCCAGCCATGTGCCTGTGACATGTGTCTGTTAAATACGGTACATGCTCATCTGTTCACAAACGGACTTGAACACTTTGAACCCAGGTCACTTGAGTAAGTGGTATGCGCTAGGTGAGTCACTGAGGCGCCCCGAATTAGTTTAGGTTGTGTCCACACTATGCTTGCTTTACTTCTGGAAACGGATCAGACCCTGTTTTTACTGATAACTCGAGTGTAACAAAGTCAGAGTATTGCAAGTTGATGGACCCTGCCTTCTGTAGTGGCCCTGCGGACATTGCCATATGTACCTTGTGGGACTTGGATTTTGCATGGCATGAGGCCTCTGTTGTCCACCTGTAACCTCTGGACATTCTGTGCCAGCGTTTTTAAAGACTCCAAAAGCAGAGCATGTACAGACAGACTGGCTGATAGACATTTTACAGAAGCAATTTTTCTTTGTTATTGTCTATTTCTTTGTCTTGTGTGTTGAACAGGGACTGTATGGCACCTGTCTGTAACAATGCCGTCCAGCTGTGTCTCCAGACAAGTCTTGTCAGAATTAGACACTCGCAGTTCAGGAGGAGATGTCAAAGGCCACAGCTAACTCACAATAGAGCAATCAGGCCTGTACATTGTTCCCAAAGCCATTTTGTGCCAGCTTTGCTTCCCTTGTCTGAAGATACGAGTCAGAGAATAAAGGTCTCTTGATTGAGACTGGTGGAGACTAGAGCAGTAGAGTGGTACAGTGCATAGAGTTATTTTTTATGTCTTTGTCACGGAACATGTTTACTATTGATGTTGTTTAGTTAGTTCCCATTTCGCGGTCTGCCGGGTTGCGATTGCCAACGGCAGATTTTGTGCCAACTCCATTATGAACATATGTGTTCTGTGTTTTGGTTCTTATTTATAGGTATTTTAAACAAGGTTTTCCACCAAGCGAAATGTTACAGAAATATGCACAACGTGACTACATTTAACTTGCATACATACATCTGGCTCTTGGCATAGGATTTAAGTTTCTTTGGGGAGATGGTGAAGATGGATTACTATGTGCCAGCAGCCCCTCCAGTGGGAGCCTCAAGGGAGCCCTGGTGAGGTTGTCTAAGGAAAGTAATGTAGGCGGGCTGTTGTCCTTTGGGTGCAGAGAGGTCTGGCTGTACAGTTTATCTGAGGGTTTGGGATTAGGAGGAGAGAAGCGGAGTGAGTGGGCAGGTTGAGTGCTGTTGCCTCAGTGGGACGCCGGAGCTAAAGCAAAGAAAAGAAAACAGTGGGACGAATTTTGTACAACGCACAACATAATGCTTCTTTCTTTGTAATTTTTCCAGTCTTGTCTTTTTGCACATGTGCTCCATGTTCTAAGCAGCCTGCTTTCTATGTATTCCTATCCACCAAATAAGTTGATAAAAAATATCTGTGATTAGCTAGTCTTAGTCGAATGTGTTTGAAATAGAAGAGAGGCAGAGAAAGAGGGACAGATAAACAGGAAGTGGTTAATGAAAGGGAAGAGACACTTTAGTAATAGAAACCATTTAGCGACAAAACCGCCTTTTTTATAATGATCTTTTCAACAGCTAAATGAGGCAGTGTATGTGTCTCGGTTTGATTTGTCTGAAAGGCCCCATGTCCGTTTATTGAGATTGAGAGTGTTCCCTGAGCGTCGCAATGAACCATTTTATGATTCATTATCCCACAGCTGATTCCTGCTGCCAAGTCTGCAAACTTTCTAATTAGCTTAGGTCAAACATTCATACAGTTTGCTTCTAATTGTCATTTCTTATTACAAAATGGACATTGCTCCACAGCCACAGAGGAATAAATGGTTGTGGTTGGTGTGCTCTGTTGAGAAAAATATTAAATTCTCTGAGTTTAGTCGTTCAAATTGTAAGACAGTGGCAGGGATTTGCTGAATAAGTGTGTGAGGAAAATAAAAATGTTTATACTCAGAAAATGAAGGAGGAAAGGCAATAAATTATTGCTTGGTAACTATTTTGTTGATTTAGTTAAATTTCTGGGGAATTGGAATGAATTAGATGGGCGTCAAGATAGGACACTAAGCCAAATTGTGTCATTTAAAGTTGCATGTACACTGTGCATGTTGCAGATGTGGAAGGTGGTCTTTTGAAAAAGTGGCAATTATGTGCGAGTGTGTGGTATGCACATACTGCTGGACTACATTAGTGTTTGTCTGAGAATAAGCAGCCACTGTTCTCAGCAGGGAATAAAGAAAACCTCCACTGAATGTAGGAAGTCCTTTCATTAAATTTGAAGTTTAAATCCTCTGCATGCGGCGCCGTTTCCAGCGGCCTAACGTCATGTTGTCAGTTTTCTATTGTAGTCAGGCACAGTAAGGAACTTGGTTATCAGAAATGAATGGTAGGGACTGGCTAACTGTGTGCAGATGAAAGAGCAGAGCTTAAATGTTTTGCATGGAGAGATTACCCCACCCACCCCTCACTGTGCACATACAAACCTTCATATGCACTACTACCACCAGCGCTCTCACACTTGCTCTATTGTTTTGTAGTTAATGGTGACTCTGTTTGGTCCTTAAAAACAATCCAAGGGTAGTTTAAATACTGATTGAAGTTGTAATATGAATCTTTAAAACAACGACATTTATTTGTACTTTGCTTATCCGTGCACACAGGTAGCCCATATTTCTTTCTCAGCATGAAACCAGTTTTAACGTTAAAAAAAGCAAAAGTGAACAAGAAGGGATTTAAAGTGAGCCCAAAGACAGTGGAAAGACTGTGGGCTGATTTCTGTCGACTTCACAGACTTTTCCCTCTCTGCCCCTCACCCTTCAGCCTATAGAGTGTGCCCAGTGAAGGGGCACTATCGTTTACCCACACACTAATTAGAACAGTCAGCACAGAAAACTCCACTTCACTCACCAGCAGGCTCACAAATTACATTTCACATGTTTGTTATTTACTGCACCACTTTAATTAGAAAAATTATTTAGACGAACACTCAGGAGGTGTGGTAAAATCTCTCCTCTCTGTCTTATTCTGAATATTGAATAATCATCCCTCCTTAGAGAAATTCCCATTTGTTTCTCTCCCTCTGCTTCAAATTACCATGTACATAAAAAAAACCTTGAAAGTACAATAAATGTGGTGAAAGTCTCTGAATCCCTCACATGAATTTAAATTAAAGTCTTTTTTTTTTTTCTATCATGAAGTTAAGTGCAACAGTAACATTTAGTAGTCAAATTTCTGCATGTTTTCTTGGCCAAAGGTACAAAATGACATTTAGTTTGTGGGAAAGCTTGGACCCATATTTGTGGCCGTGTGAGCTGCTGCCAGTTTCTGTTGCTACCATTTTCTCTGTAGGATGAAAGGTTTAGGGTCTGGACTCTTTAACACTCAGCCAGGCCACAAAGCAGCCCTGAAGGTAGAGAGAAGAAGAAAAGGCAGCAAGAAAAGAGGAGCGGGTGGGAGATTGAAAAGAAATTGGTTTGACAAAAGAGGCTGACAGAAAATGAGGTGGTACAGGCAGAAGAGCCACACATTGGTCCATGATGACCTCCAGCTCTATAGAAAAGAGTCGGGTACTTTCTGTCTTGTTTTAATGTTAACCCCAATCGCAAAATACTATATTTATCATTTTGAAATAGCATACACTCAGGCACAGCCACTTGGATGGTGAGAATGGCTGTGTGAGCAGAGCACAATTTTTTTTCATTCATCGTTGCATTTATCAAATGGAAATCCTGAAAAAATGTTTTCAATGGATTAATGTTTAATGGGTTAATATTTATCCATTGTCAGTAAAGCAACACTGATGATCACGTTATAACGTAAATGTATGGGTTGTATACTTTTTTTAACAAGATAATGTTATTACAAGCATTACTTAGATTTCTTTTTTGTTTAACAAGAAATTTTACTAATTACAATCTTAGAATGGGCTTATTTCTAACAAAAACATGGTTGTAGTTTGTTGTCCATCCGTAAAACATGATATAATCACAATATAATTTTATGTCTTATTCTTTTTATTGTGTGATGTATTATGTGACGTAATAAAAATATCTACAAATGATATAACAGGAAATCCAATGAGCTTTTGTTTTGCACTTGTTGCTGACTTACTTGGTTTGTTAAAAATAAGACGGTGGTCATGGTAATGGATCCTTGGCTTGAGAGTCTTGGCTAAAAGCTAGCACTATCACCATTACAGGTTTCTCCTGGTGTTCTACAGTGATGTATTAGTGACCACCACTGTGCGTTTGTAGTGCTCGGTGTGTACAAGAAAATGCTCGTATTATTTCAACAATGCAGGTTGAATATAGGGCATAAGGTGCTGAGTGCTGTGGACGGCTCTTTATCTCCGTTATATCAGGGTGAGTAATGTGTGTACGAGAGGTTGTGGGGTTGGGGTCATAGGAGAGAGGAGGTGATGGGGGGGTTTGAGGAATGATCTCACACAGAGATGCTTCATAAATCCCATTCATAATTGTTTCTCTACTTTGTCTGTACTCCTGCTCCATAAACGGGTAAAGCCAAGGGTGTTCTAAATGTCATGGAAGCGGTGCGCTGATGAATTACCTTTTAAAGATATCAAAGAGAGAACCGTTTCACGTGAAAGATGAGCCCAACGCGACGCTTGGAGGCTCTGTCTGCCTGTGTGAGCATATTTTCTCCCAGGGGAAATTTGTCTTTTTATCAACTGTCCAGAGAAGTCACAGCACATCCTAACTGAATAAATCACGCTGAATTAGTTTGCTGTGTTCTCTTATCTGTGATATGGCCGTTTTTCTGCACAGATCACACTTCAGATGAGCGTTCCTTTGTGGGCCTTTATACAATAGTTACTGTAGACATAGGTTTTAATGTGTATTATGTTCAATTTTAAGTATATTTTAATATCAGCAGTTTAGGTTGCGTTTTTTTTCCTTTGGCTAAGAAATTGAATTTTTGAGTTGAATGAAAGCAGTTGGATGTTAATTTTTTTATTTTTTTCAATCACTCTGACTATGATTAAGTGCAGTATGTGTAAAGCTGTCTCTGTCCTTTTTAGTTTGGTTCTTTGTATTTTTGTCTATGAATTTTTCGAAAAACATGCTGAGGAGCTCTCTTTGATGCTGCTGGTAATTTGGCTTTCACACATTCCTATCCTCCTGACAGTGTTAAGTGCTGCACTAGTGGCTGTGATTGAATGTGTACAATTGTTTTAGAGGATAGAAGAGCGAGATAACTCTTTTTGTAGATTGTAAAGCATTTTTCTGGCACTAAAATAAACAATGTCAAGGAATCTAAGGGCTTTAAAGTTGAAGGTAAGGTTGAAGGTGTGGTTACATTCGTAAATGGTCTGATATTGAATTCAATTTATTTGTGTAAAATGTATGCATGGTAATTGGAAAGCGGTCGGGTTCAGGTGCTTATCTCGCTTTGGTTTGTGCAGTAATTAAATCAGAGAGGCATGTGAAGTTCTTCTCAGCTCGGCGTCTGTGTTTCCTCTTTAATCAGGGGACTATTAAACCTTTGATTGCACTCCCCATCTTCTAACTTCAGTCTTTCTATAAAACACAAGTCAAACTGCAGTCTGCTACATATTGTTTCATGTTTTATGTGCAAAGTATTTATGTATAAAAACAGAAAGGACAGGATAAATATAGTATAAGTCACAAAAGGGTGAGACACAGGGGAAATGGACACACGTTAACACTGCAATAGTGTTATTCCACTGCCACAAACAGCATGTTATTCCAGTTCACATTGACTCGAAGATGAATACTTTGCTCTGCAACCATAAATCCATTTCACAGAACAGCAGTGACCTGTGAGATATCTCTCTGACCCTTAAGTGTTAGCTCAAAACACACACAGCGATGCGTTAAGATACTCATGCATAGAAATCTGCAAAACTATTTTTTATTCCTCTGCTGTCTTTTGTAAAAAATCAACCAAAACAACTCAGATTCGCTGCTGGCTGCGACTCATGACCTTTTTCAAGGTCATCTCAGATTCCTTCCTCTTCACTCTTCGGAGATCACATCGATTAAACCGATGCCTTGTTTAGACACATACTGCATGCTGTGCTGTCTGCATATATCCATTCTTATGCTGCCGTGGACAAGGTTGTTCAGGGAGAGGGAGATGACTTTTGGGTTACTAAGAGAAACTCCGATCATGTTTTTGTGTAAAGAGGCGTCCACGCAAATAGTGTTGTAGTCGGACATACATTAAACAAACTGACAAACTTTTGTGCTTATCATTTTGTGTCCATAGCTCCAGTCATCCTAAATGAGTTAAACTGGACGCAGGCACTGGAGAGGGTCTTTATTGAAAACCGCCGAGAGGACAGCTCTCTGCGATGGCAGGTGTTTGGCAGTGCCACAGGAGTCACACGCTACTACCCAGGTAAGCTGCGGGCCACTGAATCCCCTATAACTTGCCCTCTACTTTATAACGCAACACAAGATAAAGTCTAAATTGGCCCTAGGGCTTTTCGGCGGCAGTACATTGGCAATCCCTTATCAGATGGCGGTTCTAGTAACTTGATGGACAGAAATGAATTATGATTACTTTGATCTAATCTGATCCAGTCTTCCAATCCCGGTGGAGCCCTATACAGTTCATAACTTATATTGTTGCTTTGTCCAGCCACTCCATGGAGAGCACCCAACAAAATTGACCTATACGACGTTCGCAGAAGACCATGGTGAGTATTATATGTGTCAGTGTATGTATATACAGTGCCATGAAAAAGTAGTTGCTCCCTTAGACAATGATAACTCAAGTTAACACACACAGCATTTATTTTATTTATTAATGGAAAAAACCTATATAAACCTACCTAGACATAGGTTAGAAAGTAGTTGCCCTTCTTGTTAAATCATGAATTAACAGATGAGAAACAAATCAGTTGACATCTATCAGTCTGGAAAGGGTTACAGAGCCTTTTCTAAATCTTTGAGGCTCCACCCAGCCACTGTGAGAGCCATTATCCAGTAATGGAGAAAATGGTGAACCTTCCCAGGAGTGGCTGGCCTACCAAAATTACCCCAAAAACACAGCAACGACTCATCCAAGAGGTCACAAAGAGCCTACAACAACATCTAAAGACCTGCAGGCCTCACTTGTCTCTGTTAAGGTCAGAGTTCATGACTCAACCATAAGAAAGAGACGGGGCAACAATGGCATCCATGGCAGAGTTCCAATGTGAAAACCACTACTGAACAAAAAAACACAAAGGCTTGTCTCACTTTTGCCAAAAAACATCTTGATGATCCCCAAGAATCTGGGTAAAATATTCTGTGGACTGACGAGACAAAAGTTGAACTTTTTGGAAGGTGTGTGTACTGTTACATTTGTAGTAAAAGTAAACAGCAATTCAGAAAAAGAACACTATACTAGCAGTCAAATATGGTGAAGGTAGTGTGATGGTCTGGGGCTGCTTTATTCTTCAGGACCTGGACAACTTGCTGTGATTGACAGAACCATGAATTCTGCTCTCTAACAAAAAATCCTGAAGGAGAATATCCGGCCATCAGTTCGTGACCTTTAGCTGAAGTGCACTTGGGTTCTGCAGCATGACAATGGTCCAAAACACACCAACAAGTTCACCTCTGTTTGGCTTAAAATAAACAAAATTAAGGTTTTGAAGTGTCCTAGTCACAGTCAGGACTTGATTCCTAACCTGATGACCTAAAAAAGGCGGTTCATGCTCAAAAACCCTCCAATGTGGCTGAATGAAAACAATTCTACAAAGAAGAGTGGTCCCAAATTCCTCCACAGCGACGTGAAACACTCATTGCCACCTATTACAAACATGTGATTGCAGTTATTGCTGCTGACGGTAGCACAACCTGTTATTAGTTTTAGGGGCAACTACCTTTTCACATAGGGCTAGGTAGGTTTGTATAGCTTTTTTCTCTTTATAAATAAAATCATCACTTAAAAAAGGTCATTTTGTGTTTTCTTGGGTTATCTTTGTCTAAAATTTATTTGATGATCTGAAACATTTAAGTGTGACAGATGTACCAAAAATAAGAAATCAGGAAGGTGGAAACTACTTTTTAATGGCACTGTGTTTGTGGACTGGTTCCCTATGTTTTTGGTAAACTCATTCGTTTTGAGATCTATCGTTCCAGGTGTGTGATAAAATTGGTGTAAATAATTATCTGACTACGAAAATGATCACAATGTTGTTCGACCTTGGATTCTCATTATAAATGATATTCCCATGGTAAATGATTATATCTGATGCATGTTTTGCTGCAAGGACAATTGGAGACAGTGATTAAAGAGCCCATTTTCTAGTAGTTTTAGGCCGTACTGATGATCCATAAGATTGTTGGAGCAGCAGCATGTGACGAGTGAGGCTGGACAGAACTAGGCTGCATTGGGCCATGCAGCCTCGTCACCCACCCGCCAACCTTCCTGTTCACCCTTCCTCTTTCAATCTACCTGCCACTGTCACTTTGGCTTTGTGGCAGCGCTGCCTGTTGCCTGGTTACAGGTTGGAGTGAACTGGACATAATCATGACAGCAATGGTGATTAGACTTGACCCCATTTTCCATCTCTATCTCAGTCCAGCTCAACCTGAGTGGCTGTTTGGGGTCAGGCCAGGCTGCCAGAAGAAGTCTACAAGTTTAGACCTAACAAACAAAAGACCAGCAAAGGGACCTGCTGTAATCTATGTCTGTTAAAAATGCAGTAAGCACTACTAATCAGAAGAGAATCAAACGTATTTAAAGTTACTAAGTGGTCAATTTATATACATTTTCTACAGAATGTACTATATGACTGGTTTAAGACTTTTCTCTTTGCATTTCACTGTTATAATACTGAGGTATCGGAAATCTAAGCTAACAAGAAGCTCTATGACATTTTAATTAGGCTTACATCAGTTGAAAGTGTCCCTGCTGTCCTACAGTGACAGTATACAACAGTAAAACATCAAACGGATAACGCTGTACTTTGGAGCAGCACAAGTAAAATCAACAATCATTTCTGGTAACACGGCAGCTGGAGGCCACCCAATTGTGACTCTCAAACACATGTTAGAGAACTCTGCAGAGACCGGAAGGAAAAAGGAAGGAAGGGCCAACATGAGGGACACTGCTGAGTGGCACCAGTCTGTGTGACAAGGTTAGACAGATGGAAAGGTGTGTTTTTTTGCACCGACAAACACCTTGTCAGTCCCTGGTCCTTCATGTTTGTCACTGTCATTTCTGTCGCGCTTTTTCACGTGTCGCAGCCTTCGACATTTCTAGCCTGTTGCTTAGCAACTCTTGCCCAGCTACACTGAGTGGTAGGGCCATAGCAGGGAGTGTCATGATATGTCAGGTCAGACCTGTATGATTATTGTCTAACACGCTGTCCCTCCTTATGACATTTTCAACTGAGCTTGGCCAATCATGCACATCACAAAAACAGTCCACAGAGGTTAGGCGTTATGTCAGGAGTGCCCAGGTGACGTCTGAAGATCGCAGCATCCGTCACTGGAATTGCAACCCCAGCAAAATGTAGCCATCCTACATACCAGGGATGTCAAGGTGTAATAACACAGTAGTTTTTGCTGATGTGTCAGAAATAAAATAGAGGGGGAGTATGTTGCCTTAAATGATCGTTTAGTCACAAATTAGAACATCTGTACATACTGGAACCTGGTGATGGTCAGTGGCATGTTTGAGGGAAATGACTGGTAGGCTGTTTGCCATTACAGATGGGCTCATATCCCTTCCACCCCCGCATCAAGAGCCTCAGGAAAATTAATGGTCCAGTCAACACACTTAATTGTCTCCAATTGCTCTGACATTAATTATTAACATTTGTCCATTATAATGTCTGTTCATGTTATCCAGAGAAGCAAAGCAGGGAGGAAGTGAGGCAGAGGAAAAGAGTGAAGAGAAAATAACCAGAGACAGGCATGAAGTCCTGTTCATCAAGCGTTTCAAACATTTAATTACCTTAGGTTCACAACTGCTCGTAGCGTATACCATACATTGATTTCTTTAGTCAGTGAAAATAACCTGTTAATATTTTGACCACTGGTCAGTCTTTCTAAGCTAAAGCAGCTTCATCCATTCTTTCAAACCTTTTGCCATATTTTAGATTCAACACTAACGTTCTTCTGCTAGTAATACTCACATGCTTTTTATTCAAATTCTGATTTTCAAACAGAGACTGAATTCTTTCTGTTTATTTTCATATTTCATTTTCTGCACAGGAAAATAATTGAAAATTTGAGGCAAAATGTTTTTGTCGTAACAAAACTATGGTAATGTGAATTTTGGTACCAACACCTCGTATAATCAACAAAATGAAGAATAAATAAACTGCAGACAATATCTCTTTCTCCTGCAAGCTCCCTTGGCACCTTTCTCCTATATTTTTATCTTAATTCAATCTGTATTCGCCTGCCACATCCAGAGGAGCACTAAGAGAGCAGCAGTCCATAAAATAATAAGCCCATCAACACAACACAAATCCTTGCACATGGGAGAGTGCATGCACATAAACACACATGCACTGCTCATACTGACTCTGTCCATGCTAAATACACTTCACTCATAGTGTGGTTACTTTGTATTACAGGATATATCCTAGTAATAACTAATGCTCAGAAATGCAACCATTATTGTAAAACATACTCATGGACTGTTTAATGCATGGCAGGCCTTTTTCTGTACAATGAAATGAGCCTGACCTATTCCATGTATCACGCAACATGTATCTGTAGCGTGTCTCTGAGACATGTCATGTAAATAATTTCTTTAATTCGAATGTAACGCATAACACTTTGCAAAATGGGTCAGGGTGTATAAACACAATCTCCCGAGAGAGTTAGCCCCCAGGCACAGTTAATGTATTGATTTTTACAGAGCTGCGCCATGATAAAACTATTTCATGAATTCCAATGAGACTCCTTTACCAGAGCGCTGCAAAACGAACAAAATGCAATCACCAGTACGCAGAATATGTCATTGTGTTCGTAGCTTGTATAATGCATTTCTTTTAGAATTATGGAGGCTGGTGGCAGGCTGTAAGGGTAGGATGCCTCTGAATGTTGCTGCTTTAATCTCCGTGTTTAGTTCAGTACCATTTCTCACCTCAATGTGAAGAGCATGTTTCTGCAGACACATTGTTTGTCTCATAGTACAAATTGACACATATTTGCAATGCCTACACAATAACATAAAACATGATATATGCGTTTCTGTGATAATGCCCAGCCCTAGTGGCCAGTTTCCTGTTACAATCAAAAATATTAAGCATACACACAAAAAAAATGTAACAGGCTATTTAAGCTGTTATATTTAATGAAATACTTAATCTTCTGTTCATTAGAAGTGACCATAGCAGTCAGCAAACAGCCAAAAAGGCCATGAGCTCCAATGTCGTGTCTACCGCCAGATAGCTGTCAGTTGTGTTGTGGTGGGACAAAATGGTCGAGAGGGCTCAGTTCAGCACCAGCCAGGCCCATCTGCCTGTCACCTGGCCTTGGCACGCAGGAGACTGGGTAATGACAGGGAAAGAATGGCATCAGTGGGCACCGGCCTAGAGGTAATTACTGACTGGAATTCATGCAGAAACGACACATCTGGATCCATGATTCAAAATATGGAGGATTATACATTGATACCAGGCGTGGCTCATTATTTGTGTCTGTTTGGACCAAAGAACTTCAAATCTTCTGCCTAGAGTCTGAAATTTGTTGAGTCCATTCTGCCTTGATCCTGATCTTAAGCTCACAACCAGTGAGAAACTGAGCTGCACTTCAGGGAATAGAGAAAATAATGGTGAGGGATCACTTCTGATGCACCAAGAAAATCTCATGGAAGATCAGCCGTGACAGCACTTCATCCTGGCCATCCACCTCTTGTTGCTTTCATTCCTGGTCCTACATTCATCTTAAATCTCATTATTGCAGATCAATTCTGTTTCTTTCATAGTTTTTGATCATTTTGAAATGTGATATTTTCTCAATGGATCCAGTGCCAGCACTGTTTTTTTTTATTGTGTGATTTTACACTGGGAAATTAAGATAACCTGTAATGACTCAGTAATAGACTTGTGCATTGCCTTGATAATTAATATTTGGCCCCTCCAAAATAACTTAAGTCCCATTAAAGGTCTATTCTCCACAATAAGAAATAGACTGGACAGAGAAGTTAATGAAATTCTGCAGTTGGTTTCAGGCGCAGGCTTCACCAAATGACCCTTCTTCAATCTTCGGACAGGGTGTCTCCATCCTTACGCCTGAGGGAGTTGAGACGTGGACCACATTCTGACTGAGTTTTCGTACTGCATCGATGATCACTTTCACAAACCGTATCCTCTCAAAAGAATGAAGCCGCAACTTTGTGGAGTCTCTATGCGCTCCCTCTCACTCCCTCAAATTAAGATTTCAGTAATTAAATTGATAAAAGTTATGCATGCTAACATGCCTCATGGTTCCAGACCTGATTTCAAATGCCACACAGATGAGGAGAGCTGCACAAGTTCTACCTTTGATGTGGCATTCTTTATTATTGAAAATAATTGGATTCTCCCTCCTTCTCCCCCTCTCTCCCTCACATACATTTTGCCCATGTTCACTCTGGGCATGCTCAGTTAATTGACCTCTTGCAAGAATAAGTCTATGTCCCAGTTCTATCTAGGGGCAGCTTTAAGGCAGAGCAAGGCCCAAGTTATGTCTGAAAAAGGGATTTGAGGCAGCCAGGCTGTGTGTGGAGGGACGCCACTTCATCGTGGAGCAGGGGTCGTTCTGCAGGTTGTAGCAGCGCCTGCCAGTGAGTGGGAGCATGGAGACTAGTGTAAGCAGTGGCAAAGCCTACTGGGGCTCCATTGCTCTACCTCCATATCAGCTTGGCCGAGCATAAGAAAAGAGGCTCTCTGGCCCACAGGCAGCTGGCTTCTCTCCGCACTCAGCGGAACCGCTGATAATCAGCAGAAAGAGACCCCTGATGATTGCTCGGCTTGTGCCTTAGACGGCTGCTAACTGCTTGCCTGTTCGCTCTTTAGAATGTCAAAGTAGTACTCAGATCTGAAACCCCCTCTACTCTTGCCAGTGTGCAACAGAAAGGCTTATAACACCCATCAATCTTTGCTCCCTTTGTATCAGGGTTAAATGTGATTTTAATTGCCCCCAGAACTGGATGTACAACTGTTAATAGACAGTATATGTATGAGCAGTGCTGCCTTGTGGGCCTTTTCTTCTAAATAGTCAAAACAGCTCTATTTTGGGACTTTCTGTGTAGCTGTAGCATAATAGTCTTATGAAGCTTGTTTCTAGCTCAACAAAGGCAGTAAATAATGTGTTTGTCAGCCATTTGATGAGTCATCAAAGGAACAGAACATCAACTATCTTATTTTACTGACAACACTTAGATCAACACACACTCTCCACAGCACAGGTCAACAACAACAGCTGCTCCATAAAAACATATATATGTCTCAAACTGATTTACTTTTGTAAGACAGAGCATTGTTAGGTGGCCAAGATAAAATAAATATGCAATTTTATTATGTAATTTTTGTTGTTGTTGTAGCAGCAATGTTGCTCTCAAAATTAAAAAAGTAAAATGATTCACTTAATGTACCTTTCATTCACTGTTGTACACTATTACTGCTTGTTCTGCGTGCCGTCTGATTGGGGGTTACTGAGCACTGAGCAGACCACTGGGCATAATGTGCTATTATATACTTAGACTCCAAACTAGCAATTAGTATGGCTTATGCAGTAATTATTTAGCATAGCGATTGTTGTTCACTAAAGCAGAGTATCTCTACTGAAGTCACTCAACAGAAGCTGCAGCCAACACTAAAGTATATGGCACAACTTATTAACTCTTCTAAGCACATAAGCCTTTTCAGTATTCTCTAGCTTAAGTGGGCTCAGCTGGAGTCGCACTGAATTATCATGGCTCAGCTCATTGTAACTAGACCTTCTTTCTTGTACAAGTCACAAAGATGGAAAATAAAAGGCAATCTTTTAAATGATATTTTTCTGACTGTTTACAGGTATATTCAAGGTGCGTCTTCCCCAAAAGACATGGTCATCATTGTGGACGTGTGAGTATCTGTCTTCCACCATTGTTACATTTCCTTCAAAGGCTGCTAGTGCCACCTGTTGGCCTGAGCTAAACCCAGAGTTAAAGCAGTTCTAGACATCTTCCCATGACATTACTGTCCTTGTAATAATTTAAATACATGCCTCAATAAAATGTATTGGGAAAAGGTTAATGACCTCTGTGATGAAGTTGTTTTCTTTTTGTAGGAGCGGAAGCGTCAGTGGGCTCACATTAAAATTAATGAAAACCTCAGTGATTGAGATGTTGGACACTTTATCAGATGACGACTATGTAAATGTGGCAAGGGTAAGAAAAAACATGCAGCTCATACAAATATTTCTTGTATTTCAAAAGCAGGTGGCAATCAAGCAGGGGTATGACAGATTGCACAGCGTGTTTTTGCTGCTCCCAGTTGTTTGCTTGCAATGGAAACACTACATTTCCCTCATTACTGTGTATTTGCTTTTCCACAGTTGTCCATATGGAATTGTGCCAGTCAGTGTCTTTCTCCCTCTGCTGATTACCAGACCCCTATTAGAAGTAGTGTTTAGGGGAATATTAGCATTATCCTATACAGCAGGACAGATAAACACAGACACACACATTTGCTTGGTGGTGGCAGTGTTTGGAGACTTCTTTCAGTAATCCTTCATAATCCATTGCTCTTAGCCACTGTATGCCTCTAAATCCCAGCTCCAAGAGCAAAAAATGAGCATAGTAATCTGGGTGGGAAAGCATCTGATTTTCAACCCTATAAGTGAGGTCTTATAGTTGCTTGCTGTGTTTTTATTTGTAAACACAAAAACATTTGTGAAGTAAAATTAACAGAAAACAATTCTAAAACACCACAGCCTTTTTCTGAAAATATACATTAATTAAACTTGATATGCATCTTTTATTTCAAGGTTTTTGTTTTATTAAAATAATCAGATTGCAGCTAATTATAACTATTTTTAACATTTTCCACTCAAATTAATGTGAAATATTTTGCTGACATTATAAATATGGGATGTTACCAGCCCATTAGAAATGTCAGCATTGGAAACATTTTGTTTAACCTTGTTCCAAAATGAAATGTTAAGAAGGAGGCTGAATTTCAAACCTTTCGTCAAGCTCAAACACCAAGTCCAAACATGGATGCCTTGCACACTCCCATACACAACACGGAGAACGCACATACCCTCTGTTTTAGGCTAATTTGTTGTATGGGATCCGACAGATGATATTACCTTGGCTGGCTTTCCCTAGTTTGTACTGGTGTTTCAGGTGCACCTGTTCTTTGTGTGGAAAGTTGTAATTACCCGTGTTTAGTGCCAACTTGAGAGTAGCACTGCACCTACATCTGCACACACCCACGTCTGCATCTATCTCAAATTGAGATGTATGTTACATTGTCTTTTTTTTTCTCTCGTAGTTCAATGAGAAGGCCGATGCAGTTGTTCCATGTTTCAAGACATTGGTCCAAGCCAATGTTCGTAACAAGAAGATTTTCAAGGAGGCTGTCATGCATATGCAAGCGAAAGGAACCACAGATTACAAGTCTGGCTTCACCTTTGCCTTTGAGCAACTTCTCAATGTAAGCTTTTCGGAGTCAAGGCCAGATTGGTTGGTTGTGTGTTATATGTTTGGCTTATATAGAGGATATAAAATAAATAACAAGCTGCAAGCACCACAGCTGCCACATTCTAATACTAATATAGTTAATAAAACTGAATTAAAAATGATCAAACTGTGCTGACAGTGAGTAGCCCAGGTTTGCATAATACACCCACAGAGTTATGTAGCTGTCAAATGTAGGTTTGATTATGACTGTTACAATGGAGTGGCCACTGGAGCTAGCAGCAGCCAGCTCAGTGGTGAGGTCTGTCAGCACCAGGCATCCACGTGCTCTCGACACAGGTGCTGCCTCAGCGCCGTATGCCGCTGTGTATTTTAGGAGGCTGCCACCCTAATGGGCTCTGATGGGATGATTGATGAGCACAGCCCAGTGGAGATCAGCCACAGACACTTTATATTCCTCTGGTGGGCTTAGAGGCATTGAGCCAAGTGTGGGCTCTCACCCCACCCACCCCCATCTTCCTTTTCCAGCAGAATGAGAAATAAAAAGCCCCTTTAATTGCTCTCTATAGCCGGCTCAATCCAGGATTGGTGGCAGAAGTACAATAAAAAATATGTAATTGTAGCAATATTATTTATCTTTATTAGAATCTTGTCAGATTGACATGCCGCTGGCCTGCATATCAATGGTAACTGCTCTGCTGCTGGGTGAGGCATTTGTACTGAAGCTGAATGCTAAAACTGTTTGCTGAACACAATAAAGATAGTAGAGAAGGTGCTCAAGATGATTATTTTAAAGGAAATGATTTTCATATGAAGATTTTTAAATGCATTTTAAGAATCTAAGAATCGAATTAGTTTATTGAGCAGTAAAACGTGTATTACTAAATATTCTACTCGGGTTAATAAATATACTTACACATTAGTCTACTTACATAAAACTTCCATTTTTGTCATAAACATGCTCGACCAAAGCAGTCAAGGAAAGCAGTATCTCATCTATCTCGCAAAAGTAATACAATAGAAACAAACAGTGACAACAAGTCTAACTTACTTAGCTAACATTGGCGGCTGTAGAGATGTGTGCAGCTTATTTGGTAGTTTTCACCTGGCTCACCAAATACCCTTTATATGCACTGACAGATTATTTGCAGAGCTCTTGCTTCTGCCTGGGATTAGGATAAAAAGGGGGCAGGATATCAGAAAATGTATATTCAGTTTGTTGCAAAACAGAGAGGACAGGGTACCCACGTTAGAGATGAACACTCCGTAAAAGTAATGCCAGCTTTTAACACTTAATTAATTTACATAACATAACACATATTACTCCTTAATATTACATACCTTTAGCCATGTGGCTTAATATAGATCAACCAGTCTCAGTCAGTCTTGTATGTTCGTTTACCTGTGCTCTTCGCTTCTCATGCATTTTTCTTTTCACATCCCACAGGAGAGCAGTGCTCCAAGGGCCAACTGCAATAAGATGATAATGATGTTTACAGATGGTGGGGAGGATCGTGCACAGGAGGTCTTTGAGAAATACAACTGGCCCAACAAAACAGTGAGTCTCTCCCCATAAGGCTGTAATCTATTATTCTATTTACACTGCAAGTGCAAGAGACCATGCATGTCTACGAACTGTCTGAGCAGGCCCATCTCCCATCATATTCTTATGACTTTTAATAGTTAAGCCATTGGACCTGCCCTTTATTCATTTTAGCCCATATGCACACAGCAGCCTTTCCTCTTTGTGGTTTCCTTAAAACATCCTACACTTCACATCACTTTCTCTGCATTTTCCTACTTCTTTTTACTTTAGTGCTGGAATTACATCTCTGATACATCACATCACATGATCGCATTGCCTTTATATAGAAATAATCTCTTTTATATCAGTTCAGGAGATGGAGGTTTACAGATAGAGGTCTAAATGCTGTAGGACTAATCATGAGCCTGCTGCAGTGGTTTTCTCTTTTAGGCAATCTGCCGAAATGTTGTACTGTTTTGTTCTGGCTGTGTTTTTACTGACATTATATTTTGTATGATTTATCTCCTCTGACTTCTTTATCGCTCTCCATCTCTGTCTCGGGCGTCTCCATTTGTCTTTTCTTTCCAACAGGTCCGCGTGTTCACCTTTTCTGTTGGCCAGCATAATTATGACGTCACGCCGTTGCAGTGGATAGCGTGTGCCAACAAAGGCAAGTACAAATGTTGTGAAGGTTGTGTTGCGGTGGTGCCTTTTGTTATAAAATACAAGTTAATTTTGGTGTCAGGTGATAGAAAACAAAATATTAATCCATTACCCTTGATCAAGAGCATGCTAGTGATTGACTTGATTGCTGTCAAGTGCTTCTCAAATAAAATAAGAAAATCAAACCCTCATCATAGTTAATTACAATATTGAATCAAGGACCTAGAGTTATGATTTGCTTTTTAGCCTCTAATCACATTAATACAAGACCAGGCTGAATGCGCTTCGGAAATGCAGAATAGCACAGTGGTTACCATTTTGAATAAAAATACGAAAAGTGCCTTGTATTTGATAAAACAATTCATATAATAATTTGGCTCAGAACAGGTAAAGTTTTTTGTAAACAGTTCAAATCAATGTCAATGCAGTTGTAAAGTCATGTCCCTGTAGGTACCTAGCTTCAGTTTATATTTTATCAACAAACAGTTTTTTGTTCGCTTAATAAACATTGTTTCATAAATTGGTAATTTATCTGAAGGCTCTTCTTTATGAGGCCTCAAGCAGTCTACATGAAGCCTCAGCTAGAGGCCTGCTGATTAGCTTATTGCCAGTGGTGCTGAGTGCTTTAAAAGTGTTCCCCAGAAGTTGTTATTAATTAGCAGGAATCGTCTGGTAGCAGGGTGATTACTGTGCCATCTCTCTGTCTTGCTGGGGAAAGTCCAGGATTACTCCTCTGTGCCAACATGTTCTCTGCTGTTCACTACTGTACTGATTAGCATAGTACTAAAGCCTTTGCCAGCATAAGACAATAGTGTTGACACACCGGCCTCAATGGAGCTGTCCTCCAGTATCTTCAATACTTATTACCCTTTGGTATCTCCGTCAGACAGAGCTGGCTGCCTGACACTTCCACAGGCCCTAACCCTGACATACACACATTTTAAATGGTGTAACACATACAAGGGCTGACAACTTGGCCATACGGAGATACTGGCTATTGTGTAAGCTGCAGTCCCATGTTAAGAAGAAAGTACCCCCCCAGTGACCCTCAGGACAATGAAACCATTTCTCCATAGTCCAGGAAAGATAAAACTAAGAATATCAATAGCAAGGATGATATCTATAAAGATCAGGATACTTACTTCATTTAATATGGCCAAGTAAAATCTTCCAGTGAATCAGTATTAAATGAATTACTCTTGTTTAATTCAATCATATGTCAACAAACATGTAGAGCACCCCTAGAACAGAGAAGAGCTTCGGTATTGTCTGATGTCTTATTTACTGTCTATATTTCCTATGTTTACTCTCTGGCTGTGTGTTGCCCCACAACTACAGATGGCACTTCTGTGGCATGCAGCCAGAAGCCCAGGGACAAACCACTGCTTGGAACCGAAATGAAACAAATAGCTGTAACCTGTGTGTGTCTAGTCTAGTGATCATTAACTTTGTGTGCACATTTCTGTATGTGAGCGTCTGCACTTGTGTTTGTGCAAATGTATGAGACAGTGAAGGCAAATATCTACATAAACCAGCGTGACAAAGTTCGTAATGTATCAAAATAATGAGAGGCATCTCAGCCTTTTAACATTCTGAGGACGCTGCCTCCATTTTGCAGCTCTTTGTATAAACACTTATGGCTTTAATAACTTGTGGAGCAGCGTGGTTATTGACCCAGTCGGTCACTCTCCTCCATTCCTAATCAGCAGCAGCAGCAGTGCCTGGGGCTCAGCATTACCAATGAGCCTCTGCATTTACATCCCACAGCTATGAGTAGGGAGAGGTCGGTGGCCACAAGCTTTACAGTGGCTGTATGTTTCAAAGAAGCTGATGATTCTGTGTGAATAATGGAAATATAAAAAATCAGATCACTTTGAGCATAGTTTAATTCACAACATCTCTCTCTTTTCTAGGTTATTACTTTGAAATCCCATCGATTGGAGCTATCAGGATAAACACCCAGGTAAGATATATGGATTGTGTTCAGGTGCTGAATACATCTAAACGAATCCACCAAAATGGTATAATCACGAAAAAAGATAGTCCATTCTTTTCATGCTGGCTTTGATGATAATTACACAGATAGTTGGCACGTTCTATAAAAGATGTGACAGAAATGAAGATGGCACGATAACAAATATGGCTGCAACCTTTCTCAGTTTGAGACGTTTGGTAAATGTGACGGTTTAAGATTTCCTCTCATACACACACCACTGGTTCCTCATGCCCCCAGTCCTGCCTCCCCATGTGCTTGCTGCAGGTGCTATAGGCTTCTAGAGGCCCTTCGGATAACCTCATTCCAGCTGTAGAAATTGACTCTGTAGTGATGTTGGTGGGGGGTTGTTGCCCACCCCTCTCTGTTTTTCCTCCCTTTTCTCTTACCACCCCTCCTCCCCGGGCCCAGCGAACGACCAGGCTGCCGAATAGACTGTCAGCTGTTCCATTAACTCTGGCATATTTATATTCTGAGAACTGCCACTTACTCTAATAGGTTTTCTGAAGGTGGGTGAGCACAGCTTTTTGTATAGAGCCAGAAGACACATCAGAGCCTTATGTTATTTAAGAGTACACTGCCCTTCAACAGCGCACACTTGAACATGTGATGACTTGACTAGAACAGCTACATGTAAATAGCAGATGGAACACAGATGGTAATAGTATTATTCATATGTGAAAGAATCACTTTGACAAGTGATGCTTTGCTTTGTATTTTTCTGGAGCTTTATTTTTTTATGTAATCACTGCTTTGTCTGAGATTGCTTGAAAAATGTTGGCTGAATGTACTTTTGAATAAAACTCCTATGGTGCCTCGTAAAGAATAATAATTAATCTTTGCTCTGTATGCAAAGATTAATAGAGTACGTTCTATATGCTCCAGCTTCTTTGACTATATACCTTCAGTTGCTGACTTTTTATGTTTCCTAGATTGTTCAGGTCAGGCAGAAAATTTTCTCTATATCCCGTGAAAAGGTCTGGCTGTCATTGTCCTGATGGAATATCTCCCTGTGGCGCGTTAAACTGGACTTTTATTGAGCTAATAATAGAATAGGTTACGCCTGTCAGCACCTCGCTGTTCTGCCAGTGAAAAACAAACAGTCAAAAGCTTAATACTGAAATAGCTGCACGCTTATACATGCCTTCCCTTTTGTGAATGAAAAATAGATGTTCAAAAGGTTGTGACAAGGGTTAGAAATTTGAGATAACATCCCCCTTTTTTAATATTTTTCATTTATTTCTTTTATTCTGCTGATACTATTATTTTCTCCGAAATGAGCATATCAGTTAAATTAGACACATAGAATAAATGTGGGGCATTTAATACGCCAGCAGTGGTTTTTGTACATGAAATTGAATGTGATCATTCCCACCCCCTGAAGGTATTCGTCTTCTATAATGTGCTTTCTCATATGTCACGAGGTTAGTCGCTCAATAATGATACCAATTACACATCATTTTCAAAATGACATGGGTCAATATGATGTTTACCAATAAAGACATTTCACTTGTTATTAGTAGTCTTGAGAGAACAAAAGACTGAAGTGAATGTGATGTATTACTCGTAGACTTAACCCCTCACCTCCATTCACAATCACTGTGGGACATATCTCGAACCAGTGTTGACAGTAGAGCCTCTGGGAGAAGAGCCTGTTTTCACATCGTACCATTGACACCCTTAATGTGTTTTTAATAGCTCCTTCATAATGATGAAAAACAGCCTTGAGTGGCTTAGGACTGCAGGCTTTATGGCTCAGTAGGACCGGGACACTGCTGCTGGTGGCCCACCGGTTTATGTGGTGACAGACAGGAGGCTGGTCAGGGTCTCGTAGTTTTATGACATATGAACATTTCCAGCTGCATGATTTAATTCAAGTGACAAGCACTATAATATTTCTTATTGTTTATGTTTTTTGGGTGTATGTATGTTTGACATTAACAGGTCTTTTGCTTTTTTAGGAATATCTAGATGTCTTGGGTCGTCCCATGGTGCTCGCTGGACCCAAAGCCAAGCAGGTCCAGTGGACAAATGTCTACCAGGATGCTCTGGTGAGATGAGCTGATAGAAGGCTCAATACACTTTTTCTTGTCTAAACCTGTCTTAAATAGTTAACTGTGTTTTATTAATAACCTCTAAAATATCTTTTTCAGGGCTTGGGTCTTGTCATCACTGGAACAATGCCCGTCTTCAACCTTACCGCTGACACCGTTAGTGCTCAGGTAGCTCTAACACTGCAAAATATTAAAATTTCTTTTTTTTTTTTTTTTTGCAATCTTTTCCAATTACTCTGTTTTGGAATATATAAATTAAGTTAACTGTAAAGACCCAGTAAAAGTTTTCATGTCTCATGTCAACTGTAATGAGATCCATTTAACAGCTGCTCTTTAAGGCAACACCTCCCCCCTGAGGTGATGGCCAACATCGCAGCTGGCCATCTGGACTATTTCTTATCAGCCCAGAGCTCAGATGCATCCAGCTCTCAGTTTCCATGACCAAAGTATTTACTCTGGGCTTATCACGCAGACTTAAAGCGCTGTTGCTGCTGCAAACCCACTTGGCTAAAGATAGAGTGTAAAATATGAACTAATCAGATTGCACACACAGTGATAAGTAAAGATGCATGGAGATGTTTCCTAGCCCTCTCACTGCGCAGTAAGATTATGGTTCTTTGTGAATCTCTGTTGCCAGTGCGATTGTGGGAGAAATTCAAATTGTTGTTGAATACATTTCTATTGAGTCACAATCCGATTCTGTTGCATACATGTTGCTGAGCCAGTCCCATAAAACTATATAAGCCAAAACTGGAATTGTGCACTACTGTTCAGTTAATGACTGTCTTTATAACACCTCAGCAAATTGCTCCACTCATTATACATTTACATGGATATAATCTTTCATTTCACTGCAGACTATAAGCTACATATACAATGAGCTTCTCCCATAATTCTTATGCTTCTCCTATCATATTATAATCAGTGAATTATATCACAAATAGACATTTCAGAAGAATACATAATGAGCACTTTGTGAATTAAATGAGTTACTAGCTGTGTTGAAGAAAAATTAAGAAAAATGAAAGAAGCTGTCTTTTGTATTGTCTCCTACATCCAGAACCAGCTCATTCTTGGTGTAATGGGAGTGGACATAGCAATCAATGAAATCAAGAAGAAGACGCCTACATACAGAGTAAGCAAGGGACATGTACTTTTTTTTTCTAGAAGCTCTGTTAATCTTTCAGTCTAATTTTTCTTAATAATGTTTTTCTACAGCTTGGAGCCAACGGTTATACCTTTGCCATTGACCCAAACGGCTATGTTCTGTTGCATCCAAACCTGCGACCCAAGGTAGGTCTTGCCTTCAGTGAGCGTGAATGCTTAATTTCACTGTTGTTGCAAGTAACACTCCCCCTTTGTCTTTTTCTGTTTATGTCTCTGTCCAGATCATTAACTTCAGGGAGCCTGTCACTCTGGACTTCCTGGACGCAGAGCTGGAGGACGGCAACAAGGAGGAGGTAAAAGCAATTTAGTAAAACATTGTTATTTTCATCCTATTTATTTTCCCTCATTTACGCACATCCTGATTCATTTTCCACACGTCTCTGTCTGTGCTTTCATGCTAGGCATCACTCTCTTTCTGTCGTTTTCTTTTTCAGATCCGTCGACAGATGATTGATGGCAAATCAGGGCAAAGGAAAATCAAGACGCTCATTAAGTCAGTTGATGAGGCAAGTCATCAATATATGAATCTCAATCATAATCCAAAGTAGCACCTTCCTGAATGGTGTAGTAATGAATGTGAAGCACTCAGTATGCTGATCTGTTACGACGAGACACGCTGAATATGAGCCTGTATTAAAGCCATCTCTTTGTGGCCGTAAACAGAGGTACATTGATGAGTCCTTGCGAACGTACACTTGGACACCTGTGGACGGCACAGATTACAGGTACCTTTGTGACCCATTAATGAATTGCAAATGTCTAAAATATTGTCACTTCATTTCTCCCTTTTGTTCCACATCTGCACATTTAATGACAGTGTTTTTTTGTAAGCTTTACCGACCACTATCACAACTTTGTAATATATGAAGAATTGAAGAACACACTGCATCACATTTGCATTAAATAATTCATCTAATACACCTAAATGAAAGCACATTTTTTTTCTCTAGAATCATCACCCATACTCCAAGCACAAATTAATTGCTAAGTTTATTCATCTCCAAACTTGGTTGAACATTTACGGCTTCATTTTAATGTTTCCTTTAGGCAGCTTTTTGCAAATTACAGTTTATAAGGTTCTCTCTACCCCTTTCTATTAATATTCAACTTTTAGGAATGTATTACTGTGGTAGCCTGCAAATTTCACCTACAACACATGTTTAAAGCCACACTTCATTCTATGCATCCTGCTTTCTGCACTTGGATATTACTTGAGCACTCACACATTTGGTGACGTGATATAATGTCACAATTTCTTTATTTTCTAGATTGTCGGTGGCAGCCATCGTTCAGTTTGAACCTGATATTGTCAATCAGATTTCCAGTTAATCCTCTTACTGAATTGTCTTTATGCTTCAGGGATAGGCTTGACAGTTTCAGTTTTTCCTGAGCTTAATTAAACCGCCTTCATTTAGCAATCTACAGACTATAATTATCATTGTTAATTAAATGTGTTCGATTTTGGATTGAAAATTTTGATGATTGATTCTTCGTTTGTTCCAAAAATACTGAAATGTCAATGACGATGCCAGGAATAGCAAACAAAATACTGCTTTCTCTGTGTCAGACCTATTCATATTATTTTCTTTTTTTATGCTGTGTGCTGAATTTAAAATAGAAGATGCCCAAATTTAAACTAATCATCTAAAAGCTTTTGAAGTTCGTCTGGATCTAGATTCTGGTCTTTACAGCAGCCGATACTAATAATTGAATGTTGTTTTATCTAATACAGTCTACTATAGCTTAGGTTTAGGTTTAGACACGTTTCTTGCATGTTCTTGTATGTATTTCAAGTGCATGAAGGAGATCCGTTGTCTTTTGCTGATTTTCTGCGTGTGCCTTATGACCTCAGTTTAGGGTTGGTACTGCCTACATATAGTGAGAACCACATCAAGGCCAACCTGAGCGACCAGATCCTCCAGGTGCAGTGTAAGTACCAGCAGCGCTTTCTCCCTGTCTCTCTTCTCTTTCTCTTCCCACTCCTGTTTCTCCTCAATGTGACGTTCCCCCTCCGATCTTCAGTCCACGAAGCCGACAACACATCATCATCATAGGAACGGTTCAAGTGAAGTGGACTGCTCTGCCCCTCCCTTTCCAACTTGCCCCCTCTGTCCACTCTCCACTAGGCAGGACAATACCTCTACTGCCCCTTCTTCCCTCCTGTCTTCATACTGTGCTGTAAAAATGGTGATGTTTTTTCTTCACAATGGCTGAAGAAAAAAACGACTCCAGTGACAGAAAGGTGAAAGCTGTGGTTTGACTGTTACTCGGGTGAAAATAATGGTGACATTGTGCTATTATTTTTTTCTACCAAATGCTCTCGCCTCTTCTCCAACAAGCAATGATTCTGAAGCGTCTGTGTTTAATGTATTTGATGTTCTGGAAACCTGTGAAAACATGCATGCTTTTCACTCCTTATAATGAGTTTTATTATTTGGGGCCACTCTGTTATGTGTGCGCCTTCCTTTAGTTATTCTTCTGTTTGATTGTGTGAGATGTTTTGGCTTTGGAATCATTCAGCGATAAACTCCCACATGGCCCGGGCTCAGGGATTGTCGGATGTGGGAGTTTGGGTTTTTTGGGTCTGAATGGGGACACTTGTTGTCTCTTTCATTCTTTTTTGTCTAGATGTCCCTCTTTTCCTTGCTCATTTTTTTTATTTTTATAGGTTATCTCTTAGGTTATACTTTCTGTTTCTCTTTCTTTAGATTTCCTTTACTCAAACACCAGTTTTCTGTTTTGGTTTTTTGTTTGTTTTTTTCACATCTGTCTTTGCAAATGATATGTTTGCATTTTTTTTTCTCTCTTCTCTTATTTGACTTACTTGGTTTATTTCTTTCAAGAAAACAATATTTTTATTCAAAGAGTAATTGAATAAAATATTGTCTGTGATCCCTCCTTCCCTTCCGATTCCCTGTTTCTTTTCTTGCTCCTTCTCTGATGGATCCACACAGTGCCATACACCAAGGGCAAGTATACTCCATATTGGTCCACGTTTCCTACCTTTTATATCCTGACCCTACCGCTGCCTTCCTCTCACAACTGTTGTCCCAACCCTGTCCTTTTCCCCTCCCCCTCACCTGTCCCAGCCTGCTTGCCTCTATCCCTGCCCATCTTGCCTTCAGGACCCTGCAGTACCTGTTTTCCTCCCTATTCCTCTCTAGTTGCTCTTCTTCTTTTCCTCTTCACCCTTTTGCTGCAGTTCAGATCCCACATTTTCCACTCTCCCCAACCTCATCCTTCTTCACAAAACTGATCCTCCAGAAGCACATTACAAAACTGCCAAAGAAGACAGATATTTATGTCTTTTGTACCTTTACTCATCTCTTCCTGCTGTGGAAAGCTCCAAATGGAGTTTGTCTGCCTCCTATTCCTCTTTCACTCCCCTCTCATTATATAAAACATATCAACATAATAGTCATTTACTGTCACTTTAAAAGTGATGACAATACTATGTGAAACTATATAATAGTGTGTAATAGTGTAGTGTGGTGTGTACGGTAGGCTACAGTACAGTATTTTATTATTATAAGTAGTAGTATCATTGGGTGATTTAACATTCTTACTCATATTTAGGGAAAGTGTGTAAGTTTTAAGTTATACAATGGCAAAATGTTGCCTTTACAGTGGAGTCCTAATATGAATGGATTGTGTTCTTTGAAAAAGATGGTGTTGACCACACAGGCTTCTTTCTTCACATATTACATCTACATGAAGTAATAAAGAAAATAACACAGAGTAATATAGGATATGAGTAGGTTTTAGCTGTATGTTTAGCTGGAGACACTGCAGCCTGAAGTGCATCCCACCAGGGCTGTACTGCCCCAGGTCCTCTCATGTTGTCAGGCGTTAGGGTGCCTGACTTCTCTGTCATCCCTCTGTACTCCCTGTCTCCATCAGCTTGTCTCCTTCCCTGCTCACTCCTTAGACCTCCAGGGGACGGCCACACACTGCCTCTGTAAACATGACGCCGGAAGTGCACGGCATTGTGGGCGGAAAACTACCTGGGCACACTATTTTAGTTTGTCAAGTGAAAATTAAGTCCACTGATTTCACAGAGACAGGTCATGACATGGTGAGAAAATAATGCGATAGAGAAAGGATTCAATGATGGATCAGGTTAAGATTTTGTCTCCCTCGGCTTTTATAGATAAAAGGAAAGTTGCCCTTTAACATGCCCTTCACAATGCAATGCATTTCCTCTGATTAAGTGTCTCTCCATGCACCTCCCCTGCCAGTCTGAGGGGTGACCACTTTCATCAGGACCTTCACCCACCTCCCTTGCAATAGTTGGCCATGTTGATGCCTAACTGATATAAGAGCACTCAGTCTGGGTAATGGGTCTGGGAACTTGCTCGCTGACACTCCATGCAAGTCAGTTCTCAGACATTCAAAATATGTATAATAAGTATCTAACCAATTGAATCAGAGTTAAAAGTGCACCAAAGTAAATACATGAGTGTTCAAACTACCGCAGACATTCATAGTTCAGGTTTATTTTAAAGGCACCATATTGGCTAACGCTGGTGTTCCCATAACTCTGGTGTTGCTATGGTAAACTCCCTTCTGCGTCCCTGCACCTGAAGAACAGCTGCTGTTTAGCCACAACTCCCGGCTGCTCTGCCCATTGCTCTTCCTAGATAATCTTCCCATTTCTGTTGCAGATTTTGAATCACTGCTGCCAAACAGTTTTGAGTCTGAAGGACATGTATTCATTGCTCCCAGGTAGCCCTGTGTGAACGCTTGCTGTCGTTGATGATCATCACCTTTTAGTCTTGTGTCCATTTCTCCTTGAACAATATACCTATTTCTGTATTTTCTTACATCAAAACTTGCATGCATTTTGTTGTGCATCTTTATATCTTTGCAACATTTTGTCTAAAATGAAATGGATGTTGGACCACATTTGTGCATGAAAAAGTCTGAAATCCTCTTTGTATGTGCATTTATGTTATCTGACATCTGAGGCCTCTAGCCACAGCCTGAATGCTGAAACACAATGATAAAATCATTTCATTGTGATTCCTCTGCAGTGATCTGCAGCTCAATGCTCATCTCAATTTAAGTGACATTTGCTTTGGTTAAAGTTAAGCTTTAATGCTTGCATACTCCACATGATAGCATCAAGCCACGTGTATTTGCATTTATGCATCCCCACTTTGTGTTGGGTTGTCCATATCTAAGAAAGCACTAAGACAGAGTGTAAATATTCATAAACATGTGTTCCTTAGGGAATACTGCAATGACCTGGAGCTATCCAACAACAACACTGAGTTCTTACTGAACTTCATTGCTCTCATGGAGAAGGTGACACCTGATTCAAAACAATGTAAGTTCCTACTTTAAAGTTGCACTAACAACCTTTGTGCATAACTGTAGTAAGGAATGGCACATAGACTGAAGAAGCAGTGGACTGCTAAACTGTAAGCTCATGCAGTTGATGATATAGATATTATAGTAGATATTATCGATATAAACAGTATTAGAAAGCAAAAAAGAAGCCACGGAACATGGTTTAATAGATGGTATGATTGACAGCTAGATCATCTGCTTTCTTTTTCTTTCTTTTTATAGATTTTACTATATTTAAGACAGGCTCAAATACACCGTAATCAGTAATCTTGCAAAAGCTTCAAATAATTAATCCTTTGATGTGATCTTAGGTGACAATTTGCTCCTTCATAACCTTATTCTGGATACGGGCATCATCAGACAACTGGTGGAGAAAGTCTGGAAGAACAAAGATCTTAATACGTAAGAAGGGCATGACAGTACTTTCTTATGTTGATCCTGGATAAGATTCTAATAAAGATAAATATATTCTCTTCTTCTTCACCATGAAATTTAGATATGGCTTTTTGGCGGTGTTTGCTGCTACAGATGGGGGCGTAACAAGAGTTTTTCCAAACAAGTAAGTTGACAACATTGTCGTACTTGCTTTTTCTTGTGGCTAGTTATGAAAAATACACCTGTTGCATGAGATCTTTACTTTGCGTGTACTCTTAAATCTCAGAGCTGCCGAAAGCTGGGAAGAAGACCCTGAGCCCTTTAATGCCAGCTATTACCGCCGCAGCCTTGACAACAAAGGCTACATCTTTAGAGCGCCGTATCGAACAGGTGAGAGACTTGCAAGCTTAAGTTTAATATTCTACATACATGCTCGATAATTATGTAGCTTTCTGTGTTTCAGCGTCGCTCCCCGTTAAACTTTGTGTGTTTTTTGTTCCCTTTGGCAGGCAGAGACGAGCTGCTCAACCCAGAGAATGACACCATAGGGATCCTGGTCAGCACTGCAGTTGAGATCACAATAGGAGGAAAAACTGTTAAACCTGCGGGTGCGCTCAGCTCTGAAACCATCCCACACATCACAATTATAATATGTCTGCTTCTATATATACTTAATTATAGTCTAGGATTCACATCTATTAATTGTACCTTTTATCTGCATCTGTCATCTTTTTGTATTTCTCTAGTGATGTGCGTTTTTTTTTTTCTTCATCTTTTCAGTGGTTGGAGTTAAATTGGACCTTGAAGCCTGGGTGGATAAATTTAAAATTCTAGCCAGCAACCACACAGACAATCGTCAAGGCTCAAATACGGTAAAATATAATGTTTTTATAGAACAGTTTCAGTGTACTGTGGTATGTAATGTGTTTACGGATGTCCTTGTTGTATGTGTGGACTGTGGACGAGGGCGTTTAATAAATGAATCTCAATTTTTATTGCTCGGTGGCAGTGTGGACCAAATCGTGGCTGTGAAATGGACTGTGAAGCCAACAGTGATGTAAGCATTTTTGGATTTTAAATTTGAAACGTTGTTTTTTGGGGAATAACTCACATTGCTGTTTGTGCACAGGATCTTCTGTGTTATTTAATAGATGACGGTGGGTTCCTAATCATGTCCAATCAGAAGGATGACTGGAACAGGGTAAAGCAACACATGTATTTTTTTCATTAAGTGTCTCTTTTATTATTACTGCCGGCTTCATCAGTATTTCCTCATGTGTCACAGGTGGGCATGTTTTTCAGCGAAGTTGACCCCTACTTGATGTACGCTCTGTACAACAATTCCTTTTTCAACCGAAAGCAGTCATTTGACTATCAGTCTGTGTGTGAACGAGTGCCCAACAGTGAGGCTGGAGCTGCTCCCAGAGGAGTGTTCGTGGTGAGTCTGTGTTAGTGCTGACAGAAGGTGTTCTCAATTAACTTATGGACAGTTGAATAAATCCCAATTGAATTCATTTATTTACTTTTTTATAGCCCACAATTGCAGATTTTGTAAATCTTGCCTGGTGGACATCTGCAGCAGCATGGTACTTTTTTGTCTTTTATTTTGGAAATAATTTAGTAGAAGTATGCAAATGTTGTGCAGTGGGTATGGTCAATTAGATGTTTAAAGCTTACTTCATTTTAGTGAAATAAAGATGATATGACTGCTGAGAAAATATAATAGTAGTCTACGGTGTAAACATCTGATCATGTCACAGATTATTGTAGCACTGTATGACGCATAGTTTCGACCACAAATGCCCATAAGCCTGTTGTTAACTTATTATAATTAAACTTACTGTATTATTGTCCACTGCTGAAGTCAAATGTACATGTGGTTTCTCTGCAGGTCCTTGTTTCAGCAGTTTATTTATGGACTGGCCTATCACAGTTGGTTTGTCAGAGGTGAGTTAATATAAGGCTGAAATCCTTCAAAGCTTTGAGCCTGCATTTTAAAATAGATTAAATTATGTTGTTTTGCACATTGCCTCCAATTATTTTCATTATTTCAGCATAGGTTTTGCACATTAAATAGGCCCTGTTTGAAATATTGCATCACTATTAAGAATGATTTTTTAAGTAACATTAACTCAAATAAAAGTAAGTAGTTGTAGGGTTGTGGTGTGTTTGTTTTTTAATTCTGCTTGTGTGTCTGTTTGTGCTCTGGTGACGGCAGATGTGGAGGCAGCAGACGGAATGGACTCTAAAGAGAGGAGCTGTGTAATGATCCAGACGCAGTACTATTTGACTAATCTGACCAGCTCCTACAACATATTACAAGACTGTGGCAACTGCTCCAGGTCTGTACGACAGCGACACACACACACACACGCATGCATACGCTCATGTTAACACGCCACGAAAAATGTACTGTGACAGGGACGCGGTTAGCACAGCAGATTCATCTTTCTGGTGCACCTAATAAACTCTGCTTATGATTAAAGCGCATCAGCCTTAATGAAATGGTCACATCATTGGCTAAATGAGCCTTAGAAGACGCTCTCATGAATCTTGTAGATCTATTAGCAAATGAGCCCAGGATGTTAGCGAGCAGAGGGAGGTTGTTGACAGAATCGTCTCCCCGCAGGCTGATTCACGCCAAGAGGATAAACAATACCAACTTGCTGTTCGTGGTGGCAGAGAAGATGCTGTGCAACACCTGCGAGATCGAGAAGCTTTCGCAGGACGAGGAGGAATGTATCCTTTTTCCCTTTGTGCGCCAGCTGTCAGCTAAGAACAAGACACACTTTCTAACCACTAGATTATATCACCTTATAACCATACCTGTGGAAAATCAGACATTTAACAGCGCTTTCAAGTTCATTTTTATCATGATGGATGAATTCTGGCTAGCTCTTTTCATCAGTCGCCTGGCAGCATACTGTGTAGGTGACATAACCACTGGGATAGAAAAAAATGTTATTATTATTCTGTTAAATATTCCTTAATGTAGTTCATTTTCAGACAAGGAGGAAAATCCATGTGAAGTAATGATTCCAATGCGCTATAGAAAAGGACCCTCCACCTGCTTTGACAACAACATCTCAGTAAGATCTTCAGATTGTTACTCGGTCAAATTAAAACACACGTTAAGTAACAAATTTTACAACCAAACATCACACCTAGCTGCAATGTTCATGCAAAAGAGTTATTATGAGGAGGACAGGTCCCATTCCGTTTTAAAAATTGTGACATTTTTCTAATCACGTATCAACATAAAAGTGTTATTTCATTTTTTCTACTGCTTTCACAGCCTGATGAAAGCATTTTTTGACCTGTTTATAGGCACCAGCTGTCAGAAAACCTATTTTATTCGTTTCCAAACTCGATTGTCCCCCCTCGCTTTTCAAATGCCTCCTACACACATTCTCTTTTGAAACCACATTTCGTAAAGGGAACTAATTATTAGCAGTGGCAGTTTTTAGATATTAAAAAAAACAACAGCATATTGGAGCAAATTGCAACTGTCCAAACTACCCCAAAACATGTCTCAGAATCATTTATTGGAGTTCAGTCTTAGAATATAAACCTGGAGGCAAGGCTTTAACATACAGCAGTAAACATCTGACTGTATCATCTAGATTGAGTGTCTGATTCTTACCGTTTTCACATATCCTGCGTTTTTTTCTGTCCGCAGGAGAACACGTCGGACTGTGGGCGAGGCCACTCTTTCCGCCCGTCGCTTTACACGTTGCTGCTCATTCAGCTGCTCTTGCTTTATCCTGCCCTCAGCCCCCACGTCCCCTCTGTACTACATTAAGTCCGTTCGCCTCCACGTCTCCCGTTAGCCCGCCCGAGCCTTATTTGCTGTTCTGTAATCCCACCTTCCAACTGTGTGCCCCTCTGTTCTAATACCAATATATACTCAACGGCAGTGGGACTTCCTGTGGTGGCAAGTCAGAAGCCCCGAGTGCCACGCTGTCCACCTCGCTTCGGTCCACATCATTAGTGACACCTATTTGACATTGGTATCTTTGGCCATTTAAGATTCATCAGCAAGAACAGTGGCTGAAATCATCGTGAAAGATACACCCCGAAAAAAAGAAAACAACCTTCCATGACTGTTCCACCTTCCTGCTGTCAAGAGAAGGAGCAGGATAACGTCTGGTGTCCAGGCCTAACTCCCAGACTGGTGAGTGGACGGTGTCTGTCCACGTCAGTCTGCAGTCAGGACAACGCCTCCTTCTCCTCCTCATCTCATCTGTCGTTCTCAGAGGCTGTGGACCACTCATAGCCACCATGAAAGAAAATACCTGAAAAAATATACAAATTGTCACGTATAAAGTGCTGAAGTGATACTCCAAACATATATTAAGGTTTTCATTTTAAAAAAGGAAGCTGTTAAGTGTTAACTTGATTTATGCACTATGTCTATTTGCCAAAATGAGATAGATTTTCATGTGGTCTTATTTTTATAGCCAAAATGCGCTGAGGAAATGGCTTTTGATTTAGATTTAGGATAAATCGCAAAAAGGAAGAGAAGACACCCAGAAACTGACTGCTGATTCATTTTATGCAGCTCTTGTGTTCCAACTTAATTACACACAGACGCCTCTTTCCAAAGACGTCCAGTGGGGAGTATTAAAATTACATGGTTGTAATTGCATTTCTTAAGCAATTTCTCTTATATTTACCTCTGACGCTCATACCAACAGTCATGGACATTTCTGTAAAACATGAATCGGCGTTCAGTTACTGGACAGTATTATTTTATTTTTTGGTCGCAAGCATTGTTGACTTTGTGTAGTATTGTCTTTTATAATCAACAGAACATTCTGACCTCTGGTTTGGACTAAACTATCCCTGTGCTCTCTGATGCATAAGCTCACCTCTGCCAATCCTCATGAGACTTCCTCAGCAACCTCTTCTATCATTCCTGATCACTGTTTGTATTTGTGCTTTGTTCACTCGCACCCCACACACACTCACCCTGCCTCTGCCACATGACCATCTCATAGAAGCTCCAGGTGGAGTTTCTCCCTTGTTTTTTAGGCTTATTTTACCTTTGACTGAAGCTGTTTAAACCATTCGCTGCTGAGGTTTAGGGGCTTATTAACATTTAAGAGCAGAAGAGGCCACTAAATATGATCACATAGTAGTGTGGTTGTGACCTGTCACAATTTGTCATTTGGTTATTACGGTGTGTGAAGTCATTTAGTAACCGCTCTATTTCATAGTGCCTTGATGCACTTTCTTTTGGCTGTGTATGAATAGAGCTTCTGTATAGTACCTTTATAAAGCAGCCATCTTTGAGAGAAGCCTGATCCGTAGGCAATAGGCATAGCTTTATACTGCCTGGCTCAAGCTTAATGAACCACTGACTGCCATCATATGGAGTTACTATACAGCTGCTTTACAACACCATGTATAGAGCTATGATATACTATGAGTAAAGAGCGACTGAGCTTTTTTTGGGCCACCTGACTGCTATAGTTCTGCCTGAATTGTATGCGTGTTCGTGTGTGAATGTATGACAGTTTCTGTTAAAACCCTCAAAGGGAATGTATGGAGTGTAGGACAGCAGTAGTGTCATAGCTGTCTTATGTGTTGACAAAAAAGTGTTACCATGGAGAAAAAAGGGATTTCACAGAAGCAAATGAATCCGTAAAGATTTATCGAAGGGAGCGGCACAGCCCCTTTGATTCCGAGGTAAACGAATGTGCACATCATCCGTGTTTTCTTTCTTATTTTAATGCAACATGTAAACGCCTCTCTAAATGCCTTAGTGTTCCACAGTGCAGAGCTCTTGTGTGTTTACCCACTCATATGTACAAACACAAATAGATCCCTAAAAATCTTCAACCCTTGGGTTTTTTCTATGTGTTCTGCAGTCAAGTGTAATACATAAGCTCTTATTTTGTATTTTATTTTTGGGGGGAGATAAATAATTATTGACTGAAGGCTGTTTTATTTATGCTTATTTATTGATAAGAGATTTACTTGACACTTTGAACCTTAATACATTCTGTGCAGTTGTTAATGCTAGTATTTTATTTGACAAACATGCTGACACTGGAACTGCAGCACATCAGACAGACAAAAAGACCAAAAATCAAGAAAAAAAGTTGATCCGGTGCTGCGTGCAGTTTCGGCGTCCGTTTGTCTGTCCTGTGCCATTATATCCGGCCGTATTTCTCTCTCTTCACTGTTTGTAAATGAACACAACACGTGCCTGTGAGAACGTCCCCCCCGCCCGCAACTTCCTCTTACCCCTGGCTCTGTACGCAAACCGTCTCACACACACCTGCACCGAGACATTATGCACAACGCTCACCTAGAAGCTAATATGTAATGACACTTATTCAAGCCCAGCTGGGAGATGTCAAGCACTAGGCAAAAAGATAGCCAAGGACGTCACTTCCCGGGTGTGTGCTTTGTCTTTATTTATTTATTTATTTCAGGGTTTTTTTTTTTGGTTTGTTTTTTATGAGCGTGCGGGATGTCAGAGGCAAGCTCAGGGAGTGGGTCTCCACAGAGCAGCACGGGCCTGTCAAACAGAAGGTCAGAGAGGAATCCTATAGTGACGTGCGCATGTGCATCCCCACTAAAAAAAAACACACACACACGACTAAAAGGAACATGCGCTGGTTTTTCTGTGGATTTACTTTTGCCAAAAAAAAAAAAAAAACGACTTATAGAAAAATGGACCAGCTTGGGTTAAGTGGCAGGGGCTGGCTTTAGAAGCGGTCACGAAGCTTGCACCCCGTCCCGAGCCCTCGCTGCAACTGTGTTGGTGCGTCTCTGTGGGAAAGAGATTTGTATGTGATTCTGTAGTCTGTAGTCTGGTGCTATGTGAAACATGTTTGACAAGTGTGTGAAAAAAAATAACATTTAGTAAGAGAAAAAAGCAGTCAAATTTAAGTGAAGTACAAAAAAAATAAATAGGAATACAGCACTGTTGATAAGTTTGAGATCTGATGAAAAATGTTTTGGAATTCATTTCTTTTCTTTTCAACTGGGTTCTTGTGCGTGTGTGAGTGTGAATGTTTGTGCGCGCGGATGATTTAGCTCCTTCTTTCTGGGCACTAGTCCATGTCGCTCCATTCTTTTGTACAGATGAAGCTAAAAAAAAAAAGAAGAGGGCAAAATTTGTAAAATATTGTGTCTGTGACTTCCTTGTAAAATATTTTCAAATTGTTTATTACAGAGAATCAGTTATTAAATAATGTTCATATTTTTCACTTCATTTCACTGTGTTGTGTTTTCTGTTTTGTTTTGTTTTTTTCATTCAAACGCAGCGAGAGATCAATTTATTTGCTCCATTAAATTGAAAAAATATCATCTATCTTCAAAAGCTCATCTGGTTCTAATAAGCCACCACTAATAATTACCCACCGAAACAATTTACATGATTAAAAGTTTGAGCGCCGTCGTTTGCAGAGGCTGCTCAGTTTCAAGTCTGAATCAGGTTGTTTACTTCTGCGATGCCTCAGAGCGTAGAGAGGAAGTCTATGAGCACTTTGTGCCATGTGTCCGGGTCGTCAAGGTAACAGGGGTGACCCGCCCCTTTCATTTCTACCACTTTGTGATTGGACAGATTGCTCAGGTTCCGCAGTGACACCTCCCCGAGCTGAGAGTCCTGGTCGCCGTAGACAATCAGAGCTGGGACCTGCAGGAAACACAACAAAGAGAAAAGCGTTGCTAAAGGGATTTTACACTTGTCCTACATTTTACCCCAAGTTTGAGGATTTGAAGCAGAATAAAGGCAGGCTTTTACTTAGAATGAATCTTTGGATGTCAGTGGAAATAGAAATAATCAATGGACGCTAACCCTCAGACTTACTTGCTTATGATTCAAAATGTATGTATAAATATGACTGTATAGTATTTATGGGCCTTATATTTACAGGGCTTATAAACAACATGGCCACAACATTGTTTGTTAATCTTAATGTCTGGAAAAATTGAACATGATTAGTTTTAAATTGTATTTCTCATCACAACCACTTAGCCTTATTCAAGCTCGCAAATAAAATATCAACATACTGAGTAAACTTTACAAAGTCCACCACTGAGAACATTTAAATCATATCCAAGTGATTAAACAAGTTCAAGTGCAGTTAATTTTCACTATACTCTGGCTCTATTCTGTCATTAATGACAGAGCCTCACACTGTATATGAGGGATATAAACATCTTTTCTGCTGCAGCCAAGAAGCTTAATACTTAGCACAGACTTGACATCCACTTTATTTACAGTAACAAACACACCTCTTTTATAATGCCTAATGCATAATGCACCTGCTCTTGACATCTTTGACGTTTATTAGGAGTTGTTTGAAAGCTGAGTGTGAGTAAAAAGTCACATGCTGCAGTTGCTGTGTAAAACTCCAAGTGTTTTATACAAAGAGGGAAGGATGTGCTCTGAAATATGCTTGACATTCACTTCTATAAAAAGTAAAGGAGCGAGCATTATGCCACAGGAAGGACACAAACAAAGCAGTGCAGGCTCAGATTGTACCTTCACGCTCTGGTACTGCTCAGCTGTGAATTTCTCGGTGCAGATGGGAGCTATAGGGACGTAGGCTCGAACCAGCGACTGGTGCTGCATTAGGAAAGGCAGTGAGTACATCCCACTGAGGGATGGGCTGATGACCACGACAGGGGCTAAACTCAGCTGCTCACACACGTCTTTGAGGAACTGCGCTGGGGCGAGTTGTCCGACAGCTGTGGGGGCCTCTGCAGACCTGGACCGGCCAAGTCCTGACAAGAGACCAGTCAAAGGAAGAGGACTAGAGCAGCAGATGGGGACAAACAACAAAGTTTAAAAAGTGTGGTGACTCACCTGGCAGGTCGACGGCCACAGAGCGGCAGCCGGCTCTTCCCAGAGTTTCCAGAGTGCCAATGTCGAGCCAGTTCTCTGATGAGAAACGAATGCCATGCAGCAATAAAACTGACATCCTCGGCTCCCCACTGACAGGTTCACTTTGTCTGAAAAACAGAGGGGCTTTGCAGCCGTCCACCTGCACAGTCCCCTCTGTCATTCTCACATCTGACATCCTGCACACAGCCAAAAGTTTCACATCAGACAAAAAGTATCTATTACTAAAGCTTTTGAATATAACCTAACTAACTTTGTGCCTTGTCTTAAATGAGAGGATGAAACATGAAGAGACAGTCACATTTAGAAAATACAATGTACACTTGAAGGACGTACAACAGTAAAATAAAGATAAAACAAAGATACTCATTTACTAATACCAATTATATAGAAGAAAAAAAACTTTTTTAATTTATTTTTTATTTTTGCAGCATTTTCATATTCGAGGCATAAGCTACATTACTTTCCCAGTGCGCACAGGCAGCCAATAATGTGGGCCTACATTCATAAATGTATCATACACATATTGTGTAACTGTGTGTAACGTGTAATTATTCACTTAGTTAGGTTATTCGTTTCTGGCAAAGGTATTTCATAATAAAACACAAGTGGTTCATTTTTTGAGCTGTGGGGGACGCCCTTTTGTCAATAGCTGCCTTCTCTCCCTCAGCCAAACATAATTCCACAGTTATTTATATAATTACTTTGTCACTTGTCCTTTAACTCATAAAAGCGCGCATATTTAAGTAAAGTTTTTAGTCTAAAACGTAGTGCGCATTTTTGCAACATAACACCTCATCATGTTTTTGTGCGTTGTATCCGGTCTTCTAACACGTTTATGTTTAGTTTTGGCTCGAAGTAACTTAGTGCCAGAGTCTAGTTCAATTCCGTGAAACTTTTAATGTCAGGTCGAGTCAGCTGGAAGTTCGCCCAAACAACGAGACCAAAGTCCACACTGCGTGATTTCATTTCAAATATCGAGTTAACTCTCAGACGCACTATCCCTACAAAAGCATGATAAACACGCTTACCTTGAACCCCCTGCGAGACAGACTGCCCTAAAAATAACGCACTGATCAGTCTGGAGCAGTGTTGAGACAGAACACCAGTCTGCAGCCTAATATCCCGGAAAAACGCCCCAACCCGTCCATAAATGTTGTAGCTCCGTCTAGCGTCTGTTTTGCGCACTGCCTCTGAGTGAAACCCTGTGAGGAGCACTGACACTGCCTTCTGTGATGGATGTGTGGCTGATAAGGCCCCACTCAAAAGAACAGAGACTGTAGACTAATGATTAATGCAGATATTGATTGTCTGTGTTTTGGGCCCTGCTCTGTTTGACTAAGGCCTCAGTGCTGGCCTGTGTGCTCCTATTACATCTGCTTTTCTATGTCCAGCTGCGTAGGCTTACAGAACTTTACAAGACTGGTCTTTGATCCTAAACCTCAGTGAAGGTTAACTTCACAAAATATGGCGCTGTTTCTGGCCTGTCTCCTCCTCACTGTGGGAATGAACTCCGGTAAGAACATTTTCAATTCTATTACTCCCCATAAAGCTACAAGTCTCTTCTGTTGTGTAACTGTCTACTGTCAGACAGTGAGTGTAACCTCCAAATGAGACTCTATAAATTCACATAGTTTTCATTTTAGTGCTTATATTGTGTCATGTGATTAGTTCTGCCAAAATCAATCCTAATAATCAGTCCCTTTTCTAAACAACTCTGTTAGTTCCCTTAGACCAATATTAAAAATTACATTAATTAATCATTACTTTTATACTGTGCTACTCAAAAACTTGAACACAAACAAATTCATGCAATTTTGTAAATATATCAGAAGTCAAAAAAGCTACAAATGATCACATTTTAAATAAAAGAAATTAAAATAATCTAGTTTCTGTATTATAATTGTAATAGAAGTAAGCACATGTATTATGTTGATGTGTGTTAGTGTCTTGGTCCAAAGGTTAGAACTGAGCAGCCTGTGCCCACATGTGGCAGTGGCACCAGTGAGACGCCTACACTATTCTAGTGGGGGGTATTTTTTGTGTTCTGCAGCCTACCGCAGCCCTCTCAATGACTTCCAGCGCTCTGAGGGTAGAGAGCTCGTCCCTACGGCCTGGAACTCAGCTCGAGTGATCACGTACCGCAGCCTCAACCTGGAGGACTGTGCCTCGCGCTGCTCACTGTCTCTGGACTGCAGGTAACACTACACTCACCCATCAGTGCTGCTGGGACTAAGATCTGTCAGGACGCCTTCAGTGAGCAGGTTGTGATCTTACAACACTCTACATTTAAACTGTTTACACTGAGAATAGTGTGAAAGAACTTGAACAGCACTGGTATATTCAACAGAGATGGGTATTAGAAAACACAAGCTGTTGTCCATCGTCATCTGATAAACACTAACATTAATATTCCTCCTGAAAGCACTTTTGTGAGGACATTAGATGTTGACTATTGGATGCAGACCCCAAATTTGTGGGCATTATTATAATTATTATAATAAGTGTAATCAGGGTTGTCATTATTGGTGACTGAGGTGCTAATGTCCCTCTACATCAGAGCTTTCAACTTTGAAACTCGTCCGAGCATCACCTGTAAACACCTGCCGTGGGTGGGCGATGGGAGTAACGCAGAAGTGAAGAGAAACGTCAACTGTGACCTTTACGAGAAGAAAGGTAAAGCTTACACTTTGCACTGGCATGTTATGTGACATTTAAATACACATTCTCACCGGGATTGTTGATTGGTTGTGTCTCACTATGAAGTCTATGTAAGGAAATGCATCGTGGGTAAAGGGGAGGACTACAGAGGGAAGGTTTTCACCACTAAGAGTGGCCTCACCTGCCAACAGTGGTGGTCCAAGTTTCCTCATGACCACAGGTCAGACACTTGATCAACACTTTTTACCTCAAAATATGGAACCTGAAATTTATTAGAATAATATTGACTTGAAACAGTGAAATGAACCCCTTTAAAAAGTGCTCAACCGATACTCCACTATGTAATCTTAAGTGAAGAGGAACACTACCATCTCTTGAATTTGCTACTCTCTGCAGCCACTTTTCTTTCTTTTAATACAAACAGAATAACTTCAAGTAACTCCCATAATAACAATGTCATTTTAAATCGACTTTTTAATTTGACAGGGGCTTTACATTTACCGACCATCACTTTTTTCTGAAAAATATGTTTTTGCAAAGAGTTGGAATGAAACAGCAACACATGGTACAAAATCATAGCTGAATATCCTTTTAAAACATTCACACATATTCCTTCTTCATAACACAGTGTCATAAGTTCATGCTCATTATTTATTTCAAATGCTATAGCACAGTCATAGTAAAGGAATACTAATACTCATGTCTCTCTCAGGTGGACCCCATCTCCCACTAACGGCCTGGAGCTGAACTACTGCAGAAATCCAGATGGAGACCGTATAGGTCCGTGGTGCTACACCACTGATCCTGAACGACGCTACGAGAGCTGCAACATCCCTCAGTGCAAAGACGGTACATACATGAACTACAATACATCCATTTATTGGCTGGACTGTAGCAGTAAGGGTTCCTGTAATTTATTGTCATTTGTTTTTGGAGATTTGTTCCCAGCTGCATTTTCTTTTCAAGACCCAAATGCTTATTTTCTGCTCCATTAACAAAGCAATGCCCCAAGAATTTTACTTAAGAAAAGAGGAGAAATAAATGAGCTTGAGTTTAGAATTGGTTTCAGTTCAGCACTTTTATATTTATTGAATAAAGAGTAGGGTTAATTTATAAATCATCCATACATGTTTTTATTATTCATTATGTGTAATTCGTCCATTTATAAATTGTTATAATTATACAACAACAAATTGCTGTAAACAAGCTTAGAGTAGTATTTTCTGCATGTACTTGTTGTAAAGTATGTGCACATTTTAGAAACTAATTAGCTTGTAATAACTCTCTTTGTCTAATAACATTTAAAGGTATACTCTGTAGGACTTTCAGGCAAATGTCTGTAAACAAACATAGCCCCATTTGTCCTTTTGTCCTCATTCGTGATACGTTAAATCACTAATGTGTTCACAACAGTGTGTTCTCAAATAGCTGCATGGTTGTGGTTGTGTTTGTAGAGGTGTGCATTACATGTAATGGAGAGGACTACCGAGGCCAGGTGGACCACACAGTGAACGGCAGGGAGTGTCAGCGATGGGACCAGCAGTACCCACATCAGCACATCTACCAGCCAGAAAAGTACTGCCTTTGTTCCTATTATACACAGTAGATGTTGTATCCCATATAAGACACACACATCCATGTACTCTTGGCAGATATCCAGATAAAAGCTTGGATGATAACTACTGCCGTAACCCTGATGCGTCGCCTGTGCCCTGGTGCTACACCACTGACCCTGAGATGGAGCGGGAGAGCTGTGAGATCAGAAAGTGCAGTAAGACCCCACCTTAGCCACATTGTGTTGAGCTACACTGGTTCCACTGTCCTGCTCCGTGTTCATCATTAGAGGTGTCTGGTAAAACAGAGGAGACAGCAGCTAAATGAGGCTGGTTCCTGTGGAGTTTGGAGACGTTGTTTAACTGTGGGAGTCTCATTAAATCACCGTAATTACATTTGGAAAGATCACCTTTTGTAGTTTGTGCAAATTGCTTCCCAGATGTGAGACACTTTACCCTCACCCAACTGACTGTGTCTAATAGATGCAGATTCCTGTAGCTTTCACTTAGTTAAAGCAGCAACATTTTTTTCAATGAACACTTCTGTTTGATGTGAAGAGTATTTAAAGTTATTTTAAGCTTCAATTGATTCAATCCTCAACTCCAAAACAAATAAAAAACAGCTCAGTTTTTGTCCGAGATTTCAACATTTGCCCATGTTGCCAAGGACTGAGGCAACACTGAACAACAACACAGAAAGCACTACAGTTGACAACTAATTACATAGCGCCATCTGGTGGTGGGCAACCAAAACACAAACAGAAAACAATTCATTGGAAGTAAACTATTTTCTTTTTTCCCCCAAGCAATCAAATAAATAAATAAAAATCAAGTAATGTTATTAGCAACATGTACATTCATCAGTTAAACCAATCTAATATACTCTTAGTAAGACTTATTAAGCTCTCTTAGTCTAATCAGACAGTGCGGAAAACCATCTGAATGTAAGTAAATGATATGGCCATGACTCTAAGTGCTCTCTGTGTGCAGCTGAGGTGCGTGTGGAGAAACGCCAGCGCTCCAGCTACACCACCAACTGTTTCCGTGGCAGAGGGGAGGACTACCGCGGTAAAGTCAACGAGACCACGTCAGGAATCCCCTGTCAGAGATGGGACGCCCAGCAACCTCACGAGCACCCATTCTACCCAAACACATACGAATGCAAGTAAGTCTGACCAAAACACACTCTTTTTTATTTGACCTACAGAGGATAGTGTGTTTTAAAAGTCAAAGTCCTCCATTCTCACGTGAATATTAATGTGAACATGTCATTGCGGTAAAAAGCGCTCTTATTCCTGCGCTGACAGTGGATGATAGATGGTCAGCAGTGCCACTTTAAAAGCCTGTCATATCATGAGTGGCAATAAGGATGTGTAATGAATAATAAACTTATAGTGATGTGGTGATCATTTATTATGCCAAGATCAATTACCAGCTTTTCCCTCTTGTCTTCATCACAGAACAACTGTTTGTGTGTTGCCTAAATGAGCAGGGAAGGAACAGTGTTTGTGCAACAGGTTATTTGTGCATTAGTGATGAGGATTTGGATGATGTTGTTGTTTCTAGAGGTTTGGAGGAGAACTACTGCCGGAACCCAGATGGATCAGAGGCTCCCTGGTGCTTCACATCGGTGCCAGAGATGAGGACAGCTCTCTGTTTACAGATAAAACGCTGTGCAGACGACATTGAGGCTGAAGGTACCGCTCTTTAAAATGTTAAAATACATGCAGAGGATGCAAAATGTTACTGAGATTTATTGAACATGCATCAAAATCAATCCGGCATTACTAACAATTTAGCTAAACATGGCATTATTAGATTCAGAGACTTTATTCTGGTGTTGCATGCAAGACCAAATAGAAAATTGTAATATAAACAGAGAAATGTCTTCATGTATACTCTGGAAAAATGATGAAGATAGAATTACAAGAATGTTTCAGTTTCAGCAGCAGTGGTGGGTTAATCAGTGTTGAATTACAGCAAAGTACAGTCATATTTGATGTGAATGTCTTTTCTTTAGACTGTTACCAGGAAAATGGAAAAAACTACAGAGGAACAGTTCGCAAAACACGTAAAGGCATCACCTGCCAGAAGTGGAACGTTAACACACCTCACCGCACCAAGTATGATCATCTTATTTCATGTGTTTATCTAGACTACCTCCCAAATAACTCTTTACCATTGTTGACCGGGTGGGATTTACAATAAACACTGGCTGACATTTACAGATGTTTCTCTGACTGCCGTGTGTCATTATTATTTTAAAGGTATGAAGCTTTTTCAAGCCCTTATGACGTGTATGGTTAAACTGTTTTTTAGAATAAACCCAAGGACACACCCTGAGGCCAATCTGACAGAGAACTACTGTCGTAATCCAGACGGTGACCAACACGGACCCTGGTGCTACACAACAGATCCCAAGACTGAGTTTGACTACTGCGCCATTAAACAGTGTGGTAAACACCTCTGGACTGTGTTTACTGGAGAATAAACCAAGCAACTAATACAGCAGTTAATAATAAATCTGCTTCTTTGATTTCAGCCGGAGAGAAGGTGTCAATGACTGAACCAGTGGGTCAGTTTCTCAACACAAAACATAAGTGCAACGAAAACTAAAATCCTTTTCATACAATAATGTTTCACTTTTGGATCTGTTTTGAACACAGAGAAGGTAGAGTTTAGCGAGTGTGGAAAGAGGGACGACCGCATCCCGAGCACAAGGCTGCGCATTGTAGGCGGCATTCCAGGGAACTCTCCATGGACGGTGAGCCTGAGAGACAGGTGAGTGCTCCAGTTGATCATTAACAGGTAAAACACACTCTGCTACACCAAGAATGACCTCTCACCTCATTATGTGCAGGAAAGGAAACCATTTCTGTGGAGGATCCCTGGTTAACCCCAGATGGGTGATCAGCACTAAACAGTGCTTCTCCTCTTGGTAAACATTACCTCATTTAAAGGAGGGCTCATCCATTTTATGAGAGTAAAGTAGGTTTACGATCAAACACAGTTAAGGAACATGATGTATTCAAAGGACTATATGTAGTATCTTTACTTTTAAATCAGTTTTGTGTACATCTTGAGAGCGTTTAGACATTTTTTAAATAATGTGAATTGTTTTGGATTCTAAAAACAAATTTTGCTATGATAACTTTTATTATTGGAGAAATCTTTCTGTGGAAGTAAAATGATCTCTCAGGAACTGTGCACGACAAAGTGAAGTTCTGCTGTGTACATGAAAATGTGTTTTTTAAAACATGATATTTTAATTCCCTCTATTGCATACTATACATAATGGCAGGTATAAATGGAATAATAATATAATTTATTTTTATTCTTATTCTGTCTTATTGTGTGTCTTAAGCTACGTGGACTTGCCAGGCTACTCTGCCATGATGGGAACGTTGTTCCGTGACCCTGTGGAGGGCGAGCCCGGTGTGCAGACCATTCCTCTCACCAAAATCGTGTGTGGACCCTCTGAGTCTCAGCTTGTCATGCTACAACTAGAATAGTGTGTATTATCAGACGCCTATTAAAGCACTCACATTCACACGGACCACAGCATGACCAGTCATTTTCCTCAGACTCAATTTTCTTTCGTTCTTTTCTTCCTCTGTAGCCCCGCTCAGTTTAATGAGCGTGTCTCCCAGATATGCCTCCCTCCTGAGCGCTACATTGTTGCAGAGGGGACGACTTGTGAGATTGCAGGATGGGGTGAGACAAAAGGCAAGTATAATCCTCTGAACGGCGTAATGTCACACACTGCTTCAATATGATCCAGTACAATAATAAATCCTCATGTAAGCATCCTGTTGCATCTAAATAAGTGATGTATTTGCACTAAGGAGCAACAGATGGCATTACTGCTTTATTAAACATCTGGGCACCTCCACATCAGCTGCTAAGTGCTTCTTGCTTCTCACTTTAAAGGCACTGGGGATGAGACTGTCCTTAATGTGGCCCACATACCAGTTCTCAGCAACAAGGAATGCAACAAATACTTCAGAGGGCGTGTACGTGAGAATGAGATGTGCACAAGCTCTTTTCAGGGAGGAGTGGGCGCATGCGAGGTAGGGAATGTACTCTCAGAACATATTTTTTGTTTAGTTTTACTTTTATTTTAAGAATGTAATGTGATTTTTTTCACTGCGTACCTCTTGACTTCATCTAGTGGTGCCAAACAATACAACAAAACACACAGAAATTCATTTTACATTAACCTGTGGACAAGTCTGTAAAATTTTTGTCATGTTTTTGACATACGGTCATGCTTTTTATTTTTAATATTTCCATAAAAAAACATTAAACTCAATTTTCTTCATATCAAGTTGCCAAAAAGTCAGACTTTCTTTTTAAAACCGTATTCTTTTTCCCACTGAACTTTCTTTTTATTCTGTGCACAAATTGAAATTCAAACACTGGCTGTTCCTTGACATTTATAGTAGTGGTCCCTGTGATGTTTTAATGGTAACAATGGCTTACTTTCAGAGGCACTGACAAAGTTAGTGGCGATCAGAATGGTCCCGGGGAAAAGAGCCCGATGCTATTTATAGATCCCAATAAATCACACACACTCCCCCTTTTGGATAATGGGGCTAGACTGGACGAGATGTGACTGCAAGATGTTTCCAACGTGAAGCAGTGACAGTCAGTCATAACAGAGACAAATAATTACTGGGGAATGTTGTTCTTGTGCGTCTGCTGCAGAGAGACTACGGTGGCCCTTTGGCGTGTCAGAACCGGGACTGCTGGGTACTCGAGGGAGTCATCATCCCCATGAGGCGCTGCGGACATCCAGGCCAGCCCAACATCTTCATCCGCGTGTCTGTGTATGTGGACTGGATCAAGAAAGTCATGGAGATGGCTTAAAGACTGAAACTTGGACTTGTGCATTCGGATCTCAAAGCCATGTGTGCTTTCCTTTCAGCTGTCTTTAATAACGCTAACAATAAGTGGTGACATATATCGAGTACTTTTGAAGATCATTAAAATTATTTGCGCTTTTATCTATCTACATTTATATTTACCTCTCCCCCAAAACAACAATGCAAATCAAAGTGTGTCTAGAAAACTTCTCTAGAAAAGAATCAAAAGTTGTAAAGGTTTACAGTACACCATTTTCCAAACATCCCTTGGAAATGAAGCCTTGGCTCAAAAACCCCTCCTCTCTCCTCTCGCTGGCATTGAATGGAGCTCCCGAAATACCTTCTTTGCCCCCAGCCTCAAAAAGAAATCCCTCCTCTGCCTGTCTTTTGATGCCTGCCCCCACCTCTAAAGACATGCCTTTGTGCCTTATGCAGAACTGTATGCGCTGCACATTCTTTCTAGTTCTATAGGAGGATTTTTGTAACTCGGTCCTGATGAGCCAACGGAATCCAGCTTAAACAAACCTCAAGATCAGAGTGGGACAGAATCAGACACACCAGTCGGCCACTGAGCTCACTTTAACACACACACACACACACTCACACACACAATTTCTCTCCTGTGCTCACCCTTCCCCCTCTTCTCCACTCAGCCCTGCTTTTTTTTTCCCCTTTTTGCCCAATAATTCCCACCTTTCTATTGTTTTCCAAAAGTGCATTGCAAACCGTAAACTAAATGCAACAGGTTTTTCTCAAACTAAGACAGAGTTTGTTTGTGAAATGACAGTTGACGTAAATCAGATGGATGACTAATCACCTTCATATTATGACTGTTACATCTGAGGAACTGCTGCAGATTCCAATTTGTAATAAACGCTTCTACAAAATATTTCTTTGTCGTGTTTTGTGAGATATACAATAAATAAGTGTCTGCTAGTTTCCAAATGTGATCGGCTGCTGTGGTTGATAAAGCTTTATATTCTGGTCTCATGCCAGAACTCTCACCTGACATGACTCCATGAGCATTTGAGCATTATGACTGGAATGTGGGCTTTCTATTTGTTTGTTTTTTCATTATTTAAAATAGTTCTGAAATGACAAAATGTTTGCTTTATGCACCCTAAAAAATCGAATTGAATAAGAGTAAATTGCTATCTCCAGATGCTTAGCAAACTAAGACTTTTACTTTTGTGCAGTGGTTCACGGTGCATTTTATACTTAAATATTTTATACAAATATTTTCTCTTCTTTCCATTGATTGATTCCTAGTTTTTGTTTGTTTGTTTTGTAGTATTTAGTTTTGTTTTGTCCATTCTTAATATTTTTACATTTCCTTTGAGTGTTGTATTTGTCAACTTTCAGCTCAAATTGGATAAAAACAATCTTTTCAATAAAAACACATGATTTAAAGTTATTTCATCAATGAATAACTGATTTCTAACAGTTGAATAATAAGGATAAGAAAAACCAAGCATCGTAGCGCGTTATTTATTCAGTCCCACCAATCCAGAGTCCACTTTCCGTCGTGTTTATGGACACAGGACTGTCCCCTAATGCAGACTTTGTTCTCCGAAAGCCCATTTGATGTTTCTGTCCCTTGTTAAGGCTCCAGAGTGTAACACTGTAGGTGGGGAGATAACATCAGGCTGAGTGAAACCTCTGCTCTGTGCTACTCACAGTCGATGATCTGATCTCCCTCCTTCCCTCCCTCTTGCCCTCCGCGGTGTGTGGGGAACTTCCCAGCCCCCGGACCCATGGTTTAGGAACCCCGGAACCAGACTTCCACCTCCTGTGCGCGATGCCCGTCTCTCTCCTTCCCTTCTTCTCAAGTGGGTGGTCCGGTGAGCTTTCTTTTGGGCGGGGTCCAGTGTTTCAACCCTCCTACCCCGTTCTTTCTTGAAACATGCTTTAATAGAGAAAGTATGCAACGCGCACTGCTCTGCTACAACCCCCCATTATACTGCAACTGGGGTATTCGTGACTGGACGTTAGGGGGGATCACACACATTTCCGATTAGAGGAGGGAGGGAGCGAGATTACCCTTTCGTACCAACCAATGAGGCGCTCGATACGCTAACATTTTCAGAGTTGCACGAAGTGAACTGACTCTGCAAAGTTCAGGTGAAACTGCTACGCGCCTTGAGGTAAGTCCGACGCTGGTAATGTGCTCGTTTCTCGCGGAGTGGGATATGAGTGGCTGTGCCTTGTGCGTGAACATGACTAGCCCTTACTGAACATGGAGACCACTGGCTCTGTGCATTTCCAGGATCGTTTCAAAGGAGAGCTTTTGCACCTGTGTTGTTCTCGCCTTTGTCCTTTGCCACTAAACTTTGTGCAGCTCTCCTTTCGCTTCTGTTTACTCACTATCAGTGCGGCAAAAGCCCACATATTTGAGATCGATTGCGCAAGGAATGCAAAGCTTGCGCAGGGTGATGTTGTTTTGAGCCGTGAGTTTTTTAAAACACCCTCGTCTCGTCTCGGTTGTTGTTTCGGCTCTTAACATGTGCCACCGACTTTCTAACTTTGGCTAATAAACAGCCATTGCGTTTTTAAGTCTCTGGAATGCTCCATACACCTCATCGCCAGTGTAAAAGAATGTGTTTTTATGATTGGATTTACCGCCCTTATGCAAAAAGTACATTGAGTCCCGTCCCTAAGTGGAAAACACTTCAGTGCTGCTTCTCGTTGCATTCATCCTTCGGTTCAAATATGCGAGCCAAAGCTCAGCGTGCGTCCCGTTTACTTTTTAAATAGTTTCTTCGAGGACATAGGCTGCATTTCTTAAATTACCCCCACTTCCGGTTTGAACGCGGCCGTTTTGATAGGCTGTGTTAGTAATTAGCGTTTGGCATATTCCTCAAGGCTTATATTCAACCACTGGAAATAGAGATTTACAAAATGCACAATCAAGTCTTGTCACAAATACATACCAATTTTTTATTTATTGTTTTATTATGTACTATAAGCCTATTATAAGCCAAAAAATGCTTGTTGTACTTGTATATAGGCTTTTAATGGTTCACTCACCCTGTCTGATTTTCAGTAGAAAATGTTTAAATGTTTTTAAGAAGAAATACTTTTAAACAGCTGGTTCCTGATCTGTTGAAGTGATTACTTTAATTGGTGATATATTTTAACATATTGTTTCACTTGATGCTAAGAATTTCCTTTTTTCTTTTAAAGAATAATTATTCTTCCTCTGACAATAAAACTCGAAGCAGCATCTGTACACTGACCTCGCAGACAACACAGAGGGCATGGAAAGACAAATTGTGGATAGGAGATTGAGTTGTGAATATCTGTGCTACTTTTAGTGCCTGCAAACCACTCTCATGTTTCCCTGCAATTGCCAGAGCCCTATGTGTATGTTTCCAAAGAAGCTTGTGCCAAGGCTTGTATACAAGCAGTTCCCACGCTCAAAAATTGATTCCTGTGTGATTTTTAAATTTTTTTTTTTATTATACGTTTACTCACACATTTTAAGCATGAATAGTTCTGGTATTTGTGCATTTGTCTGAGCCTTTGTAACATTTACATATAGATGAGATGTCAGAGGTACTCATTTCTAACAATGATTCTTGTAATGGTGTTTGCAGGTCCTGGTCCTTAGGTCTTCCTCTCTCTCAGCCATTGGGGCTTCAGGCTTTGATGCCCACACATTTTGAAGTAGGTGGACACGTACAGGCATGAGTAACAGTGGGACCAAAGAGCCATCTCCCCAGCCGAGCACTGTCCAGTCGCCTCCTGAACCTCAGCGCAGGGGCAGGGGTCGGCCACGGAAACAGCAGCAGGTCCGACCACAATGCAATTCTACCCACTTTAACATTAAAGCTGTACTGTTATCTCTCCTCCTCCTTCTCCCGCTGAGGCAAACTGTAGATTTATTGCTGAGTTAAAGCTTCCTATCTCTCTGCAGGAGCCTGTAGGACCACCGACCCCAAAGAGGCCAAGGGGACGGCCAAAAGGGAGCAAGAACAAAGGCCCCAAAACTGCACTAAAGGTTAAACTCACTGCTTGGCGTCCTAAAAGTACATTACTTTCAGTTAATATGTGCCTCTGCAGTTGCCGTCGGGCATCAGCGCTAACTCAAGTTGATTGAGAGACTCATATGAATCAATGACACATGAATGAAATAAATGAAATCAATCAAATATTGACAATGCTTAGTTACCTATATTTGTTACTCTTGGAAAAGCCATTATAAATGTGTCTTAAAAGGGAGGCACTCAGTAAAACGTCTTAAGTGGTTAATTTTTATGTCAATAAAGAAGAAGTTGTGACAAAAAATAAAGTCAAACACTATATTTTTTACTTTGGAGGTTAATTATAGACATATTTGTAGAAACAGAAGTCATTTTATCCTCACTAGCCTGTTTTTTTGTTAAAGACGTACATGTGCATTTGTAAATTTTATACATACAGTGTAAACACATTGAATGTATAGGTGTACTGAATACTGTATGCATCTCATTACTATGTCTTAACCTGGAATCACTGTATGGCACTTAATTATTACATTTTGAAGTGTGGCATGTTTTTTGTCTTTGTCATCCTAATCACGAAGAAAAACATTATTTTCAGCCTAAATTTGCAGCACACTGCTTTAAAGTGCTCTCAAATTGTCCAAAACTGCAATAAACAAACACAAATATAACATTGAGTGAATTTGGTGGTGTTCAGTTATTTAAAAAAAGTGCCTTATTCTGTTTTTTTTCTTAGAAAGTAGAGCCTGCTGGGGAGAGGCGACCGCGTGGCCGACCAAGGAAATGGGTATGGAGCAATCGCTGACATCTTCCACTGATCAACAAAACTCCAAACACTTTTTTTTAAAGTTAGTCCTGTGTTTCTTTTGTTACAGCCACAGAAAGTTGTTCAAGAAGCAGCAGAAGAGCAGCAGGTGAGGCGCTTGAAAACCCTCAAACAGCCTAGCGCACTTTTACAGTAATCTCATCTGCACAATACAGATTACTAATAACTTACTCCACATTTTAGATTAAAAGATTGCAGCTGGTGAGTGGAGTTTAGTCTTGTGCTTTCCTGGTTTAACAGAATTCTCCGTTTGTGTCACGCAGTCTCATTTTGACAGATTTCAGTAGATTTTTAAACGGTCAAAGACACAGAAAGTTCAGACAAGCTTATGTTCAGCATCAAATCTAAACCACATGCAAAATCCCCAGCTACAAAACTTTGTCTTTCTTGTCAATGACTGTGCAATTTCTGCAGAAGCTACAAATAAAAATGTGTTAAACCATGACACATTTCTAATATCTACTAATACTTCAAGAAACTCCATTACTCATCAGCTGACATGTTTTTGCGTGTCTAGTATGTGTCCATCATTAAATATGGAGAAGGGCTATGAAGACATACGTATATTTGCCTTTCTCTTAAAAACTTTCACTCTGCAAATTTTTTTTAACTCTTTCTGTGGCACTTACATGTGTGTGACTGATGTATGCAAACTGATATCAAAACTTCTTAGAATTGATGCCGAATTTCTCAGATACACCTCCAGACATCCTTTTGTGCATTTTAGGTTTTTTTTGTTCAAATGATTGCAAAACATTTTTTTAAACCAAAGCGAAGCACTTCTCTCAATGTCCCCCGTTTGGGCCTATCGCATCCTCTCCACGGAGCTGTCAGATGCTACTTGAACTGAAACCGTTAGCGACAAACTCCTTTTTCTCAGACGCACGCACATAAAGGGGAAGAATGAGTCAATGTCGAGAGAGGAAATCTGATACAACTGCTCTCTTGCTCTGTCTTCTTGGTTTCCTGACATAACTGTCTTCCTAACATTTCCAGTCCCAACCACCCATTCACACACAATCACTCATTTATGTATCCTCGTGGTCTCTCTTCTATTGATTACTCACACCAAGTCGCTGGGTACAATGAGACCAGATGAAGTGACAGTGCTTTTCTGCCTGTTTTTTCCAGGGCCCAGAGGAAGAAGAGTCTGAAGAGGGTCCCTCACAGTTTGAGCCTGCGTCATCTCAGGATCCAGAGCAGGAAGAAGGGGAGTAGATGGGATACCTTTCTACCTACCTCAAGGTTTGGCCTCAAGCAAACGGGGGTACAATATGACCCCTATCTGCCATGAGGATTCAGGAACACAAACGAACATACACACATAAACACATACACAAGGAAATGCATTGTGGTTTCGTTTTACTTGGATATAAACCAATACTGAACATTTTTGGATAAACCTGTTTATTCCCTCTGTATGTTGGATATGGGGTGGAAGAGGGGTGGAACGTATGGGCTAAATTTAGAGGGGGGTCACAGGGAAAAAAGGAACCAAACTGTTTTTTTTGTTTTCCAAATCAAGTGTCATGAATCCTTATGTGAAACGGGAGCAAGACACTGACATTTTTATCCAATGCTACAATATAACCAGGTGCGCTGAAGTCTTTACTATTAAAGCAGACATGAAAGGTTTTGTTTTAAAAAGCAGCCTCCGTTACAGGGAAACCGTGACAGTATTGGCTAAAATAATTAAATAAAATTAAACGTTCTACTCTTTAACATCATTTTTACTTTTCAAGAGCCCCTATTACCCTCATTAACGGATTACATTCTTGCCTCTACAGTAGAGGTTTACATGCTTTTAATCTTTTATGCTTTTCACTAATGTCTGTAAATGTTTGTGTGGCAGAGTGCACATGTGATTGTGTAGTATATTGTCTTATTCTATTTGTGTTATACACTATACTATACTGAAGTGGCCTTAAATGTTTAAATCAGATTGAAAGCAACTATTCCTTATCAGTCACTAAAACAACCAATAAGTATGTATCACATAGCTGGTGGTATAAAAACAGCACAGTACCCCCTTTAATCCATGTCTAATCCGATTGCTCAGATATTTACTTTGGTAATAATAGTTCATTTCATATACATTTGCTATATTTGATCATCTATTCATCACATCAATGATCAACCTTTCTGTGGCTTTATTGGATCCCTCTGGCTAGACACACACGGAAGTCTCACTATTCACTTTGTATTTATTAAGTTTTGATGGTTCAAAGTATGGCTTCAAGGCAGCTGTATGAGTTAATGCATGAACCGCTTTGCTAAACCATAAGCAGAATGCGCACACTATTGGTATGACAACACCAATAGTGTAAGCATCCTTTATGGTATAAAAAAGAAGTGGGAAGACTCAGCCTAAATAAAGGACCACAAAATAAAGTGGCCTAGATTTAAAAAAAAAATGCTATTTTGGGAGAACAGTGAATGTACATTTTTTTAGATGGATAGCTAATGAAAGTAAATAATCAATAATCAAAGGGAAATGTTCATAGGGGTAATGGAGGCTCTTCAACCAGTTTTAGGACTTGCGTATTTTGAAACAAAACCTCTTCAATTTGCTTTTGTCAAAAAGTGTTGACATGTCATTTTACCACACTCAGGATTTTACTATTACCGTGCTTTCACCCCATATTGAAACCTCAGGTACAAAACTATTCAGGAACATGTTGCCAGTCTACTCAGTAATAATTATTGTTCTGATGTTGTTTCTGATCTGTATTTGACATTACCAGAATGCCTTGACACAAAGACCTCATTTAAACCTCAGTAGAGCCTCAGTATCATGATCTGTCATTCTACCTCAGTAACACAAAAAGACAGCCACTCTCCACTCCCACAGCAGTGACATACAGTATATGCACCTATTATTTAAACATGTACGATGCAGACACACAACTTAGACAGGGAAAAAGCTGCAGCTGAAACACAGATACAAAAAATAAAACATTACACTCCACAAAACATTTGGCTCCCATTGTTCTCTTGGGGGGGAATTGCAGCCAATGGTTTACAATGCCTTAATGAAATATGTGCTTTTTAGGGTGTAGTTCTTTATGAAATACTTGTTTATTTTGGGTCTGTTACTTTTTTTTCTCATTTTACTGCATCATGTATTTTCTGATTATTACACTGTAAATGTTACATGTGACACTCTCAGTTCATGTGATTGAAAAGAAAAGCCAGCAATTAACAACACAGTGCTGAAATACATGACAGTCAGTCACAAAACGTAGATATTAGCTTACCCACTAAGTACCTATATATATGTATATTAATCACTTTATATAGTATTTTACCTGTCCCTTTTATAACAATTAAATTGTCTTTCATATCAGACAACTCCAAATAACTTCCTTGTTTTTTAAAAATCCAGATAACACACAGTTTTACCTCGTGGCAGTTTGTATAATTGAATGGTTTGACAATGGCGTGTTTTTGTAATCATTGTTTTTACTCACACAATTATAGGCTACATGTTATTACCTCTTCTTAATGCACTAGCTTATTGTGTCATCATTTTAGTAGGCCCACAGTTATGTTTCTTTCAAGTGAGATGATTAGCTTTATTCAGATCCTTTTCATGTATTTCAGCATTGTTCCACTGTCACATTTTGCTGCTGGATAGAAGAGGTAAACTCATTCACAGACAGGGTTGTTTTCTTGTTCAAACTGCATTGACTTTTCTTCTTACTTTGCCCTCTGGACTACCTCTGAAAACAAACACGCCTGGGTCATCTCTGAGGAAATGATTGGTTCGCTAGTTGTAGCTCCATCAGGCCTTCAGAGTGATCCAGACCTGACATGAAATGCAAAAAGAAGAACCTCAAAATACTGTAAAACCAGTACTGTTGTAGTCCTCTCATCTCATCTCGATTGTGGTGAATGGAAGTCAGCCTGAAGGCAACTCTTAATTTAACTACAGCTGAGTCGGTGCTTATTTTACATGAGCTGTGTGGTGATATTTACTCTCGTTTGGGGACGATGTTGTTCTGTGATTTTTAACTGATAGTGATGTAGTGACATACAGTATACTTGATCCAATTTCAACTATTGAAAAGTTGAAAAGTGTAACTTGAGAAATCATCTTTTATGCCTTACTCTTAACATCGTTTTCTAGTTATGTTATTGATATGTCCTCATCCACTTCATTAATACAACTCACAAACCTGTGATATATATTTTGTTATAATTCGTAACCATGTGATTTGTGTTATTCTGCTTCTTTATTGCTCATCAATAAAATATCACAACTATCAACTTGGCTCTGTAAATTTGTGCATTGGCATTAAACAAAAAGAAACACTTACTGTATCATTTTAATTTATACAATAGACACAGTACTAGAACAAAATGAACGTAGACGATTCACTTTAGGGTTCAGAACACTGATTTTTTTTTTTTTTTTAAAGCTTGTCAGGAAACAAAAAACACAAATGTACAGTCCTCTTTTATAAAATGTGTAAATATAGAAGCTCTGGAGAACTTCACTGACAAGCTACCAAACATTTTAACAGCACTGACATGAAAAGTGCATCACAACTGATGTGTGTTTGAAGAAATAACAGTGCAAGATCATACAGTGTGTGATGCTTTCTGTGATCTTCTCTTTTCAAACATGCACCTTCTTCCAAACTGTGTCTTGAACCAAAGCTTTTCTAAAAATGTCCAGCTCGTCCATTGCTTTCCTTCCTAATCAATGTCTTCAGAGGCCGCGCTGTGGTTTTACAAGCTGGAATCCGGTAATGGAAGAGAGCTGTTAAGCGTTGAGAGCTTTGGCTACATCTGTGAAGACCAGTCGACTGGGCCTCTGCGTGGTCCCTTGGGATGTTGTAAGAGTCTGCACAGGAGATGAGGAGGGGCATTGACTGTTAGTAACTACTGTTTGATCTAATGTAGTTTCTTTCCATTTTATGTAGGGCCAAACATAATAATGTAGTAATATTCAAATTATTACAGTAGGTCAATATAGTATATCCAGTTTCTGATTTGTAAGTTGTGCCAAAGGATTATAATATAACAGGTTATAATATTTTCCTTTGTTATATATATTGTTGTATTTCTACTCTATCTGGAATATGTATATGCGTGAAATTGTCATGTTTTTCTTTGGAGTGTAACTGGGACAAAAATATTTGATGTGAGATAGTACTAAAGATCACAAAAGAGAAGATATAGAAGAAAAAGCAGGGTAAAAATTTGTAATAATGATAAGGAGTCCACTATGAAGATGTACCATCAAGATGAATAAATGAATTAGAATTTGAAAAGAGTCATTTAGTTAATTTTTTTTGTTTGACATGAAAGAGTGAGGATAGTGTTACAAAGGGGGTCAGAAAGATGCACACATAAGTGATACTTTACCGGGTGTGGGGTTACCATAATACCACTGTCACAACTTCAAAGGAAATACAAAAAATAAAAAAATATATATTATGACAGTACTAATAAGAAAAGCATGGAATAAAGTAAATATACTGATAATGGTTTGGATGGTTTAATAATCGTAGTTGAGACCACTTTAGTTCCATCACGGTTTGTCTTACCTTGGCATTGGGACCCGAGATGCTGCCATCGCGGCCGTGGTCCAGTAACTCCTGTTCCAGCAGGTCGTCCTGTTCCTCTGCTGGGTCAAAGTTGTACATCGGCATGAGCTGGTGCCTTAGCTTTTCCAACCTGAAAGACAAGTTTATAAAGGCAGTTAAGTCAGGTAATAACCAACCCATAAGATGAACAGACACCCAAAACGTACCTCTTTCTTTTCCGAATATACAACATCTGGAAAACAGTAAAAGCTTTGTGAATTAGAACCATGTGCAACTGTATAATATCTAACAATCAACTACAAAGTATGATTTTTAAAGGCTATATTTAAATTTCTTACAATGGCCACAGCTAAACCGATGACAGTGATGATTCCAAATGGTACGAGCACCATTCCCATTCCCGACCCTTCGATTGCTGTCTCTGGGATTGTGGTGGCATTGAAGCTGGTCTCATTGGTTGTTATGGTAACAGTCATTAGCGTTGTCCTGATGTTTTCTCTGGCAGTGGCACTGGTTGAGAGAAAAGGGATGGAAGCGGTGGTCGTGGCAGGTGTGGAGAGTACACTGGTGCTCGTCTTTGCTGCAGTAACAGCCATGGTCAGGTGGTACTGCTGCAACCCAAGGGTGCGTTTACTGCCTTGTAAGTTATGCCGCTGGGTCGTTCAACTTGTATCTTCTACGCTCGACACAGACATCTTTCTTTTGGTCTGCTGGAGTGCTGATGATGCCTTAGTCATGTGAGCTTGAAGGTTAAATCAAACAAATGAACATAAAAAAATATCATTAGTGGTCATTGTTACAGTAGTGGTTTCGTGAAAGCTTCATTGTACATGCACATAATTTATGATTACAAATGTGAACCGTTAACGCACTGCATCCTCAATTTTACTCAAGCCATGGCTGTTAGCGTCAGCTGGTTGTGGTAGGCGTTTTTGGGCAGGATGTGGGTAGAAAAGGCACACGAGGAGAGTGGCAACAGGCTTGAGAAAATAGAGAGGAATACTAACCACTCAAACTGTAGCATGCTTGATGAGGAAATGTGCTGGCAAGTGTGTTCAAACTCAGAATCAAACACACACCCACCCACGCTTACTACCAGCTCCATAAATACCCCCTGCATCCAAGACTGGGTTTATGTCATCCCCTCATAAAAAGACTAGGCACATGTACTCAAAGCAGAAAGCAATATAACTTACAGATTCATACTTGGCATTAACAATACTACAGATTTTTTCTCTCCATTTTAAAGAAAGGTATGTGGTGACACAGGAAGGCAGTAGACATATGATCCAAGCCTCTCAATTTAGTGCATCCTGTCTGCTTGTGCCCTTAATGAGGAACATGTGCAGCTTAAGCAAACAACCAGTGAGCCACTGCACAAATGTAGAGCATTTTACATGGCCGTCATTGTTTGTATGGTGCATACATGTGCTCCTGTTAAGTGATACACAACATGTTATTTTTAGTCAAACAGTAGAGCCACTAATCCTGCCAACGTGACCGTGTCCTCCACCGTGAGGCCTCTTGAATTAAAGATGCATACGTACCTTTACATATAACATGCATAAGTTCAGAGGTGAGCTATGAGGCAAGCTAGAGGAGGTAAATTTTCATTGGAGGCGGCATTTCATTCTCTGTCTGCCCCTCCTCCCCTGCTTCTCCTTTTAGCAATGCAGGTACAGGCTGTTTACACTGAAGAAGCAGCCATTTCTCTGAAGATGGACTCCACACAGAAGGTAAGCCAATCCCGACAGTCTCCGAGAGATCCCCTTCCCGTCTCAAATTGCCTCCCAAGATCTACTCCCCTGTATCTCCCTTTCTTATGTTTCACACAACAGAGGCTGCTCCAGGGATGCTGCAAACAGAGATCAGTGCTGTGAGCTCCCTCCCCCTCCGACGTGCTATTGGTCCGACTGCTACAAGATGACAGCTGTGGTTGGCTCTCGCAGCCGTCTATTTGGCTTTGCAGGGATGAGGATGGGATTTACTGGCTCTGCACACCAGATGCTGTCAGGCCCATGTGAATGACTGCATCCGGGTAGCAGGTCTGAGGAAATTAACCCTATCATGTCTTTATCCTCTACCCATGACCTGAAATCACTCTGACAAAAAAAACCTCTCTCTTCTGGTCTGATAATCTTTAATGGAGAATTGTAATCGTGCATGGTTGATTTTTTAAACTTAACACAATAATAACAATGGAAGCGCATATTCAAGGAACTTTAGCTCATTTTGAACAGGTCTCCAGTCATCATGGCAACAAATTCTGTGGGATTTAAGTAGTAAAATAATACTGTAAGACGTATTGTAGAACACATATGGTGATAAATCATAATGTTACCTTCATAATCAATGGTTCCATCTCCATCTTTGTCTGCTTCTTTCATCATCTCCTCTGCCTCAATCTCATTGAGCGGTTCCCCTGCATTTGTCAGTACATATCTGAAAATATATTAAACATAATGTTCAAAGAAAAGCATAATTACAGAGTTTTATTCACTACAGCATCAAAAAAATTAAATGGGTCATTCCACATGAAATCCACAGAATTCAGAAAAAGATTCCCACTTGACCATCTTGGATTAAGTTCAAAATCGGTGTGATCAATGTCCATATGCCCTGTAGTATATGTGATAATTTTTATGTTGTTGTCATTTGTGAGATTTTTTATGTTTTAAGAAGAAGCTTGTGTCAGGCCTAAATTGGGGCTAATTGAAAATGACAAAGTTCCATGAGACATAATTTATTATTAGTGCCAAATAAAATTTCAGACATTGTTCTACATTTTTTAAAGTCCTTAATCTGTGAAAGAAATTGTATTTGATATTCTGGGCATTCATATCCTCACAATAAACCACAATGGGTTTTTCAAAATGGGATTTAAAAGCACTGAAAGCACAAGCAAGAAGTATTATTTAAAATATGTTACATTTTCAGATCTGTTATACATTAAACATTAAAAAATTATATTTTTCAAGCTCATGGAATAAGCAGGAGTCCTTGGTAAAGGCAGAAAAAAATCTAGCTGTTTCTTTGAAGAAAACTACAGACTTATTAATTAATTGAAGAAAGATAGTGGCCATGGTGTTAGCTGTTAGACATCTGTGTTTGAGTCTCCAGGTAATGAATTGGATTAATAATTCTCAACCTGAGGCCTCTTGAAAAACTGAATTATCAGTTTTATCTGCTGTTGCCTGTATCATTTAACCAGTTAGTCAGAAAATGAATTGTGGAAAAATATATCTCAAAAAGTAAAATAGTAATAAATATAGTAATATAGTAATTATTTTGAAATACACTAAACTTATTTTTACCATTATACTTTACATATTCTCGTTGGTTCAATAAAATGTGAGCAGATAAGTTTAGGTAATAGAAATCATTATGTCCTTGTTTAATAAAATGTTTCTTTTTTTAATATATCTTCCGTTTACGTATAACATATTCTTATATTATAGTATGTTTAGGCTGACCACACATGGATTTATGAAACAGATGATAACAACATGGTTGCCATCCTGACTTGACTTGTTCTGCATTTACCACTGAACCTTTGCTATTTCCAATGGTATAACTTCTTTCCCGGTAGATAGTGGCATACATTTAAAATATTCGCCTGAAATACAGGTTTGACATGATTTTTTTTAATAATCATGATTAGTTCAAGACTTCTCACAATCTGAAATTATTATCTGGCACAAATAGTCAACGAAATATAGCTTGTGGAGCTTTATCATTTCCAATCAGCCCTGATTTAGGCCTGGCGCAAGTCTTGTAAACTAAAAATATAGAAACCACCTGCAAATTTATCACATGTGCTACTGGGCATTTGGAAGTTTGCAAGTTTGTGGGAGGCCTCTGTTGATTTCACATGGAATTACCCTAAACCTGACTCTTGCCTACATCTCCAAATTAGGGGTGTCTTAAAACATAGAAAAGCTAAAGACAAATAACCACGCAGAATTTACAAAACACAGAAACATCATTCTTACTTGAGTGTGTTCCATTCAATGTATCCCTTTGCTTCTTTGTCAAACACCTTGAAAGCAGCTCTGAGTTCGGCATCCTGGTTCTTGGTTCGCTCATGGTACAGTGCCATAAGAGCTAGAAAACTGTCGCAGTTAAAGATCCCTTTACCTGAGGTGAAATAAAAGACATTGTTTTGCTTTGGTATTAAAAAGATTTAAAGTGGAGAGTAACACATAGTTTAAGGCAGTGGTCAACTGGTCTTATTTAGGGACCCACATTTTTTCTTGGTCATTTGGTGCGACCCACTAATTTTCCCAATATACATATTTCTTAAACATAAATTAAATGCTTTCACTCAATAACTTTACTCTATGAATCCACACATAACCCAAATTAACCTGTCTCTTTTTAATTAGTTTGTGGTTCCAATAGGATCATTAAACTGCACTCTGCGACCCAACCAAGAATATATCTGCGACCCATTTATGGGTCCTGACCCACTAGTTGAGAATGACTAGTTTAAGGTATATGGAAACATAAATGACAGGACTATAGTGACACTCAATGAAACACTGCCATCTAGTGACATCTGAATCTTCCTGTAGCGATCAGATTCATTTGACAGATGGAGACAAACTATAATATGGAATATAGTAATATTTCATTAATGTATGTCAACTTAATACAAACTTTAACATGTAGATTTCCTGCGAGTGCTAGTGTTAAATGTGAAAGGGCAATTTTAAATCAAACATTCAAAAGGTGTAATCCAATAGAAGACATCTAAAAATGTACATCCTGTTGTTACCTACTTATAACTATTAAGAGCTGTTGAGAAAAAAAATTACCATCTTTGTCCACGTCTTTGGCCATCTGACTGAGCTCTCTTTTTGTAGGATTGATACCCATTAAACTCATCAGTCTCTCCAGCTCCAGGGTCTTCACATCTCCATTTCCCTCTTCATCGAACATCTCAAAAATTCCTTTATACTGTGTAATCTGCTCCTGTGTTAACTTACTGACCTGCGTGAATCAGTGTGAAAGTTACTTAAGAGCAGCACAGCAAATAAAACTGTAAGTTGAATGATTCGTTTAAAAGTACCCACCATTTTCAGTTTGATATAAAAAACACAGCTGTGGACAGGATCACGGTAAAAACAGCTTCTGAGAGGATTAGAGGATGTCTTTGACTCATCAGCAGCGCCTTTTCCCCAGAGTTGAAGAGGGCCTGGCTGCTTCTAAACCTTTTATGGCATTATGGGAGTGGGCCTATAGTCTCCCTTGAGAAATGCACTATTTAGGTATCAGTCTAAAGCATGACACTCAAGTTATTAATTAATATTCTTGGTTGAATAAACATTTATTATCTATTTAACTGTTCTGTGCTCAGATTGGCCAAAATAGAAAGACGCACACAGAAACAACATAACAAAACAGTGACATACACTGTCCTCTATTTGGCATGTTCCTTGGATGGGAATAGCAATTAAGATGTTTAAAGATTAACAGGTGTTTGTGCAACCCCCTGTGAATATTCTGAAAGCAGGCAACCAAATAAGGAGGACCCTAATTTCAAGAAGTTATTTTTGCCAGTGTAAAGGGAATAATTGGAATTTTACATCAGCTAGGGAAGAGGAACAAGAGCTGAATAAATCTGTTTGTGCTTTACCTACAATTGGGAATAAAAAGAGGGCCATATGCCTCTGGAGACTGCTTTAAAAGAATTTATGGGGGTTCAGGTTTTACTCTGATTAATGAACATAAAACTTCAATCACCTGATATAAGTCAAAGTAAGTCTACAGTTTATCGTAGACTACACACAACAAAATAGGTCACATTAATACAACTAACATACAAGTATTGTAGACCAGGATTTATACAAAACGTGATGGAGCTCATTCTCGCCTTTAACAAGTCCAGCTCTTTGGGTGGCTTTCAAATAAACTTTATCCACTTGTAGATTTATTCTGTATTTTGTATTATTTATTCTGCTCAAGTAAGTCTGGCTCAACTGAGCCTGTGTCAAGTCAGCCTGACTTAAATAAACCTGGTTCAAGTGAGCCTGGGCCAAGTGAGTCTGACTTAAATAAACCTTGTTCAAGTGAGCCTGGTTCAAGTGAGCCGGGCTCAAGGCTCAGCTGAAGCTCAGCTGAGGCTGGCTCAAGTCAGCCTGGCTTAAATATAGTGTTCTGACTAAATAAGAAGCTCCTTGAGTTTCCTATATCTCTGTCTTTTTTATGACAACTCAGTGTCCAATAGCGTAGGCAAAGCTTCTCAAACTGCACATTGATTAGCAGGTGTAAATTTCTGTACAGAAGATCAGATGTGGTCATAACAGCTAAATGAGCTCAATTTAAGTAGTCTTTGAGTTATTTTTATAATTATATTTATGTTTCAACTCTACCTATTTTTCTCATTTTTTCTGATTTTGATTATGTGCTGGGGGCTAGATGGAAAGCTCTATATGTGTGTGTGTGTTGTAAATTACAAAAGATAGGTTGAATGACTAGTTTTAAAAGAAACTGCAGTTTTGCTGTTAGGAGTAAAGTTTGCCAAGTTTCAGCAATAAAATAAAGAGAATAAACGGTCAATCTGAGGCACTAGAATGCTTGGGGACAAGGCTATTAATCATTCAGATTTTGTGCAGTCAGGTTGATTATGTTTTAGCAAATGGACTTTTATGCCATTTCTTCTATTACACCCTGTTATGTTTTTGAAATTGTTCACAACACTGATGTCCACCAACAATACGCTCAAAGTAAATCAAAGTGGAGTCTTTCCGCCCACCCCAGGCAGTCTGCCAGTCAGTAATATAGGGCACTACTGCTACAAAACATACCAATGACTGCTGGCAAGTTCACTATCCTTAATTTTTGTCAAAGAGCCTAATAACACTAGAGGTCCAGAAGCTCCAGGTGTGGTTTGACTCCAGTGGAAGGTTCCTTTTCCTGGCCGCTGCTGCAGTGGGGTCTCCCGGTGCTGACTGCAGGGTTACCGCGCCCATCTCGTCGTTTATGGCCGGACGAGTGTCTTACTACCAAGGGGGCAAATGTTAAGCTTGGCAAAAGGAAGGCAGTAGGCGACATTGTTCGACGGGGCATAGACAGTTTAGATTTGTGCTTGTTCGATCAGTATCTTGAGCACAAGGCTGGTGGGTGTGATTCCCCCGCCCCTCTCCTCTGTGTTGACCGAGGTTGTCGAGCTCCAGTCGTAGCTGCGTTGGGGAAGGGCTGCTCCGCGGATCACTGGCGCTAGCAGCGGGCTAAGCTAGTTACAAAGCTAGCGTTGTGCTGCTCGTTGATGCGTGGATCGGAGATTTACGCCGCCTTGTTTTCCAGTCAATGCCAAAACGCAAAAATAGACGCAAAATAAATCAGGTAAGAGAATATTAAGACAAAACTGCAATGCTGTCATATATTTTGCATTGGCGATGAATGAAATTAGCTGATAAATTATGGTGAAACTGAGGAGCCCGGGGGTGGGGTAGTGAATGCTAGCATCTTAGCCATTTAGTTAGCTGCGTTGGGCTAACTTGGTTGTTTTAACACAAGCAATTGCGAGTAACCACAGAGTGGCTGCAACAAGATGGACTTGTATTTAGACACTAGTGCACATAACCAGACGCAGATTTAGCGTATCCCCATTTTACTGTCATGCACTGAATATTAAAACTGAGTTTTAATGTAAGTGGAAGCCTCTGTTACATTACCATTGGTCAGTGAGGTTTGTGACAGTGATGGCCCCGCGGAGGTGCTTCTTGGCCTAAAGCACAGTCCCTAAAACCACTCAAATACTTATTAATAATTAGCCTATTGGCAAATGAGATGGTTGTAATTATTCTTAGTAATACTCTGTAAATGTTGAGTGCTGCATTGTCATGTGGTAGACTTTTAAATGTTTCATATATTGTTGATAGTTGATGATGACACACTGGGTTGGGCTGGTACGATCAACAAATTATATAGATGTAAGGGGGAAACTGTACTGGATCCCTAACCAGCATCAGAAATACTAAATAGTAATAGACTATTCAGACAGAGCTTGAATGTGTGGTAGTGGGTTACCGCGTTAACACCCTTTTTGAAAGCCAGACTAAGAAGTTCGCATTTTCATGTCACTGTAATTAAACATCGAATCGATTGAATTTCTAGATGGTTATGTTGAGCCGGTGGGCAGGTCTGCAGCTGTATACGGTGGGTAGGCGATCATGGGGCTTATAATATATAAGCTTTATATTATTGTATGAATCACTCAGTGTAGTCCACACAGGCCATCACCGCCCGACCTTGCAGTTTTATGGGCTGAAATCGACTGTACCTCCCGGGCCGCGAATAAATACGCATTTACCGCTTTGTCGTAATCAAATCAACTTGCTACTGCATAATAAGATTGTCTGTGTGTAACTAAGTGGATTTCTCTAGGCCGAGCTGGACCCGAGTTTATAGATTTACCCAGTTGGCTCACTGCTAGCTACATAGCACTCCGTGTAATTGCGGAAGAGCGGCGGAGTGTGTCTCATTGGCTGTGGTTAACGCCGTTATACAGTAAATTCTTACACTTCCTAAATAAATCTGTTAAATTCAGCGGCTTTATCTCATCTTAATTTGTGATTATCACTAATCCCGATAGAAGTGCGGTGATGAAGTCCGCTGCGCTTTGGTGAAGTGGCTCTGCTGCCTACAGGCCTTCACTATCAAGCCTGCTACAAGCTAACTAGCGGACGACAATCTGCAAGATGGCGTTAGCTGCATCTTTTCAGATTTACATCAGCGCGAGTCATAATAACATCACACCCTTCACAGTGAGCTCGGGAAAGTCTTTATATCATAAACGTATCATATATAGCAATGAGAAAACAATGCAAGTTGTTGGTAAAATATCTTGAGTCAGGGCATTAGCAGCGTTTCTTGAGGCATTTCTTTGGGCCATTTAGGCCAAGTGAAAGCCTTCGTGCAAGTGATATGTGGACACTTCTAGCTTTTACCTCTGATTGTCTCCACACTGTCAAGAACAAAGTTGAAGATTTATTTCTAGTAACTGTAAAATGTAAAATATTGAAATGTAATTTTACAATTAAAATATTGCTTGAGTTTTAATGTACAGATATGTTATTATGCTGCTAATATTCTTCAAATTTAAAATTTAAAAAAGCTGTAACCCTCTGGTTTGTGTAAACCGGTATGTTGCTGCTATTCAAATATAATGCAAACTATTCCATGATTGTAGGCAAATCACTAAACTGCAAACAGTGACTAAGTCAACTCAGGCAGCTCTAATGGGAAAACATGTGCAGAAAGACTTATAACACTTGTTAGGCTTGTTCATGTATTATGTGTGGCCACAGTTGACCACTATAAGAAGGTTCTGTGCCATATGCTATTCATAATATGAATCGCAAAGAGGAAATCTAGGCACTTAGTTTAAGCATATTTTATGTAAAAGAATTAAGATTAAATTCATCCTTTTATGATTGAGAAAACATGTCTAATGCCTGGAATGGGTGAGCCAGCTGTTTATGTTAGTGGACATGGATAGGATTAGAGAGTCATTGACGGAGGATTTTAGCTTTTAGGATTATGGAGCTGGTTATGGTCCTCTCTATGATCCAGCTTTAGACCTGTGAAAGACTGTATTATTATCATTTAATGGTGCAATCAGCTGGCACACCATTTATGAACAGATGTAACTGGAGAGATTAATCTTCAACATTAAACAGAAATTGTAGGTGACACCTTTGGCCTCATAGAGTAGCAGGCTCAGACTTCCCTTAGGGACCTGGGAACTGCTAGTGAGCTGCTACTCCCGGCTGTTTGCCACAGCTCATTGTTTATCATGCAGTCAGCTGACCCTGATCAGGCGCTTGGAAAGGAGAAGTGATGAGGCAGAGGAACTCCCTAACTGTAAGCGTCCATAGAGGTCAATAATAAAGTCTTAATGTGGAGTATTAGCAAATGAGATCTTTACAAAATAACTCAGCTTCCCCCTTTAGCATCACTATTTTAAACAATGTAAATATATACACCTAAATATATCTATACATTTGTGAATCTATTATACCATAACGCATTTACTATTCTGATTCTCATTGATTAAATGCATACAAGTAACAAATTAAATAAAAGACCTTTTGGTCTTCTTCGGGGATTGTTCTCATTGATCATTAAAGTATAATTTCTATAAAAGCTCTTTCACCAACTGGATGTGGCATAAATGAGATTGCCTATTTGGTAGGTATGCATAAATGGACAATTTCCTATATTATCATTGCAAACTATTTCAAGGTGAGAATGACATTTGTTTGTGACTTGATGATACTGCATAATAATCAGATTCCATGACATATTTATTATGAGATTACTCTGTATAAGAGGATAACCTGCGTTATAAAGGTCAACCAATCAGTGGACCTGAAGGGTAACCTAGTTAGGTAAAGAAGGTTTTCAGACCTGTCTTGAAAGGTCCTATAGATAGTGAGCTTTCTGAACTACGTCAGGTAAGGTGAAGCAACTTTGACTGGGATAAATGCTGATTTTCCATTTGCGTAACTTTTATATTGTTAATGCTGTTACTATGGGCTGTATAATGTATTTGACCAAAATATTGTCTGGTTAATGGTGTAAGACTCATGGTTCTAATAATTGTGTTACAGGATACAAAGTGTTCTATGATTCAAAATGTATGAAAAAATTTTTTTGTGTTTTATTTTAGAAGGCAATGCAATAGTGAGGGATGAGTGTGCAAGTCTTGATGATTGATGGACTGATTGTATTTCTCCTACAACAACTTAATAATGAATTTAAATTACAGACTTGCATATGCATATTTGACAATTGTTAAACAAATTACAATATTATCTCTGGATGTGGTCTGAGGCTTTGTATTAATATAATTTACTTATTGATTAGCTGGCTAAAATTGTGAGTATCTAAGGGATTGGGGTCAACAGGATAATGACTGCTTTTGGATGACTAGAAAGTTGAGCCTTTACAGGATTTATCTAGCATTCAAATTGTGTGTCAGCATTATTTTATTGACAATTAATTACAAAAGATACGTTAAATGATTGGTTTTAAAAGAAACTCTGCAGTTTTGTTGTTAGGAGTAAAGTTTGCCTACAGTTGTAAATTGCATGTGCATTTTTTTTCCAAATTCAATAAAGGGTAATTCATGTTAATAATTGTGTTTTTCTTTTTCTTAGATCAACAAGTGCCCCAGCAGCTGAAGTAAGATAATTGAAAAAACTGAATAAAATGAGTGAACTGGACCAGTTACGCCAAGAGGCAGAGCAGCTCAAAAATCAGATCAGAGTAAGTAGATGTTTTGTACTTTGCTGTCACCATAGTACCAAGTTTGTTTATAGACTAAGAATCTTTGCCATCATTTCTTCAGGATGCCCGGAAAGCATGTGCAGATGCTACACTATCACAGGTAAGTTTTCAGAGTGTGGGTCTATATTTGACTTAAAAACCATGTGAAAAATAACCACAGGCTTTATGCTTTGCAGATCACAGCTAATATCGACCCTGTTGGCCGAATCCAAATGCGTACAAGACGAACGCTGCGGGGTCATTTGGCTAAAATCTATGCCATGCACTGGGGAACAGATTCTAGGTAAGCCAAATGCATGAACTGATACTAGATATATAGACATCTCTTCCTATATTCACATATTCTGGATTGTTGTTTATTTTCCTGCAAAACTAAGCTCAATGTCCATCTCATCCCTCATTTAAGGGTTTCCATGTAATTGCTGATGTTGACACTATTATGCAATTGATTATAAGAAAGTTCTTGGTTGAATTTTTTTCTTTGGCTTAGATAGATTTATTGTGACAGCTATAAAGAAGCAGCTGCATAAATACTGTTTTAATTCTTCCAGGCTGTTGGTCAGTGCCTCTCAAGATGGCAAACTGATTATTTGGGACAGCTATACCACAAATAAGGTATGTTTTAATAACACTGAGTGTAATGAGGAGAATGTAAGAACCTAAGGTTGTGCCATAACCTAGTCAGTGCCAAGTAGTCCATTCATATCATTATGCTACAGTTAAACTACTTGTAACAACTGTATTGTGTCGACTACACAATTTTGTTTTTATTTTTTCAAATTACATTTTATAATAATCAAGTTTTGAGTATTATTTGTGCTGCTGTGAACCTTATTGTGGGCATGTATTTATTATATTATGGCAGTTCTAGAAATTACTCTGCTTATTTCTGCTTAAATTGTTGCACATCAGCTGAGAGATGCGTTCATGGCTTCTGCTGTAGGGCTAAATGGTTTGGTGTGCAGCTGGACACAGTGTCCAGTATGCATGTCTGATGAGTAATTTGGGGGAATGAAAGTGTTTTGTCTGGTTCTAGATTTTTTTGCAACACAAAAAACATTATTTTTTTAATCCAAAAAGTTAGAAATAAAACTAATGAGACAACTAAATGTAATCTTGTTGTGCAGGCTTGTTTGAGGTCAGATAGAGATATAGGGTATAGTATGGGGTATAGGGGATACTTTAATGCACATACGGACAGAAATAGAAAAATTGCTGGCTTCATTACTCCTCAGATTAAGCATTATGCTCTTTGTGTGTGTATTACTAAGTCGCAGCTCACTGATCAATGATTACTATATCATGTTTCTTATCATAAATAGATAGATAAAAACGATACAGGCATGATAATCCAGGGTCCTGCCTTTCTTCTAAGCAGTAAATGGTGTGGTATAATTTCTTATAAACTGATAGATTTGTGTTTTATACATGATCTTTGTCATAGGTTCATGCCATTCCACTTCGATCCTCCTGGGTCATGACTTGTGCATATGCACCTTCAGGAAATTATGTGGCCTGCGGTGGTTTAGATAATATCTGCTCCATTTACAACCTGAAAACTCGCGAGGGGAATGTACGTGTGAGCCGTGAGCTTGCTGGACATACAGGTGCGTACTTTCTTTTTAATAAAATGCACATGCAGAAATGTATAGACATTCTAAAATATTTGGGGCTTATATTACATCAGTTTGTTTGTTTATTTTAATTTTAGGATACCTGTCCTGTTGTCGCTTTCTTGATGACAACCAGATTGTTACGAGCTCTGGAGATACCACTTGGTAAATACAAAAATCCCCCACTTTGAATTACATCACTGGAGTACTTTTAACAGAGAATAAGACAGTAGTGGGATGTTTGAAATGGCCAATGAAATCTGTCGTTTTTTAGTGCACTTTGGGACATTGAGACTGGCCAGCAGACGACTACATTTGCTGGACACACAGGTGATGTCATGAGCCTGTCATTGGCCCCTGACTCCCGGTTATTCGTCTCTGGTGCTTGTGATGCCTCTGCTAAACTCTGGGATGTTCGAGAGGGCATGTGCAGACAGACATTCACTGGTCATGAGTCTGACATCAATGCCATTTGTGTAAGTTTATATTTTATGCTGTTATTACATTGTTTGTAATAAACCTTATTTTATATTTATTTTATTTACATTGTTGTCTTGTTACAGTTTTTCCCTAATGGCAATGCCTTTGCCACGGGGTCAGATGATGCCACCTGCAGGCTGTTTGATCTGCGTGCTGATCAGGAATTAATGATCTACTCTCATGACAACATTATATGTGGAATTACTTCAGTTGCATTCTCCAAAAGTGGCCGTCTTCTTCTGGCTGGATACGATGACTTCAACTGTAACGTGTGGGACACACTAAAAGCTGACCGTGCTGGTTAGTCCTAAATTGTTTTAACTTAACTTGAGCTAGAGGTTTTTTTGTGTGTGTGTTTGACTGCTGCTGCTGCTTTTGGACTTCTAACATGTTTTTCATCATCTAGGTGTGTTGGCTGGGCATGATAACCGTGTTAGCTGCCTGGGAGTTACTGATGATGGTATGGCAGTTGCAACAGGATCCTGGGACAGTTTTCTGAAGATCTGGAATTGAAGCCTGAAGGTACATTTTATTTACTTTTTCCTTTCCTAATAATTGATACCAATAATAAAAAAAAAATTATCTACATCATGAGATGGCTTCAGTTAGGAATTCCCAATGCAGTGACACTGTTGAATTGATTAAAAACAACAGATCCAGAAGAACCTTAATGAGCCAAAAGTACATCCTAAATCTTCTTGTCTGTATCTATCACCTTTTTTCTTAAAAAAAACCCTAAGTACTATGTAGGAACTATGCTTTTAAAATATGACTATGGTCAGGTTTGTTACTTTTCCCTCTGATGTTTTTGTTTCTTTAGATGTTCATTAAACTCCAAAGTTGACTGGAAGACCATTACAACTTCAGAATGTTCACAGCATCTTCAACACTGTTTAAACTGACTTGGACACCACAAAATCGAAGGGAAACCAATGCCTTTCCTACACAAAGAAGAGCACAATTGTTTATCACCTAGTTATGAAAGGATCTCCTGTGGTATCAAATCAGAAACTTGTGCATTCCTTCTTGGACCATTTTATGTTACCTTGAAAGAGAAAAACAACACTATCATCCCATGCAAATGTGTGCGTCTTGAAAGCAAATGTTGGAGTGTAATTGTACAAATTATTTAACTTTTTTAAAGAATTCTATTCTGATGGTTTGTTATTCTCGATGGCTTTCTTTTTGTCATTTCTTTTGGTTTTAGATATATTTGAATTACAGCCTGTCTTTCTAATTGAGTAAAATCATGTAACAGATGAGAAAACATGCAGAAGTAAAAGCTTGGATCATATTACACGAGCAGCTTTCAAAATGTCTATGATGTATTTATATACTAGCTGTTTTTGTTTCATCACAGCCTTTTGCACATGAAGAAGCTTTGCCTCTCAACTAATACTATTTTAACTAACCAAGCACATGCTAAGTTATGAATGCTCATTCCAGTACAAAAGGAGTTATTACGAGTAACTTATCCAGTTAACCCCCTTAATTCTTGTACATGCCTTTGACTTGGGGTGGGAGAGGGGAGGGGACATAACTGGGGCATGGCTGGATTTTATTATATGATTGGGGGATTGTGTTTAGTATCCACTTTGAGTGAAACACCTCACCTGACTAAATAGACACTTCCTTTTGCTTGGGACTGCAGTTGCAACTCTGTGAATGAAATGTACAAATCAATGTCTGAAAATAATGGTCTGATGTTTTAAGTTAAGACATTTAATTTTGTCTGCCATGAATTAATTTAGATGTGCATGCTGTAGACTTGCTTTCAATGGTGCAAAAACCTTAGATTTATTTCTGAAAAGGAGAGTAACCTATTGATTGAACTTAATGAAAGCCAACTTTTCTTTGGCTCAAACTCTGCATACATCATGTACTAATACTGGTAATGCTATGCACCAGAGTGAGCAAGAATGGAAAAAGGCTTACTATTGACTGCATATTAGTGTAAATTATGCTTACCAGTTCTATTGATGCCAATTTTGTAATAATTATAACAATCATTGTGAAAATTTTATCCTTGACAAGTCCTTTCTCTCCTTTAAACCTTCACACTCAATGGAACAAAACATCCTCACATACTGTCCATTATTAAAACTTTTGTACATTTTTTTTCTTGGTCTTAAATTTTAAATTGGAGCATCTGAATGACAACATTTCACTGTATACAGAAGCACTTTTGTTAAAGTTGTGACATTTTTTCACTTTTCTTTTTTTCTGCGATGATGTACAATAAATGTGATGTATTCGTGTGTGGCCACAAGTGAAAATGCAATTCAACTGAGATGGATTCCCTTTTCTCTTTCCATTAATATTATAGAGCTCTGCACCCTTATGTACCTTTCACTTTTTGTATTTCATTTCAGTCTGTTGGTGTTCCACGGTGAGCTGGATGCAAGATAGATACTGTACTAAATTGTACTGTTATTGATTGAAAAATGTAATAAAAAGATGTTTGAGATCTCTTTTGCTCATATGTTAATTAGCCCACTGGTGAAGTAAAACATGAGACTACAATGAGTTATTTTTTACTATACTGCATACTTTACATGTCTGGTTTTGTACATTTAGGATAAAAAAAAGAAACCCAGATCATAAGACCAAACATTACAACTATTAGGCCAGAAAATACCAAAGTGGTTACAATGCCTGATTTAAGTTCATGTAACTTAAGTACACTTAATTTAAAAAAAATCAAGTGCTTCTTTTTTGTATTTTACAAATGAAATAACCAGTACTAGGCTACAATTACATAGCCTTGTTTCCTCACATTTTGAAAATGTAAATTAATTAGAACAAAAAGGAGATCCCTTATCTCTTATCACTAACAAAAAATACAGTTTTTTGTAAGGACCATTTAACTGGTAAATAATTGCAGATGTTAGGTTCCAGATGACATCACTTAAAAGTATTCAGACACAGCGGGGCGTTATGACTATAGCAGCCCTGTAGGGGGCGCTAGATGTTTGCTGTGAGGTAAGTTCTTTTGGTGAAATTCTTTGCAGACAAAATCACATAAATAAATCATCTAATCATAGATCAGTTTTCACGCTCAAGGTGATCACTGCTTTTTAATTTGACACAGAGTAATTTTTACTTTGTGTAAATTTCAGCCGCCCAAACCAATGACGTACTTCCTCTTTGCTCAGATAATGCCATTTTGATAGGCCTTGCGTGGTCGTGTCATTTTCGCCTCGTGGACAAAGTGTTTTTTAAAACCCGTGTTTATAAATTTGTGTTAATGACGCGACAGTCAGATAACTCAAGTTTTAGCACTTCGATAATCAATTTATGTTTTTTCAGAGATAGCCGTGGTATCGGATTAATACTAAGGACCGTTCGCAGTTTTCTTTAGGAGGCACAATTGAACTGTCTGCTGTTTACGACACAGACCTCCGTCGTACGAACAAAGAAGCAACAAGGCCCGAGTTTTCTTCTGAGTGCAGCCTGGATTAACTATTACTTTGGATTTTTCTGTCAAAGGTCATCACCGTGTTATTTTAGATAGGTCATCTCATTTAAAGACTCGATTGTGTAAACAAGCCTCACGTATTGAGTCCCGTTAGCTGTGAGCTAAGGTTAGCTGCCACTCTGGACTGCCAGCGAGCTAACTGCTAACTTTAGCATTGTTTTGATTGGAGCTAGGAGGACAGATTTCGGGGTAATGGCTGAAGTGTATATTCGTGTAGCAGAGGAGGAAAATGAGGAACCCATGGAGATCCCGTCTGAGGATGACGGCACTGTTTTGCTGTCAACGGTGGCTGCCCAGTTTCCAGGGGCGTGCGGCCTGCGGTTCAGGAGCCCCGTGTCCCAGTGCATGAGAGGAGTGCGCCTGGTGGAGGGGGTCCTGCACGCTCCTGAAAACGGATGGGGAAATGTCGTGTATGTGGTCAACTATCCAAAAGGTGACTACTCTTAGCAGCACGCACTTCAAATTTGACAACAACATAATTTATAATTCATGATGTTGTTTGTTTAGCGTCAATAGTGGAGACGTAATAGTTTGGCCACGCCCACTAAAGGACACCATTCATTCAGATATTATGACACTGCTCTCCTTTTTTTCTTTTTTTCCTTTTGTCATTCCTTTCCTCATTGTTTCCCTTTATTCCTCCAGCACTTCACATTCCACACAGTCCCTCTCCCTCATGATTACTTTCTCATGTTTGCGTTGTAAACGCAATTTCATTGCTTGTTGCATATTCAGTAACATTTAATTACGCAAATCAAGAGCACACAATCTTGTATAAAAAATGAAGTGATATTCAAGCCCATGATAACTTCCAGTCTTAAATGTTATTATTTCTCTTTGTTGCCTTTTATTAGATAACAAAAGGAAAATGGATGAAACGGATGCTTCCTCTGCTGTGAAAATGAAAAGAGGGGATATGAAGACATCTGACCTAATTGTGCTGGGTCTGCCTTGGAAAACAACTGAGCAGGACCTTAAGGACTACTTTAGTACATTTGGGGAAGTGATCATGGTCCAGGTAAGACTAATTCATGAAACACTACATTTATTTGTGGTTAGTTAGATGTGTATGCAATGACACACATTTGTGGATTCAGGTTAAGCGAGAGGCAAAGACTGGAAACTCTAAAGGATTTGGATTTGTGAGATTCTCTGAATATGAAGCACAAGAAAAAGTGATCTCCCAGCGGCACATGATCGATGGGAGATGGTGTGATTGCAAGCTCCCTAACTCGAAGGTGAATATGGTAATGTCCGTGCATATACCCACACATTGTAGGAAGGAAATACTGGTGAGAACATTGTTGACAGCTTTTATTTTGTCTATTTTTACAGCAAGGTCCTGATGAGCCTTTGAGGAGCCGAAAAGTGTTTGTTGGCCGCTGCACAGAAGACATGACCACTGACGATCTGCGGCAGTTCTTTATGCAGTATGGAGAGGTCACAGATGTTTTCATCCCCAAGCCTTTCCGTGCTTTTGCCTTTGTCACTTTTGCTGATGACCAGGTAAAAAAAGAGAATATATGTAACATGTTTTTGTGTAAAAGCTTTCAATGTCAAGCTAAATGTATGCCCTCTTCCTCTCCATAGGTTGCCCAGTCTCTCTGTGGCGAAGACCTAATTATTAAAGGCGTCAGTGTTCACATTTCAAATGCTGAGCCCAAACATGGCAATAGGCAGTTTGATCGTACAGCACGGTTTGGGAATGGTTTTGCTGCCCAAGCATTTGGTGGCAGCCGGAGTGGGATAGGGAGCAGCACCAACAGTAGCCTGGCAAATTTTGGTTCCTTCAATCTGAACCCTGCCATGATGGCTGCCGCTCAGGCTGCTCTGCAGAGTAGTTGGGGGATGATGGGAATGCTGGCCAGTCAGCAGCAGACATCCAACTCAGGCAGCACCTCCAGTGGAACAAGCTCTAGTAGAGACCAGAATCAATCCTTCAGTACAGGCAACAGCAACTACGGTAGCAGCTCAGCCAGTCTTGGCTGGGGAACAGGGTCAAATTCAACGACCAGTGGAAGTGGGTTTAGCTCAGGTTTTGGGTCCAGTATGGAGTCAAAGTCCTCTGGGTGGGGTATGTAAGTTAAGTGTTCATATGGTAAGTATTGTGAGAAAGATGAGTCCTTTGAAAATTTATTTCTGGTGTTAATGCGTATGTGAAAACCTAACATTTTGTGGAAGATGTTTTGTACATTTGGAAAAATGCTAAAGATTTAATTTAGAAAGTGTTGAAGTGATTGTTTATGAGGATGTCAGACTTAAGTGCTATTTTTGATGTCTCATTTGTTTGTGTGTATCCATTTCAACTGGATTCTCTAATGCATGTATTGTGAAATGTTATATAATCATATTGAAAATGCATGAATGTCTGTAGTTAACCATTATCTGGCATTTCATCTCCTTAAAGGCAATCTTGCATTGGGAAGAATCTGGTTGAAACATAAATGTTTTAAGTGCAACTTTATTTGCAGTCAAGTTCTGTGGAAAAGCCTTGATTGAAAATCTCTTCTGCAGTTCACCTCTCTTCCATTTTCCTGCGAGGAAGCTCCTCTTTGGCAGCATTCTTGGGGTGATATCGGTTTCAATGTCCCTCTCCCACCTGTAAATGCTATGCCATCAAAGAACGGCTTCACTCCGCATGTTCTAAAAGACGGTGGGTGTTTTCACTTTTATCCACTTTTAAATGGAAAGAACTGCGCAGCTGACATTTTAAGAACTGATGAGTGCGATTGAGGATGGCTTGTGGCGAAGAGTGAAGCGATGAGTGAGCGAACGGAGAGAGACGCGTGTAACGGACTGGTTGTGCAGTGAAAGAGCCCAAATTTGACTGCTTTTTGAGTGTGTGAGTGGAAGCTGCAGATGCTACGAGCGCCTCCCCTAACATGGACATTAAGTAATACTTCAAGATTTTTTTTTTTTTTTATCTTTGCAAGTTTTTCCTTACTATCAAGTATGTTGATCAAGTGCAGAAATATCAAAATGTAGTGGAATGTTGTGATGAATATTTGTATTGCTTATATATTCTGATTTGAATGCTGTATGGTGTGTGCTTTTATGTTATTGAACTGATCTGTAAGTGTGTACCTGTTGTGGATGACACCTGCTGAAGACACTGCGGGACGCGAATGTTAGTGTGCGAACGTGGAGTGGTGTGTCCAATGGCTCCCCGTAGCTCTTGTTGTTTGAGGTGTTTAAGAAAATGTCAAATGAAGGGAGTTCTCTAATAAAGCTCATTTGAATAGATGCTTAGTTGATATTACCTGAGTCAGTTTGTCAAATAAAATACAATCTAATTCGATTCACATATCTAGGGACCTTGGGCTCTGCTGGTCGAGGTCTCCGTTTGAACCCTGACAGAAGTCTGTTCTGAAGGACGAAGATGGAAGTTCCTACACATAGTGTGGCCTTCTCAGACATGACATGGGGTAGTACCTATCTTCTAACCGCTTTTCATAGCTTGTCAGTAATGCTGTTCGATTAACTAGAGTCTTTTGTAGGATTGTGTTAATCTGCAGTCTATCATCACTTAGATGAGATACTTCATTGCGTAATCTAAAATCATTGGTCAGTTGGTGACCTTTGGATCAAAGTTTGACTTTTTTTGACCTATACATTAAAGGCAGCTTCTGAATGTTAGGAATTCAAATACATAGCAATATTTTGAAAGGAGTAACAATATAGCTTTTTCACTTAATGCAGCAACTAGCTTGAAACTAGAATGTAGCTATAGTATCCTTCATATAAAGTTCCCATGCATAGTTAATGAAATGCAATAACTTTGGCTCTTTACAGAATTGTTTTGTGTAAGTATTTTATTAAAGTGTTGGTGTCAAGGTGAGATGCTGAAGGGCTGCCTGTGCCTTGTCCTTAGTCTCTGCTTTCATCCTCAGTGTCTCTACTTTTCCTTTTTCCAGTGCTCTTCTTTTTTGAATTCTTCTGGTCCTGGTTGAGTTCTTCACTTTTGTTTTGTATGTAGATGGACTAAAACAAATAAAAGGATATTTAAATTTGAAGTATGTTGCCTGCTTACATAGTATTATTTATAAAGAAAAAGGCCAGTACTCATCGCATTGAGTTTAACAAAGGGACAACAAAGGCTTAACCAATTGTTAATTAATTTAAGTGAAAAAACTTACCAGTGCTGTACTGCGACGAGCTACGAGTTTTACATCTTCTGCGGACACTGTGCTTCTTTTTGCATGTCTGAAATAAAATTTAACATACTTTAATTTGTGTAAGGTTAAAAGGCACATGTTAAATTAGTTGTTCCAACAACTACCTGGCAAAAGCTTCCAAGTCTTTGGCAAAGATATCTGAAAAATAAAAACAAATGTATATACTAAATTTGAGTTGTTTATAATAAGCAGGATTGTGTATAGACACAAGCTATTAATTTGCTTTAAGGGTAAACTTTTGTTACAGTACAAAAATGTGAAAATATAAAGTTGTTCGGTCGGTGTATTTTTAACAGTCCATGATAAAAAAAATGATACCTCTTGACCCAACTTACATCCCAAATTAAAAAAAAAGCAGATAGACTTTTTTTTTAATGACATGACTTCATGTGCTGCAGTGTGTCTGGTCTCAGCTGTTATGAAAATATGTCATGAATTATTGGAGTGATACAGTTCTGTGCTAATTTGGATACCTTTCTGATTAAAGCATTTTTTCAATCCAAGATTTGTGTGTCATTTAACATTTGATCTCAGTGATGTATTTATTTATTTCACAAAAGGTACATTTCATAACACAAGAAAGATGTAGAATTGTGCAGAGTATAATCTTTTTGGTTAAACATGTAAAGCTGTGCACACCCACCACATTGTCTGAAGGTGGTCTCAGCTATAGCAGCTATGGCTTGTCGACTGAACTCTCTGTGGTGCTCCTGTCCGATCTTCTGACACAGGCGACCCACGGTAAAGTGAACTGCTGCCTTTAACCTCTACAGATTAATTTACTGGTTACTTAAAGGTAACGGTGTAATATCCTGGTATAAATGTGAGAGGGTTTTCGAGTAAACAGCTCTTACCTGGTGCGTCTCGTCTTTATCGAGAGACATAGTGTTATAAAATGTTACGCGGCGGGTTCAATAATGTTAACGACAGGGAAAGTTACACAGATATAACCTCTGTATATTCTAAAAGCAAACATTTATCTCTAGGGTTCGACATTAACTACGAACACTAACTAGAACAAATCTCGCGGCAAAAACTGAGCGTCCCTCCAACGATCGAGCGTTTAGTTTAGCCAAGTACGTAACTGTAGAGCGCCCCCTGGTGGTCCGGAGGGTTTTACATACATTTTACATAATGTTAGTGCCATCGTGTGGTCTAGCAATTTAGTCCTTTGTTTTTAAATTTCGCTTAGGGTTAGATAAAATCTCCTAAAAGTCAGTTTATAAACTTGACTTGCTCAAATTGGATGATTTTATTCTAAATTTCTGATGTAGGTGGTCAGAAAGGTGCATGAGAATGGTATATTATTACACAATTGATTTTTTTGGATTTTCCCCCCCAAATAAATTAGTGATTGGAAGTGTTAAAATAGTTGGGGCAACTTACCAAGTTCAACGTTTTATCCTTCAAAATTCACAATGCTGATGATACCCCACTTTAAAGATATTTAATGAGTGGATTCAGTGTCAGAGATGGGGAGATAGGACGTTTTACACACATAACTGTCTCACTATAACTGGATATGTTACAGTTAAACTAACATATACTAACAATAACATTTCTTCTATGCTGGAGAAAGCACACTGCTGCTTGTGAAATACAACCCATTCAGTGTCCCAAAGCCATTTGGGCTGTGGGCTGCTGAACGTGAACAGTACAAAGAATGATGTTACAACAGAAGCCTTCTGTATGTTCCTCTACATGCTAATCTTCCTGGCTTATCACAGCAGCAGATGGATACCATGGAGCCAGAGGTTAAAATTGTAAGTTCTGTTTTGTTTTCTTTCTTTTTCTCTGTTTTTAAAAAAAATACAAGTTACATTTTTTAATTAATGGAACATGTTTTGCCAATTTTATAGTCAAGTAGTCAATGCATTGTTCACGGCACTTGTCCTGGGGCCTCAGCTCTATATCATGGGAAGGTAACAAGCATTCAAGCTCTAAACCACTGCATATTATATAAAAGGGGGTGAAAAGGGTCCTTTTTATTTTTCCAGACCCAGGTCCTCAAGATATTGCAGACAGCCTCTACTGAACAACCTGTCGGCTTCTATTGCACTTTCCTTTATAGCTTCAGGTAAAAATATGTATTAATAAGAAGAGAATGACTCCCTGAGTGGAGCAATTACATGTCAAATATTTTATAAATGTGTTTCCCCATCGAACAGGTTTTTCCATGATCTTCACATTGATGGAGCCTGTTCCTATGAGTTTATGGAGATCATATTACATGTTTGGACTTCTGTCGTTTGGACAAGGACTAAGCACTACGATTTTAACTCTAAAAGCAGCAGCATGTGTAAGAAAAACATGCCCTCTTAGATGGAGTGTTTATGTAGTGGATCAAAAAGGACTCATTGTGTGTATATCACTAGGCCAAGACCACGCCTGAGTTGTACTGCATGTCCCTGGTTCTGACCGTCGCATCCATAATAAGCACAGGTGAGGTGAAGTTAAGCACATGCTTGTGATTTTAAAGTATTACACTATTTTTTTTGTCTGTTTAGGTTTTTTTATGATCAGAGGGGCACTGTGGTTGATCAACAACATGGAACAATGAGCAGGAACACAACCCAGCTGTTCCACACTGACATCCAATACTGCTCATATTAAGATTTAATGTGGTCTCCATGCCGCCACACGTCGGTAACTTCAAACCTTGGGAACTTGAAAAAGGGAAAGCAACTTAATCCTTCTCACTTTATAATCCTCACTCTGCAAAAGCAGCTGTTTGGTTTTATTTAATTTCGTGCTGAAATTAGAACTAGAAAATTGCAAGTAAACAACACTTCAAAAACACCAATAAAATATAAACCATCGGATTAAAATACATAGTTCTGTAATCATCTGTAGTAACATGAGAATATAGACAGATACACACAGGTACAATTTTGTATGTATTGTAAAGGTGTGTACATCTACTTGGGAATGTAGTTTATTGGTGAATGCATAAAATGACTTTTTTATAACTTAAAATGTTTCTCACCCCTGTGTGTATCTTACTTATATAACAAACATTTTTAGAACACATTTCAATAACAATCATTTTGCATATAAAAGACAAAGATTACACAGAAAGTGTGATATATATATATATATATATATACACACACCTCTAAATATACTCAATTTCCTGAGATCTCACAGAAACACTTGGATTTTAATGAGCACACACATCTGTTTTTGCTGGAATGTTTTATGACCTCCTACAGATGTTTATACAATCAGATTTTAAAGTTGAAATAAATATCATTTAAACTTAAGTGTATTTTGTATCTCATTTCTCAAAACCATTAAACCTCTGCAAACACTTTTGTCACACTCTCATAATAAAATTTAACATAAATTAAAAATATATACTGACTCCACTGCAAATTGTCACTGTTTGGGCAACTTCAAAGCCATCTTCAGAAATATAGGATAGCTTATAAAGTAGATGTTTTTGAGGTAGGCAATCCATCACAACGTCTTATAAACCATAGTGGCTTTAGGTAAATGTAAACGTAGTAGAAACAGAAATTATGCATGAAATTACCTACATCAAAAAACATCTCTTTTTAATATTTCAATATATTGTATAAATCTTCTTTACACATTGGTTTATAAATTAAAGCATAAGACACAAATGTGTCTTTTCATTGTTGAATTTGTCATGTTTTACTTTAACCACCTGTCAAATTGAATTCATGTAACCTCTTTATCCTAAAAGTGCATCATAGTCTATGTACCAGACAAGGCTGCCTTTAGTTGGCTTTATTCCAGTGACAGGCCACTGCTTTATGTTCTCTTTGACTCGGCTCAACTGAGTGACTAGCTCGTGCTTGAATTTTCCAATCACCAGAATAACTACCTTCTGGGCTTGATTAATGGCAGTAAAAGTAAGGCTCATCCGCTGGTGAGGTTTGACTGGGCTCTCAGTGAGTGCCACCAGGCTCTGCCCATGGTCATCGGGTTGAATTCCTGGGAAAAGAGATGCTGTGTGGCCGTCATAGCCGACTCCCAACAACACAAAGTGAAAACTGGAGCCATTGATCCACCTACTGATCTCTTCCTCATACAGCAGAGGTCCTCTGTCTTCCTCCACACATAAACGCTGGTTGAGCTGGACAGGCATTGGGTGGATGTTGTAATAGGGTATCTTTACATGCTGAAGCAGATGTTCATGGAGGCTGTGGAAGTTAGATTCAAGTTCAGTCAGTGGAACACAGCGCTCATCTACCATCCACACATGTGTGTCTCTCCAGGGAAAAGAGAAGTGGTGCAGAGCCAACCTGTGAAAGAGAGCCAAGGGAGAGGCCCCACCAGACACGGCAAGATGGAAAACACCACCTTCAAGCACAGCCTCCTCTGCAGCCTTCTCTATGTCAGCTGCTAGTCTCTCAATTAGCTCCTCTGTCCACGCAGACACCATGTTACCACCACGAAACATGCCATGCATGACCTGGAAACTATTTGTGGGCTGACCACCAAGCTGATCAGGATTAATTAGCACCACCTCATTTATGTAGCGTATGTCCCTTCCTTTCAGAGAGACATCCAGCATGTCCTTGTTGTCAGCACCTCCAGGGTAAATCCGCGGGAAAGTGCTTACTAAGTTAGTGAGCAGTGGTGTCCAAAAATCCCAGGAGGCCAGAAGATTTTCAGTACTGACAAAACTATTCTTCTGGCCAGCAAAGATGTGAGAAATAAGTTCTGTGTAAGCCTCTTTTTGTACTATTGGGGTTTGTACATAGTAGTCTGAAATAGGCAAACCTAGAACTGTGACATCTTTATGTTCGGTCACTTCTTTCCACTCACTGTCAACAACAACTGGTTTAAATAAGTTCTTACTCACAAGAATTGCTGGGTACTGAAGGTTGCCATGTCCAAAGTAGAAAACTACCTGTTTAGGTTTGCAGTGAATGCTATTTTGATTCTGAAGACAAAAGACATTGTCCTTAAAAAGGATGCGTGCGTATCCTACCCGTTCATCCAACTGTTTGCCTGAGATCAAAAGGATTGGCACATCTTCATACTGGGCCTCATCGATATGAGCCAGTACAGCTAAAACACACAAACAAAACACACAATTACTTAGTATAAGTAAAAGTAAGTGAACAAACATTGCATCTTAGAGACTGCATATAAAATGTTTATTAAAAAAAATTAAAAAAATCTTAAACGCAAACCTGCAAATGTTGGTGTCAGACTGACGTGAGTGGTTTTATTGAGCTCCTGTTGAACCTCTTTTTGGTATGCTTGGTACTGGCCAATTACAGCTTGGTTTTTGCTCAAAGGCAGCAGAGAAGTGAATATGTTGAGCTTATTTTGGAGAACTTCTTGACTGTTGCTGAGATTCAGGGGTAGCCTCATTGTGAGCAGTGTCATCACCTCGGTCAGATGGTTCTGCAGCACATCTCTGATCACTCCGTACTGATCGTAGAAAGCAATACGGCCTTAATGGAGGAAACAATACAGAAAACATTGATTTGTGTTTATCCCTGAGGAAAGCCTGTGCCTCATAATGTGTTAATCTCTATTGACCTTTAACATCGAGTGTCTCTTTTAAAACAATCTCCACTCTCTTAATGTAGTGCTTATTCCAGATTGGGTCAAGGAGCTTTTTGTTTTGCATCCTAAATGGAAGGATGTTTGCAACCACCTTTAGGAAAAAATACAAACATCTACTCAGACATCACATACATCTCAATAATGTACGTCATATACTAGTTTAGAATCAGCTTACCTGTTTCCCCAAGTAGTGATCAATTCTGTACATTTCCTCATCCTTTAACGAGTTTCCAAGTTGAGTTGCCAGTATTTGAGCACTTTTAAAGTCGTGCCCAAAAGGTTTCTCCAGCACCACTCTGAGCCATGCCCCACTGGATGGTCTGCAACTACTATTGATCCTCTCTGCGATTTCTGCATACGCAAAAGCGGGCACCGAAAGGTAAAAAAGCCTGCCTGCCTCTACCATTCCCTCTTCTTTAAGCTGTTTCTTAATGTTTTTGGACAGATCTTGGTAGTCCTCCAGAGTCTTCAGCTGCCGATAACGCGAGAGCCGCAAGAACTGCTCTTTAAGCAGAGCACAGCGCTCCTTAGAAACACTCTTTGAGCAGTTCACAGCCTTTAAAATTTCAAAAAGGACTGGTGTTGATTTGTTTGCTGGGGACAGCCCTCCTCCATAAAAAGAAAAGCTGTGTCCTTTATTAACCTGATTTATGTACAGCTCAAAGAAACCCTGCCAGAGATACTTTTTTGCCAAATCACCTGTTCCCCCCAGTACGACCACGGAAACATGGCCGGGTCTCGGTGCCTCCTTGTGGCCAGTTGTCCCCTGGGCACACAAAGGGACCAGTAGCAGGAACACAGTCACAAACATGCTGTGGTCCTAAAGCGCCCAAAAACCTGCATCAAAACAAGAAACAGTCAAGTCAGGACAAGTCATTATAATAAAGGTAAACTTTACACTAATATTACCTGAGGAAAATGAGCCATGAACCAAAGAACAACTGTGACACAATTAAGTCTGTTGTTTGTATAAGATATTAAAAATGTCAGAGCACAAAGGTTTAACTGAATAAATAAAGTACCGTTATCTGATTCTGTTACGCATACAAGTTATGGTCTTTTATGCCTTTACAAATGCACAAGCTCTAATGATACAATGTCCAAAGTCCAAACTTTAAGAAACAGTAAAATAATAGAGAAAATACCTAGTGAAGTTTGTATCAGCTTAGATGTCCGCCTAGAGCCCAGGATGCAGCAGTGTGTTAATGTCGTGAGTGAAGAGCAGATATTGGCAAAGCTGAATATTAGACTTTGGACTTTGCTCAAGGGTGTTGTGCTTAAATACAAGGGCTTTGCTGTTGATGGCGGACTGGGAAAGTCTGCAACTCATTGACTGATTTTGCAAGGTCCTAAAATAACTAATAGTATGCTGGGAAATGCTGTGGTGGAAATCAATTAGTTGTGGAGTAATAGATTGGATTAAGCTGATTCGATTCTTCCTAAGACCCTGATGGACAATGTGTCAGTATTAAAGCTTTGACTCTTGATTGAAACTTTGATTCAAATATTTGAATGCGCCTCGAGGGAAATGTTTTATGTCAAGACACCTAATGTTAATTTTACCATATATTGTTTTAATATGCATTTAAGAAAGTAAGCAAAGTTGTTGTTCATGGTGATGTTATATGTTCATGGGATCAGAGAAGCCACAGTCTCTTTTTTTATGAGAGTATAATATCAGGCATCACAGGCTTATACAATCACATTACACAGTGGCAGTTCAAACAGTATCTTGTTCAGCAAGTTTGTAAATGTGGGCCTTTCAGCTTTAGTTCAGGTCAAAAAGTTAGTGTAGCAATTTTGCTTTTTAGTTTATCTTTTGGCCTATTTTGGCCTTTATTTGATAAAGACACTTAGATAGAGAGGAAAGAGGGTGAGAGAAAGGGCAATGACATTGAGCAAATGACCCGAGCTGGAATCAAACCCTCACATATCTGGTGTGTGCCCATATTTTGCACATGATTCCTCCAAAGTCACAAGCTATTTCTTGTCTTATCACCAGAGGCAATCTGCTTAATGGCATTGAAGATTTTTTCCCACTTACATAAGGCTATGTCCTTAAACTAACTTAGACTTAGGCTACTTTATTTGTATATCTGTATCGGAGATCAAGATCCTGAAAACTCCAAAGAATATTCTGTAGATTTGTTCATTATATAACATTTAGTCAACAAGGATATTTTTGTGTCTGTCTTCTTAATAAATAGACTACTGTTTCTGATCAGCATATGGGCGCAATGTAATTGATGAGCGGAGGTTGCAACCATAGACTATAAATAATTTGTGCCTGGAGGTTGGCGCTTGTTTGTCACATAAATTGTAAAATAGTCTGTGTCTTGTCAATGCTTTTGTTTCTCTGACAGTTTAATCTCCTAAAATTGATACCCAATATAATACGTGAACAACAACTTTTCACAGTCAACACCTGGCCATCACAGACAGGTCAGGTAGCATTAGTGATAAAATATTTTCTTTGATTGGTTATATATTTGAGATTTCTTTTGTTGTTTGTTTCTTTTAACACATTACTGTGTTATAGGCTACATTACCGAAGTAATGAGCCTGTGTCTGAATGTATTTAGGCAACAATAAAATATCATCCACGTACAAATCTAATAAAGAAAAAAAAAAATTTTTTTCAATATTTTTATTTCCAAATTGCTGACTTAATGGCAGCCCCCATTAAAGGTGAAATTATTAACGCTGTTTTTACACTGTAGTAAACCCGCGTTAGCACAGATATCACAGACCACAATCTAGGACAAATAATGATTAGATATGTATAGCCTCGTTTTTATTTACGTCGTTTAGATGATTAAGTTTTCTGATTCAGTCTCTGTGAGCGTTTCCACCTGCAGCCACTCCGTCAAACTTCACTTCCGCAACAAACTCTACATGGATTCATGAGCTTCGGGTAAAACTAGAGACTGTTGCGTGGTTCACAAAATAATGAAATAATTACCGTGTTCTAACAAATATGCCTACGCAGCAGATAAATAGTGTGTAAAGTTGATTGTGTACGAACCTGCTTCCCCGCAGTGGCATGAAAGCGTGGACGTAGTGGAGCCGCTTCCGACAAAGGTCACGTGACTCGTTGATGTTGCTGTTGCAGCAGGACGCCCACCGACGAGGTCAAGGGTCAGCAAGCTTAGGTAACCCAAGCAAAAGAGACATGTTTTTCGAGAACAAGTAAATATTTGGAAGTATTACGTTTAAATATTTACATTTATTAAGTCCCCAGTAGTCTAGGTTATAGTGTAGCCTATCGATATTGTATGTGGATATACTATGAAGGCTATTCACATGTGGAACCAAATACAGTGTATCGATGTAGCCTGTTTATTAAGAATAACTAGATTCATCTAGGACCACAGTTATTATGGAATCAATACATTTAAAAAATGCTTATGAACGTGTCACAGTGGGACAGGGGAAAGGCTTATGTGGCTCAGGAGCCTTTGGTTGCAGGTTCCAGGCTATTTCCTAGGTAGGCTATTTAAAATTATTCTATCCCTCATGTTTTTAAGGACTTCTGAGTTAAATTGTTATTTTAGTTAGAGGTCAGTATGATGTTTGTATGGACTACAAGAAATTAATTTAGGGTGAATGTGGCCTCTACATATAATCAATTCATACATCCCCAATTTTATTGGAAACGGAGCCTTGATGGATTTCACTGCCAGATGTTTTGTCTCTGACCGTCACATGGGGGCAGCTGCACACAGTCTATTTTTGAAAATCTAGAGGACCCCTGTTGGACCCTCTATGCCATAGCTTCCTTTCAATTTAATAAAGTGCTTTTCTAATGATGGAAAATAAAAAAATATAGGCCTGCAGTCTTTCACACAGCAACCAACCCTTCTGTATGTGTTTGTCAATGTAAAGCATTTAAAATTAATTGAAAAATCAAAACAATACAAAAAGTTATGTGTACAAACACTGGAGTTAGTTTGCTAACACAGTTCAGCTGTCATCACACTCTGTATACAGGCCCACCTTAAACAAAACAGGTGCCCTTTTGGCCAAATAATGATGTGATTGTTGTGGACCACACTCACAGCCAACCCCTATGTCTCACTTTGCCTGTTCAAAACAGTTGTGGTTGTCAAATGCCATGACTCAGCAGCTCTATGTTCCCATCAATGAAAATTAGCAGCTGAAGTTAATTTTTTTTTTTCTTCAAATCAACCTTGTCATTTTAGCTAAATGCCAAATTGGGGTAGTATAGATGTCTCACAGTCTCAATATATTTCAAATCAGGACCATTGTCATGTGAGTGACACTGGAGACACAAAGTGCTGCTGCTTGTTTTTATAACTAAGTCCTGGTGTCAGCCCTGGTTTAGAACTATATGTTAAAGGTGATCACAGAAGAACTGATTGGGCCATTGGGCTACATTTCTTTACAAATTTTCACTTTGGAAATCGTACAAATGATGACTTTAAATGGTGGGAGTCTATTTTGATCATGCTCTATCTGCATATTCCTGTACATCCCATAATGAGTCACAGAGGTAAGAAAGATCATATCCCCATACAGACAATAAACTTGATTCTGACCTTTATGTTTTGGGTTTTATTAGTATTGTAATGATCATTGATGTTTTTTTATTTTTATTATTGATTACTTATTTTGTGAGTAAAATCATTAAAGTCTTATGGTGTAAGAGTTCATAAATTTAGAGTATATATATATATATGACAATCTTCCAGTTGGTCCAAAAAATCATTCACTTAATTATTTGTGGACTCCAATAAGTTCAAGTTAAGTTCTCAGTTTCAAACACACCACCTTACAAACAGCTGTAATACCTATGATCACATTGCAATGGCCTCCCAAGTTGGCCAGTCACTGTGAAATGTAAACAGCAAACAGGATGGAGCATCTCGCGTGCGTGCATGTATGTGTGCATAAGGGAGGGGCTGGCTGCTAAAGACAGAATGAGCACATGCAGAGTGTGCTAGCCCAGCTGTCACGGCCATAACTGCAGACTTAAAGGACCTGGGGACACAAGCTGGAGGCCACTCTGTTTGTGTGAGTGTTGTTATCCCACACCCCCAAGCATTCTGCTCAGCCCCTGGCTTCCTTCCTCCCCTTTGTTAACCCTCTGAGGCAGACTTTGTCAAGCTGAGCACACAAACAAATGCATATGAGTGTGTGCCGTCATCTTTATTAGGCCCTTTTGCCAACAGCTATTACATTTAACACAGATCTTTAGTGGAGGAGATTTCACTTTCAAGCATGCCTTTATCCCCCACACCCTTCCCAGACAAGGTGGATTACACTGAACCTGGTGTGGGAGAAATTTGAATACACAACTAACCAATACGAGAAAACTGCTTTACATCTGCCCTGGATTATAAGACAGGGTTTCGATCAGTTTATGTTGTGGGCTCTGTCTGGGTTCAGCTATGTTTTTACTCTGGTTCAGAAAAAAAGCTTGGTTTAAAGGTGTGTTTTCCATTCAAAGGACACTGATCAGCAAATCCTTATGATTTTACCTAACAGTTTTCCAAGAACAGAGACATTCTCGTGTAACTCTCAGCCAGTCTTAGCTGAGGAAGTAAAGACAGTCTATAGGCATGTTACCCTTGAAGTTGGGCTGTACACAATTCCCTTTAAAAAAAACTCTGCATATTCTTCTAAAGTGCATGTGTTTCTAATTTAACCATGTCAAACAGTATTATCAAATTATATTTATATCTATGCACATCCTGTAATGCCTCATGAGTTTATAAATTATTTGAAATTTTACACAAAAGATACTTGTTGATTGTTTATATGGTGATTGTAATTGTACTGTATTGTAATGTCTGTAATAGCTGTAATGCCTCATTTGTAAATGTTCATTGTTAGTGGTTGGTTATTTAATTTGATAAATGAAGATGATAGCCACGGTTTTATAATTTTAGTTTTGACTTCACTCATCTTTCTTTTGATTCTTCTGGAATTTCTATTAATTTTTGTCTTTGAAACATGAGGCTGGTTCCCATGCAGACAGTGATGACTGGTCACATATACCCACATACTCACATTACTCCTCTTCATAAGACAGAAACTTGTCTGAGCATGTTCTTCTGAAGTTTCCAAATCCACACAGCATAGTGTCTCATTCACACAACCAGCACCCTGCCTAAAATCCTGTCTAAAAACACTGTGTTTATATAGGTTTAAATAGGTGAATGAGGAGCTTTTAGATGGGCTGGAAACCTGCAGAAAATGCCCAAAATCCATAATTTCTTAACAAGGTTTTTGGACAGTCACTATAATTCAAAACCAAAGGAAACAGTAGGTGTATTTTCTGTGGGCACTACACAAAAACTCCATGAAGCTTTCAGTGCTGTTCCACCTCTCTGTGTTTGCTGATACCATGAGGAGTGTGGAGAGTGGGAGGGTAAGGGGACCTGGGTCTGAATGACATGGAGGTGCTGCTTAAGCCACTGTTCAATGACCCACAAAATGCAGACCCAGCCCCCAGTGAGAAGTACTTTTGTGTTGTCATCACTTGGCTGGAGACTGAGGGGGGTGTCCTTGTGCCCCGAAAGCTCAAGGCGTTGAGGCCTCAGTCCACTCTGCAGCAGGACACATGCACCGCGAGGCTGTTAGCTGAATAAAGAGGAGCCTGTATTGTAATGACAGCATTTGCATACTTGTGTGTTAGAGAGGGTGTTAACCTCTGACACCCTCGAGATCTGGATGACAACAGAAACCACTTCGCAGAGTCCAACCATTAACACACTTGAGGATAACACCTATGCGTACCTCAGCGAGTATCAAAGCCATTAGAAAGAGAGAGGAGCCTATTTAAGTACTTAAGATGGTGGCAAACACACTCAAAACGTATAAGTGTGGTGGAAATTTTAAAGTGAGAGATATCTTTTAATGCAGGGTGTCAACAATTTGTAAGATTTAGCAGCAAACAACAGTTGTACTTCATTTCTCTTGTGTCTTAGATAAGTTTCAGGCACTTTCAGGCTAGTGAAACAATACATTTACTCTATAACATACATATATCTATAACTGTATATTTTTGTATTTTGCAAGTGTAACATGAATGCAAATATTGATGACTGCCCCCTTCATTTTATTCTGATCTCGGATGTGATCTTTTTTACTCACAATAAATGGGTGGGCCTTGGTTTTCTATTTATACTCACAACTGCAAGTGGATATTTTTCATGTTAACTTGTAATTGTGAGCCATTAAAGTGAAATGACACTTAAAGGTCAGAAGGCGAATAATAAATCCACCCTTAACTTGTTAATCTATTTTTTCAACAGCATCCATCATCCCGTCTGTTGTATGATTAATGTCCGTGTGTAGTACCGTTGGACAAGACAATATCTTCCACTTTAGTTAACTTTTTGGGGTCATGTTTTTGGGGGATTGTGCAGGGGGCTGGCAGTGTTTATGGCTCTCAGCTTGAGGGGCTCTTCTATCCAAGTACGCGCCGCTTCACAGACAAGACTTGACTCTGAAATTCCTCCAGATAAGAGTTGCTAGGTGATGCTATTGTCCGATCGTCATTGTGGTGACATATTCATACCCACATGGAAAGGTTCTTTATGAGGATTGTCTCATTAGTAGTCATATATTCATACCAGACCACCCCCCCACTTGACCCCTCCTTTACCAGCCGTGGGAAAGACAAGTCCTGGATGAGGTGCAGAGGATCCTTACATTATACTTGTTTAAAAATGTTTGTCCAACAAAAAATTCTTTCATTTTTTTTAAAGTCACCAAAGAGCAAAAATGTTGAGCTGCATTATTAACATAAGATCACAACACACACATATTAGCCTGTAAAACCTCTAATAAGATGCCTGAAAGTATATTTACACACGTGGCAGTCAACCCAAGCTGGATTATTTAATTAAAACTATTGTGTTTGCTAAAGCTCTGTAGCTGCAAAGGCTCTGGATAGATGCTTAGAAAGAGTAATTTAATTAAAAGTCTTTCAGTCTTTCATCAGGAGGTCAATAAAAATGTGTGCAATAATAATTTAGGCTGCATTATCAATTTGACCAAACAAAACATCAAATAAAATCGTAACAATATTCATGTGTTTTACAACATAGTCACACTAAATGTAATCATATGTTATTGGCATGACTTGTTATGTTATAGTCTTGATCATATTGACATTGTTCTATCTATTTAAACAGAGCAGTTGTCTCGGTCCTTTGTCAATGAAACAGGTGCGGCCGTCCGGCTGAAACCCCGCCCCCTTTTGCCATATTTGAAGCCTTTCCGCATTCCAAAGGCTAAGGGGCGGGGCGATGACGCCACCTGTTTCTCAATGGACTGCGGGCCCATGCGGGTCAGGCCGGCACAGTCAACTATTTGGCAAAGTGGAGAGGAGCTGGCGGAGCTAAGCCCACACTTTGGATTATACCAGACACGACTTTGTCAGAAAGTTGTGGAAAAATGGAGCTCCGTGGGTTTAACTTATTTTTTTTGTTCATATTTTTTACCCAAGTCTTCTCAAGCCTCCAGTCAAAAGAACGTAAGTAACTATGCTACTTTTTTTTGGTTTAGTAAAAAAGAAGACGCACTTGGTTGGAATTTTAGAGGATCTTTTAATTTATCTATTACATGTGCTTTTAAATTTTTGTTGTTGGTTTTGTTGGTTAAAATTTCTCTTTTAGCTAAAACTATTAGCTGTAGCTACTGATAGTTAAAAGCAGACTTTGCTCATTTTAAAACGAAACTATTCTTATAGTTCAGATCTCAAAGACACGTTTTAGGAAGCTTGAGGACTTTACAAGGTTGTACTGGGTTTATACAATACTTCATAATAATTTGCTTATCACAGCTTTAAGACCAAAGGGCCACCTGAGCTCTTGCCCGGACATATCAGTCTTTGTGACCCACTGAGTTGATTCATGTATTTCTCTGGTCATGGCAATTTAAATGCCCACGCCTTTTGGCAGATTATTGGTGCTGTATCCTGGACTTGGAGGACACGGTGAATGAAGTCTTGAATAAGGCTGACATGGTTGATTAGTCTGTCAAAGCATGGCATGTGCCCCCCATAAAGCACCTGCCCCCAGGGCTCACAGTGGATAATTTCATTGCAGCCATGTTTATTTCCAATTATTTATGTCCTAAACACATTGCATAACAAAGGAAAGTTGTATACTTGTGTGTGGCACTTTCTTTACAATTTTAGAAAATTTTAGGCCATATACACTTTATTATATTATTTTACACAGACATTATAATGGCCTCCAAAACTTACCATAGATGAAGAGTTAAAGTTTGCTATAAAACATGATCATTTAAAGTGGTTTGTTAAATTTTTTATTCTAATCATATGTTTTTCTGTTTGTTCTTATAGAAGTATTGCTGGATATGAGAGCTTCAGGAGGAGAGTTGGGATGGCTCACATTGCCATTTGAGAACGGAGTGAGTATTTATACCTCTACAGGCATTTTTAAGAGTTCAGGTTGAAGACGTAAACTATTTTTTCAAGGGAAGCTGCAAGTTCTTATGGGAATGTGAAAATGGTTCAGTAACAATGCTTTCTCGTTCATTTAAATGAAACCGCTCTCTGGGTGAGAAGGAATGAGTGGCGGCTATGAGGTTTGGCGAGGCGCTGATAGTCTTGTTTTAACACTAGCCTTTCATAAAGTAATTATAAATGGTATTAAAATGTCAAAGTTTAAGCCACATTTAAATTTACTTTACCAAATGAAATGTAACAAATCTGAGTGGGGGTTTTTTCACTTCCTTTTTAAACTACAAAAACTAGTTTGTGTTTCTTTATGCACTGCTTATAATTCTGACATGATTTTAGATCAGCATAAATCCATAAGAGTAAGTAAAATCCTGTTCCTACAGAGAACATCTCTCATTCCTCTATCTATAGTTCAGTGGCTTTCCATCTAAAAAAAGTAACAGGACATGGCCATTTCCACTGTGTGGGAAGCAGTATGTTTCTTTTGGGTCTCGAAGATCTAAAGACTAAATTGAGGATAGTCCTTTTAGTTTTACAATTGTTCATAATATAAATGTATGTTATTTTAAAAAGTGGTTAATTAGCTCTATTAAGTACAATGTACATTTTCTCCTTTCATTAAAAGACATAAAGCTAGGCTAAAGTTAATGGAAACCCTAGTTTACTGTATCTTAATAGTCTCTCCCAGAGACACAGCAGCAGGGAATGCTGACATGTGAGGTGTTAAATGGAGGCTTTTAATCTTGCTACTCGTCATTGCTTTCCTCTCTTAAAATGTCTTAATTGCTGCCAGTGTCTCTGCTGTGCCTTTGCTGTCTGCTTATAAACCTCCATTTTAACAACCTTAAGTGTTAGTTGGTTTTCTGCGGTAGCAATTGCTGGACTGTGTATGTTTCACGCTCATGGGCCTTTGTGTGTCAGTGGAAAACCACACATGTTGTGAGCACAGCACATGTCCAGGCAATAATCTTAATGTGTGGAAAAAAGTGACACTGTTTCCTTATGAACCCCTGGATGTGAAATGTTCTGAAATGAACTCCAGATTTAAACTATAAACTCTTACTGCTGGCATTGTTGTTAGTTTGTAAAGTGACTTTTGAACCCTTAAACTGATCACTCTTCTCTTTCTTTATCTTTTTCTATTTTGTAGTGGGAGATAGTCCAGACTGTGGTCAATGGCTCACTTCTTTATACCTACAGTGTTTGTAATGTGGACTCTACTGAGCAAGATAATTGGCTACGCACCACCTTCATTCAGTGGCGGCCAGGGACTACACGTGTCTCTGTAGAGCTTCGCTTTGTTGTGCGAGACTGTAACTCTTTTGGTGGTGCCTCTGTGTCCTGCAAAGAAACGTTCAACCTCTTTATTTCTGAGGCTGATGCCGACGTGGGAACCAACTTCCGCAAAGGCCAGTTTCGCAAAGTAGCCACCATAGCCCCTGATGAGATCACAAGGGGACGTGTTGTCAAGGTCAACACCGAGACAAGGACAGTGGGGCCTCTCTCCAGGAAAGGCTTCTACCTGGCTTTTCAGGACATGGGAGCTTGTGTGGCATTGATCTCCGTCAGAGTCTACTACAAGACCTGCCCGTCCACAGTGCAGAGCCTAGCAGTTTTCCCAGAGACGGTGGCAGACGGTCTCCGAGAAGTGGAGGGATCTTGTGTGGAAAACGCAGTCAGCCAGGCCACCCCTCGGATCTACTGCACAGCTGAGGGAGAATGGGTGGTGCCAGTGGGCCAATGCCAATGTCTTGCGGGCTACGAGACGACTGGGGACTCCTGCCAAGGTAAACATTGTCTGTGACATGCCACGCATTCAGCTGAGAGGTGTTTACGTTGCCATGTGAGCCATAGTAAATGAAACACCTCCAGCCACAAACCTTGGCATAGTGTGAGAAATTAGTGAAGAGTAATGTTGAAAATGTAAATGGGAAAACACTCCATAAAGGTTGAAATAGGTCAGGTTAGATATTACAAGATTCAGAATGAGTCAGAGAGGAAACGGGAGATGTCTAAACCTGTTTTGTTTTGTATTGAGGAAACTGTGCTTTGTTAGAGTATAACAGTTGGTATATTCAATGCATCACCTCTTTACCTGTTGCCCAATAGCTCATTCTTTCCGCAGCTTTTTCTCAGGACTTAGGAATGGGGCTGGGCTCAGGTTATGTGAACTATACAGTTTTATAGCCTGAGGTCTTTACAAAAATACAAAAATGGCTAATATATTTTTAGATCTCGACAAAACATGTTGTGGTTGTAACACTTACTTAGTGTTTAAATGTTACTGTTCAATATTTATTCTTTGATATAAAATGCAGTACGGCTTTTTAGTATGTTTGCACATCCCAAAGAACTACTCTTGTTAACGCATCTTGGAATCCTAAAAATGTTTCTATTCATGTTACTGACAAAAAAAAAGTATGCAAAACCTTTGGGGTATGCATTGCCTCCGAGAAAGAAGTGTTGCTGGATATAAAAGGCAGCATAGTTTTGGTACTCATTTGTGGTTGTCTTACTCTATGGGCTCCTACTGTTTTTGTGGAAGATTGGCCTTTCTTTGGCATTCATGGGGTGTGGTGTGTTCAAGTGTCTGTAGGAAACGTGGGAGGAAGGAGGAAAGAGGGAGGCAGGGCACAGTATGTTGCGGGGATTTCTGAAAGGCATTCTTTCACCGAAGCGTCATCTACACTACTGATTGACTAAAGGAAGGGCCGTGTGAATGTGTCAGGGTGACTACCTGAGTGCCGTGTCTTCTCCTCACAAGTATTTGTTTGCCTCGGTTGCCAGGGCGACAGAAACCACAGATTACAGGGAAGTTGCTGACACGCCTATCAGAGGTTAGACTGAGTCAGGCGTGCGGTTTATGACTCCTGATGGTCCCAGTCACCTTGACTGGCAAGGTTTCTTGGAATCAATCAGTCCATTTCATCAGATCCCTCAACCGATTATCGACTGATAATCACAGAGCACTGCACTTTCCAAAAATTTGGATCTGTTTAGTTTTTGAAAATCAAAGGCACAGGAAACAATAGAGAATATTTCAGATGCTTGAAGTAGAACTGAGAGAGGTTTCAAAAGCAGACTTTTATGATCTTAGAGACCAAGTCTGGCGGATAAGCTGCTTTGGTCAACACACAAAACTGGTTTTGTCTTGAGTGTAAGCTTACCTCATTCCAGTTTCACATTTACAGGAGAAAAGTGATATCTTAGAGGCTCAAGGCCTGATATGGATTCCCCTGAAGAGCCCAACTGTTGTGGGAAAAGGAAGTAAGTGAGCTGAGGAGGAATGCTGACTGACACAAATAAGCAGGTTGTCCTTGGTTGGAGACAGAGGGTGGGGAGTGAGTCAGTCGACAGTTGGTACATGGTTAGTTCGTGGCTGCTTAGTTAGGTGTGGAGTGTAATTTAGTCAAGAGGATTAGTAGAGCAACAGGACAGCTGTTAGCCAATGACATGCCCCGCTTTGCCTCTCTTTGCTCTTTCATCCGGTGGTTAACACACGCAACAAGCTCCCTAATCCATGTTCCCACTCATTAGAACAATAGGCTGACACAAAGAGCAGAAAACAGATTCAATTAACAGATGCATTGGTGCGGAACATAAGTCCTTTTCACATGTGTCTTGCAGTCAATGGGGGTGTGAGAAAAAGAAAAGCTCTATTTGGACCAACAAGTGAATAAGTTTACTTAATGAACATTTTGATTTGAATAAATTAAATATAAAATGTTAAAATACATGAACACATAAAAATATGATTGTGTTAATATTTATTCCCTGCACACATGGCGCCATTTGGTGTCATGAATAGTGCAACATATTTATGGCACCACTCAGTCCAATCTGGTAAACAATACATGAAAAGCCCTGAAGTTCCTTTGGTACGTGACAGAAGTCCTGCTGCTTGAGCTCAGGATGAAATGAGTGGGCCTCCTTTTCTTATGCGAAAAGACCTCCCCTGCTCCCCCATACCGCCAAGTGACTCCCCAGAGAGAACTTCTGTTGGTGCTCCAGACTGTTTCCCATCCCCCCAATTCTTCTATTCATCTTTACTCCACTTCTCCAACTCCAACCTGCTCCTTCTCCTTTGCTGTGGCATTACTTGGAGTGCAAAGGTCCTTCTGCCTTTGTGGAGGAGTAACACGACCACTATCCAGGTTTGACTCGACCTTCTTTTGGCCACCAGCAAAGGGGCCAGATGAAAGGTTACTCCCAAGAGAGAAGCCAGACTGAAAGCAGAGACAGGAGAATTTTTATAAGTGCCATTATTGTACCATTTTTTTAACTGTGCTTCTTGGAGGCTTGTGTATATGCTTCCAAATACACACTCAAACTGTTCTCTTCTTCAGCAGCTTTTCCTCTTCCTGATTTTTGGTCTTTTAACTTTTCGGCCTTGGGTGTTGTAATTTGTGACTGGTGTCAGAGGCTAGTGGAAGGAAGGAAGAGACGGAGGAAACATCAGGCTGACTTGGATCTCCCATGCCTCACAGTTTTCTGTCCGGGGCACATGCTCATTAACCCCTCATGCCCTGGAAAGCCTTTTATCAGTTTTCCAAAACACTTCACTAGTGTCCAAAGTGCTATTTCCTTTTGCAAAAACACAAATATTATCTTTCTCAGTGTTACACTGAAGTAATGTGTATCAGTTCACCTGATGGATTTAATGCTCTGCTCTTATCCGGTCGACACTGGCAGAGTGTGACCTAAGATTAGGCCTTTGGGCGAAAAGGCAAGTGGAGGCGCATTGTCAGGGAAATCCCTTTTCATTCCACTCGATACAAAGGGTTTATGATCATAGATTCCTCAAACAAGCACTTCCTATCAGGTGGGACGGCTTTGTATTAAATAGACAACTTTGTTTGCATTTGCATCAGTCACTCTTCCGGTATTTGTCTGTTTCACACGTATTGCTTTATGCTATCCTGAGGCTAACCCACAATCTTTTTCACACACAGCTTGCAAACCAGGTTACTTCAAACCCACTCTCTCGAACGAGTTGTGTCGGGTATGTCCAGACAACACCAAGCCCTCAGCTGCTGGTGCCACTAAATGTGAATGTGAAGATGGATTTTTCCGCTCCCCTTCAGACCCCCTTACAGCAGCTTGCTCTGGTAAAGACTTGAATTTACTGCCATCAATTAAAAAGTTTGAACTTACTGTTTAATAGATCTGTCTAACCTCTGTTCTGTTCCCCAAAGCTCCACCCAGTGCCCCTCGTGACCTGACTTCCACCACCCTGTCAGCAGAGGGCAAGCTCCAGCTGTCCTGGAGCCCGCCGCTTGTGACCGGGGGTCGCGCTGACCTGACATACAGTGTGGTCTGTGATCTCTGTGATGCTTCGTCATGCGTCCCCTGTAGTGAGAAGATACGCTACGACCCAGCTCCCACAGGTCTACAGGACACCACAGTTGTGGTGGGCGACCTGGACTCTCATCTTAACTACACTTTCACCGTGGAGGCTCACAGTGGAGTGTCACAGTACAGCTCCAAGAGACCTGCTGCAAAGATCACTACTGCTCTGGACTATTTAGGTAAGACCTTAGATGAAAACAGAGCTAAAAATAACTGGTGGTGAAACAACGGAACAGAACACCTTTCATACACGATAAAACAACAGTCTGACTAATGAGTCCCTCTAACCATTGTTTTGCTTTCCATCTGTCACCATCCATTAGATCCTCCCAAGGTGACGCTGATCCACCTGGATGAACGCAGCCCCAACAGTCTTTCTCTGTCGTGGGCTCTGTCTCGCAGACCTCCTGCTCATGTCAGTCACCGCTATGAGCTTATGTACCGCAGAAAAGTAAGACACACTGCTTCTTTGTTTCCTTCTCTGTTGTAACAAATACTGTTGGAAGAAATTCAAATTGAAAACAAATCAGTCAACCTCATTTTTGTTTTTCTTTTCTCAGGATGATGAAGGCGAGAGAGATGTTACTACTTACACAGTCTTGATTTTGGAGAAAAACTCAGTACAGATTAATGACCTTTCCCCAGACACTACATACATGTTCAGGGTGCAGGCGCTCAGCCCTGAAGGCAATCCCGGCACCTACAGTGTGGAGCATGAGTTTCATACTTCACCATTAGGTACCAGCAATATAAAATCTCCAAACAATTAATTACTAGGTCGCATATCTTTATGTTAATTCTCTGTGTAAATCTTTGTGTTCTGCTATTATTTGTACAGCTGAGTCCCAAATCCAGAACAACTCCACCATGGTCCTGGGAGCGGTCGTGGGAGTTGCTGTTATGCTGCTTATTGTGGTGGCTGTCCTGCTATTGCGTAAACGGTTGGTGGCATTGTATATCCACATTTGACGCTTGTGTCATTTAGATAACTATTATCTACAGACCTTCAGGGTGTGTGTTTATGTGCCACAAGCTTGAGAAAATTAAGGATATTGTGTTATGACAGTCCATAAAGGGCTTATCAGGAAAAGGCTGTCCTGTTATTGAGTACAACCTTGTTTTCTTCAGCTGTGACTGTCCTGTAATTTCCATAAATCCAGTCTGCGTTATGTTTAGTCTCACTGTATTGTGTCTATTCTTCACAGGAGACTTAGCTCTCGTGGCAGAGGAGGCCCCGAGGATCCCTACTTTTCCACAGGTGACTGAAACTGAAATTTATTAGAAAGAATTTGATCAACCCCTTTTATGTGTGCTAATATTCTGGCCATATTCTTTCTTCAGATCAATTGAAGCCCCTGAAGACTTATGTTGATCCACATATGTATGAGGATCCTAACATTGCCATTCAGAAGTTTGTCACAGAAATTGATCCTAACTTGATAAGCAAACAAAAAGTAATTGGTGTAGGTGAGTGATGTTTGAAGAACTTTACCATTTGGACAAATACAATATTAAAATGCATTTTTTTCACATTTCCTTGTGGCATATTTTTGTCCTTTAGGAGAATTTGGGGAAGTTTTTCGTGGTGTGATAAAGTCTCCATTGCGAGGAGAAGTGGCTGTAGCGATTAAAACTCTGAAACCTGGCTACTCAGAGAAACAGAGGCAGGACTTCTTGAGTGAAGCCAGCATTATGGGCCAGTTCTCCCACCCAAACATCATCCGTCTAGAAGGAGTGGTTACAAAATGTGAGTCTTTAAAATCTCAATCATCAGTTATATAAATGATGTATTTTCTGTAACTAAACATCATTTATTCTAATTTTCAGTCAAGCATGCAATGATTGTGACAGAATACATGGAAAATGGAGCTCTTGACACTTATCTAAAGGTAAGCGCTGCAGTTTGAGACGTGATTTACGACGAGACGTGTGTATCCTAAGCTCAGGGTGAATCCCTATTATTCTTAACCCTGGTTCACATATCTGACAAGTCCTTTTTTTTCTTTTTGAATTTAGGACCAGGATGGAGAAATTCCTTCATACCAGCTTGTGGGAATGCTCCGAGGAATAGCTGCAGGAATGAAGTACCTGTCAGACATGAGCTATGTCCACAGAGATCTGGCAGCAAGGAACGTTCTGGTTAACAGCAACTTGGAGTGCAAAGTCTCAGATTTTGGTCTGTCACGAGTCCTGGAGGATGATGCTGAAGGCACCTACACAACCAGAGTGAGTCAACTAGCCATAATTCACAGTCTTGAAGCACTAAAAAAGAGAACAATCACTGCTTTCTACTCTACAAAAATAATACCAGATTGTAAATGACTACTTAAATCTCAGATGTCCAGTCTAAATTGTTGTTCTTTCAACGCCTTGTAATTTCCATTCCCCTCACCATTAAAAATGACTTGTTAATGTTTCTCTTCTGTCAGGGAGGTAAAATACCTATCCGCTGGACTGCCCCTGAGGCCATTGCATACAGGAAATTCACTTCAGCGAGCGATGTATGGAGCTTCGGCATTGTCATGTGGGAAGTCATGGCATTTGGAGAACGCCCCTACTGGGACATGAGCAACCATGAGGTACAGTTCATCTCACGGTTGAGCGATTGCTTGTTTTGGCCTATTTAGTTCATCTATAATGTATGAAGTGCAGTTCCCACCATTCACTGTAAATGTACTGGAAAAAACAACATATGCACACAGCACGTTTATTGGCAGCCCTCCTTTTACAACACTTTTCTGTCACATCGGCCATAAACATAACTTTTATTCATTCTTTGCACTCTTTTTTTTTTAGGTTATGAAGGCTATCAATGAGGCTTTTAGACTTCCTGCTCCAATGGACTGTCCATCTGCTATCTACCAGCTCATGCTCCAGTGCTGGCAGAACGACCGCTCAAATAGACCACGTTTTGTAGACATTGTTAACATTTTGGACAAGCTGCTTCGAAGCCCAGAGTCTTTAAAAACTATTGCTGACTTTGATCCTCGGTAGGTTGATAGCCAAACAAAAATAACACAACTGTGAATAAAGTACTAGTAAAAGTAATCAAATATGCTGTCTCTTACAGAGTGTCTATTCGTCTGCCTAGTACCAGCGGCTGTGACGGCACCATGTTCAAGTCGGTGCCTGAGTGGCTGGAGTCCATCAAAATGAGCCAATACAATGAAAGTTTTGCTCGTGCCGGAATTACTACCATGGACCAAGTGCTTGCCTTGAGGCATGAGTAAGTCAGCATATGGCACAGGTGCAGCTTTGACACCCAGCAGTAATTCATCTGGCACTGCGCCATATTTTATTTAACACAGAGAAAGTATTGAGCGTTCAGCTTGAACATTTGTTTTCCAGTTTGCTAAAAAAGAAATACTCCACTCCTCCTTCGACCCATGTCATTCCTTTCATTCTCGCCTGCCACATCCATACCATACCACAGCTTTTTTTTTTATTTAAAACAATATCTGTATTGTTTTTAAGCTAACTCTAACACTATCAAATGTCTTTCCCTTCCAGAGACATCAGGAATATTGGAGTGCGGTTGCCCGGTCACATGAAGAGGATAGCCTACAGCATCCTGGGTTTGAAAGATGAGACCAGCTCCCTCAGCGTGTTTGCTGTGTGATCTAAGCATTCCTCCAAATCAAAGTGCACTGACCGACCATGCCATTTCACTCACAGACGAGGAGGACTCATGCGAGGGCTGAAACTGAGATACGAAGCAGGTTTTTTTTTCCTCTGGCACAATGGGGCTTGACTGAAGAGGATCCTCCAAGCCACTTAGAAATGACTGACATTAAAACACTTAAGTACTTTATGATAATTGAAGAAAATGAATTTTAAATATGTAAAATGTTTTGAACATAAGCAATTTGGATGTTGTATTCAAATGTACAAAAATGTGAGATTATGTGGGAGTGCTTGGCCTTGTATTTACAATTCTGACTGAAATATTACAGACTCTGTGAGATTAAGGGCTCCTACTTCCAAGCACTCACTGTCTTCTGCCAGATTATCTGGATTTTTAAGTCATTTTTGATTAATGGAACTTTTTAAATATGGAATAATATTTCCACTCAGGGCAAAGAATCAAACATTCTTACTGTTTGTAGTTTCAACTTCAAGTTATTTCTTGTTTACATTATGTCTTACAGCTGTCTATTTTATTTAATATTTATTTTATATTTATGTCGTATGTTACAAAAAAAAAACCCCAAGTCACATTATTGTAACTAAATGTATTTTTGTCTTAAATAAATAAAATCAATGTTGCCTTGTGACATGATAACTTTATTCAGATGGGACTGATCAAACTTGGTGACTTTGACGAGGTGGGGCAGAATGTCACACTTACACACAAAAGCGCTTCATCACAGGGCTGTCACTTAGCAATGTTAAATTCCCCTCTCTGTTTATATTGACAATACCCTGGTAAAGTGCCATTTTTGTGACAAGTCCTCCAGGCGCTGCCTTGAAAAAAACATCAGTCTATAAGTTTAACACATTTAAGCTACTTCGGTGGCAGGGCTAGGACTTTAGTTGACTTGAACTTCAGAGTGACAGTTCATGTGGATGTGTCAAATTTAGCATTTACTTTTACATAAAAATATCCCCACACCTTCTCTAACACAACAATTACACTTCCAGTCAGGGGTGTGGTCTGAAATACTGGCCTTCTGAACTTGTTTAATATTCACAGTACCACAGACTTATAAAGGACTTCATTGAGATGAGTCCTATTAGACAAGCAGAAATTATTCCTGTGTAGTAAAATGGAGAGGGGTCCTGGTTCCTTGTCTGATGATACGGGATATCTGCAAAGCTGTGGTGAAGACAAATTTGCAGGTCAACGGATTTATCATCAGAGTTTATTCTCTTTTTTGTTAGGTTTTAAAGCTGTACATTTCTTTTTTTAGGGCATTCGTATCCTACAGGAAAGATTGAAGTTATTGGAAATATGTTTCAGTTTACTGTCAATGTGAGTGAGTTTTCACCAGAAGATGTTATTATCACTTCATCTAACAACCTGATAGAGGTCCGTGCTGAGAAGGTAAGCCGAATCCGTGTGTAAATAGTTTTGGTTAATTGAAAAGGCCTGATCGTCATATTTTCATTACCTCTTGTATATTTTTATGATCCAGATGGGGGAAGATGGCACTATCACCAACACTTTATCCCATCGCTGCAAATTACCTGCAGATGTGGATCCTGTATCTGTGACCTTAAACCTGGGAAGTAGTGGTGTCCTGACTGTCAGAGCTCAGAGGGTATAAAAGAGGTCTACACAGAACCATATAACACTTCTTGCCTGTCACATTCGAAACAATTCTTGTTTTGTTTTTTTTAGATGTAACCCCAGGCACCAGCCCTGCAGACAGTGAACCTCATCTGAAATGCTGGACTTTGGCGTCACTTTGTGGCCGAAATAGGCTATAACAGCCAGTTTTTTTTTCTTTCAGTTAGGCTACTATTCAAAATTTTATCTAGATTTATCTGATTGACAAAAATAATCCATGAGGCTGCAATAAATAAATAATTAAATTTAGCCCAAAATTTAAGGTCTGGTGTTTGCTTGTGGTGAAGTCACAAGATGATCTCCTGTGAAAAAAACAAACCAGAAACAACATTCTGTGGAATAAAGGTTGTATGATTAGGATTCTGATCTGTGGTTGGATTAATCTTAAACCGTGTCGATGGAGTGGGCGGAGCCAATCATGAACGGAAGTGACGACAGTGTTGCCAAGGGACGGTGTAGTATACGGAAGTTATCGCTATCGCTTGCTCTTGACACATAGCGGGTAGCGGCTACTTTTTAAAATTAATATAATGCTAGCTAAATGCGACTTTTCGCCTTGTATTTTGGCTTATATGTGTGGACACAATTTAATGAGTAGCTAACCGAATATACAAGAATCACAGTTGTTTGACTTAATACTAACTCGCTTAGCTTTAGCTAACTTTGAGAATGGCTCAAATTCCCACTCATGGATCCATCATAGTAACAGACTGGCATCAGTGTAAAGACAGCAAAGAATATTTCAGCAAGATCCTACACAAGAAGAGGCGAAAGGAATTTGGTAATTAACAATTAACTTTTTTTTTCTCTCTTTGATTTAGTTTGGTTTAAACTACTTCTGTCGATTTTGTGAGTGACTACAATAATTCAGGCTACATTTCTGGCTTTTACTTTAAAGTTTTAATCTATATTATAGCATTTCATCTTGGTAGCATGCAAAAATATAAAATGTCAAGTTATTTTAACCTCTGTCCTTATGACCTTAATCTTTACGTTAACAAAACCTAGACAATATGAGGATTTAAAAAAACTATGCATCTGTGTGTACAGCCTCACAAACTAGTTAGTATGTATGTGTATGTGTGTATATATATATATATATATATATATTTTTAGTATATATATATATATTTTTAGTATATATATACTAGTATAGTTTGTTTTACAGGTTTGTTGGAGTCCCCAATGATGTCACCTCTTATAGCTGTGGACACAGTTCACTACAAAATCTTCCTTTCTGGCAAGAGTGGGGTTGGGAAAAGTGCTGTTGTGGCGCGACTTGCAGGCCGAAGTATTCCCAACATGCATTATGAAACAACAGGTAGGTCAGGGCACATTTTCATTAGTATAAAGACTGGGGGTTATGGTTTATAATCTAGGATGCTTGTGTTATTAGGCATTGAGACAACAATAGTGCATTGGCCGGTGAAGCTTAAAGAAAGTGGCAGGGTGTTATTCTTCTGCCTTCAGCTGTGGGACTGTGGAGAGAATGCTCTGCGGAGATTTGATCATTTGCTTCCAGTAAGTGGAAATACCAGAATATTCAGTGATATAATGAATAAGAAACCTGTTTCTAACTATGTATTTTGCATTCCAGTCCTGTAAGGAGCAGGTAGACGCTGTGCTCTTCCTCTTCTCCTTCACTGATCGGACATCATTTGAAGACCTTTCAAATCAAATAGCCAAGTGGACTGGACCATCTCTGGACAGAGTTGTTAAATTGGTGGTTGGCACAAAGTATCCTTCTCATGTTTCCCTTTGTATGTAGTGCATTTGTGTAATAACTGAGGGAAAGATCCAGATCTAATGAACAGTTGTGAACTAAAAGGCACATGCATTTCCTTCACCTGTTGGTCCAGGTTTGACCTCTTCATGCACTGTGATGTAGCAGAGAGGGATGTGAGGGCCTTCCAGACGACATGTGGGTTACCAGTCCTGCGTGTGGGAGGGGAGGTCAGCGATGGTCTGGGTGATGTAGCTCCCCTTCTTAACTGTCTGGCAGAGAACCTGTGGCATCAGGACTGTCTTAGAGCTGGATCTTCCGACCAGCCTCCACATCCAGAGACAGAGACTTTCCTTTGATTGTGCACACTCTGAATTTAAAAATGTGTCTTTTAGCATAACATGCGGAAACTGTGGGAGATATGTTTGTCACTAGTGCAACACTATCTATGATGAAGCACATCAAGCATTAAATAATATACTATTCAGAATATAACATGAAGCAAAAGATACAAGAAATAATTTGAATTTGGGGATTACAGCGCTGTGGCAAACAATTGTGATCTCTTCTTTAGGGGCATAATTTAATTTGTCTTCCGTTCGATGGAAAATACAATATCTGATATTCTTTTTCAACATAAAAGAAAGGTATTAAATAATGGCTGAAATACAGAGACTATTTTGTTAAATAAATGAGCACATTTATTGTATAAAACTGGCTTGTATTGTAATACAAGTAAATACATTTCCTACTTAAAAAAATAACTCTTTGATCTCCATATGTGCACTTACAGTGACAAATCTGCATGCCTTGTGTTTACATTGAGCCTTTACCAGTGAATTTGTGAGTTTTTAGTAATCCAAACTAAATGAGCAAACAGAAATAAGAATTAAAGTGTCAGTATTCTTCTCCCTTCATTTTTTTGAGGACAAGACCTTCATCCATGTCTCCTTAGCTGAGCTGAAATTTCAGAAAAAAGAAAATACTGTTTGATGTTTTAACATTGTTAAATCATATGGAGCTCTCTTACCTTGTGTCTGTGACAAGTATTAAAACTGTTGCTTGTCCTGTCTGCCTCGTCGACAGATGAAGTAAAAAGGAATTAGGTGGTAAACCCAGGACTTCAGTCTTCAAGGACTCACAGCGCACCAGTTTGGGAAATTCTGCATGATCCAGAACCTTGAACTGCTCATCCCTTAAAAAGTTAATAAATAGAAAAACATATATAACAAACTAAAGAATCACATTTTGTTTTGCAGAATGTATATTGACAATACTTTGTGGTGCAAACTTGTATTGTATTTTTTCAGTGGACACACCTTTTAGAGGAAATGATCAAAATGTCACTGAGAAGGTGCAGGTAGAGGTTTGTGAATGACATTCTTGAGTTACATGGACTCTCTCCACTGAGCTGCTTCACAGGACCATGGTGCACCAGGAAACGCCCACTTACGACAAGAGGAATTGACTGGAGAGAGAAAGGGATGTGGTCAAACTTAGATTTTATGTAATTAAGAAACATTGTGATACTTAAAATGGTTATACACCTTAAATTTGCCAAAATCAAGCAGCATTTCAAGGCAAACAAGTTCCTCGATTTGTCTCATTTTTCGAACCCCATTGTCGCACTCTTTCACCACCTGGTCCAACAACAGCAGTATTTTCACTATCTGGCATTTTTACTATTTCATACAATTGATTTGTCTCATTTGTTCCATGTCTCACCTCATGAATAGCTTCTATGGCTTTTTCAAGATTTCTGAAAGAATCTGAGTCAGGTTCAGTCAATTTCAAAATGGTCTGAAATTCAACAAAGGCATTGCTATAGTATAATTTTCCAGAGACAAACTCATGTTTTAATTCCTCTCTATATGCCTACCTCCAGTATGAGTTTAATGCGAGTAATTCTCTGAAAGGGAAGGACCAGAAATGACTTCAGACTCTGCCTTTGACAAACTGGATGTTTCTCAAGTTTAGTGAGTGTATACAGGAATTCTTTGTTTTGTTGCCTTGGGAAAAAACAGAAAAATGCAATTCTCTAACCACTGCAAATTAAAGTGCTAACATTTGCAAAGAAGAGACTTACAGCATTCGGCTAATCAGAGCCTCCTGGTACATCATATTTGTCACATATGGCACATAAAGGCTGTGAAACACAGGGCAGTGCTGAAGCACAATGTCGCCAACCTGAGCACCTATGAGCACATTCTCTCCCAGTCGAACCTCTAGGTCTGTAAGAAACCTTAAAGAGACCAACAATAGTTTAGCAGAAACAAACTAAATCTAGAAGACATTTTGTATTACGTTCTCACTTCTCACTGGCCACCATTACACGCTGAATGTTGGAAAACAAAATGTGATACTCCATCTGAGTCAGAGTCTGTTTCAGGGTTTCAGATGCATAGAAGTGTTTCACTGCAATTTCAAGGCTCCTTAAGTAAGATGCTTCAGAGCAGATCAACTCAAATGTTGTCTGAAAGAGAAATAATTTGTTTTGTCTTGTAAAAAACATTAATGTAGTGTTGTTGTCTGGTACGCTGACTAGAAAAATATGAAAAAACACCTCCTGAAGACGAATCTCTCTTAGGGTCAAGCTGCAGAGTAAGCCAGACACCTTCACTTCCTCTAAGTCCTGCCAAAGTGTACATGGTGTTACCTTAATAGGGTTAGGTGGAGTGGAGCACTGAGGAGCTACAGCAGGGCTTTGTTGAGGTAAAATAGACCCAGAGTTGTAGGACATGCCTAGATGGGCCTGTAAACCCTGCAGACACTGGGGGGATATCAGGTCTGACAGGGAACTCTTTTTAAGTCGATGGAGATCATCCCTCGCGTTTTGCAGGCAATAGTCCTGATAGAGCGGTGCTGGAAACAAGGGTTAAATATTACGCCATTTGGGTAATGATAATGACTTTTTCAAATAAAAAATTAAACTTACAATTATGAATGTACTTTGAATGAAATGATACACTCTGTACTTCTTCATTTCGATCTGATGTCCTGAAACCAAACTGCATGTTTAATCTGAACTACATTTTTATGTCAAATATATTATATTTTTTAAGGATATAACATCTCTTACCCTGCTGTGCTTTTATTCTCATCACAGACCGTCTTGGCCAGAGCCGAATACAGTTTTTCAAAATCCCATGTTTGTTTTAAGACCATTGACTTGAGGGTTGAAGATATATCTATGGATGGACTATAAAAACACAATAAAGATTCAGAACATACAATTATGCGTTAGTTTACATTTCAATGATAGGATCCATACCTGTTGACCTCTGGCTGGTTTTTAGAGTCAGTAGTCCCATCAGTGTCAGGGTCACAGCTTGTTTGCAAAAGAGAGAACCTCATGGTTGGTAATTGGGATTTTAATTTGCTCTCTGAAAGACTGTTTTCCTTATGAGAGCACATATTTGTGATAATACAGCGGGGGTCCTTGTCACTGCAATCTGACTGAGCCATATTTCCTGAGTTTGGGTCTGGCAGTGACTGGAGTCGGTTAAAAGGTGTTGCGAATGTGTGCCTCACAATCAGATTAAGTAAAACTCAAAGCAGGTGTGTCCCAGGAAACACATATGTAGTTCAAAACAAACTCTTTGGGTGACCTCTTGATGATCATTTAAAGATAATTAGGAAACTGCTTTTATTTAAAGAAACTCTCTTAGACACGTTTACAAAATTTAAAAATACTATTACCATTTTTTATTTGCAGCTTTTTAAAATGTAATACAAGATAAAAGTAAATAAGTCAATCTGCCTGAATATTATTGACTCAAATAAAGCCATCAAATTCTTGATAAAAGACATACTGACAGAAAATGACAGATGGCCTTATTCTAACAGAACAAGACAAATGAGTAAGAATAGATAACAATGATTTGTCACAATGTAACTTAATCTGAACAGAAATTAAAACAGTTTTGGGATCTAAATGTGGCAAAGCTGTAAAACAATGACTATTCAAGTGTATGATTAATGGTCATACTGTACTGACAATTCCATATTCTATATCATATCTCAACACTTACTGCTCATTTGATATTTCAGTGCCATACAGGGAAAGACTGATAAAAGTTCACTTTTCCAGATATCAATAACTTTTCGATAACTTTCAGATTTGTAATCGGAGGCTACATTCATTTAACTACCAGTTGTTTTTCTGTATTTGAAATTGATTGAAATCCCCCTTAAAATATATTCCGACATGGAGTGTATGAGTAAAACTACCCCATTTTGGAATTAATAATTATTCTCTATACACAACATAATAAAATAATGTTTTATAGTGTCTGGAGTCAATCATACATTGGGCATTTATTAAGTTGAAAAAAAAAAAGAAAGAATACCAAATGTCTAAAAACAATTAAATGGGTGGGCACCCACAAAATCTGCATGCATGCAAACACACCTCACATTTCTGCTAAATCCAGAAAAAAACATTTATTTCCACTTGTCATGTTTTTTTCTTCTATAGTATTTTGTAAGACAAAACGAGAGACGGCATTTCCCTGTGTTCGATGTCCTCCCTGTTCAGCAGAGACCGAGATGTCTCATCAGTAACAGTGTTTAGACCAAAGGTGAAAAGTCCTGGGCCTGAGTCTAGGTGGGCACAGTGATACTGCGAGCTAAAAGAGCCAGCAGAGCAAGCTCCACGACTCCATGGGCTTGTTCCAGTGCCTCAGCAGCCTCCTGGGCAGAAAAGCCAGCTGCCTGAATTCTCTGGATGTGCTCAGCTGGATACTGTCCTACAATGAGCTGTGGAGCAGTAGCTGGAACAGAGGGAGCGGGGGTCTCCTCAGCTGACCCCACTTCCACAGACAAAGGGCTGAGAGTCTTTGGACTGTTATTGCTAGATGCTCCTTCATCTTTGACCCTTTTGCCCTGCTGCCCCTCGGGAAGTTCCCTTAACTCTAGATCACCTGCAGAATTTGGAGAAACCTCAGGCTCAGACTGACAAATGCTGTTGTTACTGGCCACATCTTGCCCACATTCATCTGCTTTCGACACCTCAGAGTCATCTGGACAGAGTTTTGGTCTTTGTTCCTCTAAAGTCTCTACTAGGTTGACATCCAGCTGCTCCTCCTGACCAGAAAGCACTGGTAAAACACATTTGGATGGTTCCTCATTTGACACAGCAGCAGCATGGTTGGCTTTGGCATTGGTTGGTTGAGTAATGGCAGTAGAGGGTTCAGGTTGGCTTCCCAGGGGGCATGTTTCATTTTCCTCCTGTCTGAAAGGGTGTGGAGGGGAGCAGGACGCGCTGCGGTTTTCAGTGCCTTTGTTGGAGACGATCAGCTGATGCAGTTCCTTCAGAGCTGCAGCCAGTGAAGGGATGCTGTCAGATCGTGTGCGTCGCTCCACCTCAGGCTCCTCCCTCTCTGAGGATACAGTGGTCTCGCCGGCTGCGGAGGACTCCATTTCCACAGAGTCAGGTTGGTTCAGAGTACATACATCAGGAACATCAGACTCCTGTTCCATGGGCTGTGCCGGAGGAAGCTGCTCTAGCTGTAGAGTTGTGGTGCTGTTCACGCCCCCTTCCAATCCATCCTCTGTCACTGTGAGTCCCGTCTGTACCTCTTCATCCACACTCCTGCCAGTAGACATGTCCTCAGGATGGGCACATGTGGAAAGAGCATCTGTGGGGGGGTTGGTTACAGGAGGCACGCTTAAGTCACTCTGGTCAGGCAGAGGAGTGGGATGGCTCTGAAGTGATGAAGGACCAGCATCATTTGGCCCTGGAGGCTTCAGCAGGCCGGGGAGGTCCTGGCCCTGTCCCGTTGCTGAGAGTGCGTCGGCTGGGGCCAAAGATGACTGATCCAGAGGCTGACTCTGGGACTGGCCAGAGCAAGAGGATGACATTTGGTCTAAGGTTTTGAGTAATGGAAGTTGTGTTGGGGGCAGGCGTGAGGTAGTTTGTCCATCTGCAGTGTCTAAGAGAAATTATAATTGAATTAGACGAATTGAATTAGAAAGTAAAATTTGTTGTATTTTTTAGGACCCCGTGTTATAAATACTTAATTATGAAAGATTATATTATCACTACTAAATATAATAGTAATATTATTAATGTAATACTCCTCGAAATATTTTGTATTTGAGGCAACCTGCTAAATCAACTGTATCTGAAATGTTATGCAAAAAGAAATAACTAAACGTATACCAAAAATCATGAAAAACCAGCAGCAAAATAAATGGCAAAATGAAAGAAATAAATAGCAATGGACTTAGCACTGGCCATGGATCCGTGGATATGCAGTACCTTGTTTGTAGGGCCCTCTCCAGCTGTCTCCCAATGCATCAGTGCTGTCCTGCTCAGGGGTTAGGGAACACACCACACAAATCATGCAAAGGGACGGAGAAAGTTAGCGGTCACACACAGGGCATGCAACACACTGTCAGCCTTTTCACACACAGATGTGAAAAGTGTAAACAGCTGCTTGAGATATGTAAACCTTTACATGAAGGTCTCTGTACCAATTACTCTACTCTCTTTGAGACACCGGTCATTTAGAGATAGCACCTAGAACTAAGCAATGACCTACATATATTTTACCAAGTAGACATTGTTACTTCATAAACCTGATGCAATTGCTATTGGAATGCTTAAATCAAGTTAATAAAGCAATAAGTGTTTATTATGACGCTGACACTGCTATAATCTGTATGATATGATAAATAATGTTGCTTTACCATTTTAAACTGTATTAACCACAACTAATCCTGAAATGTTTGGGTGTGTAGTTCTACATTTAACACTTATTTGTGCAATTTCTATTGGCACTACATGTCTTTGTCAGTTTGTCTTTTTGATGTGGCTTATTATACAGCAATGACAGAGCTTAAGTAGAGATGAACAGCACACAAGTCTTACTAATGAGTGAAATAAATGCTGTTTACCAAATAAGAAAACCTCTGCATTTTTTTTTTTACATCTATGGATGTCTTGAATCTCCAATTACAAATATGATGGATGTCATTTTAGCCTTTAATAATCAATAACTGTAGATAGAAACCAAGGGAGAGTCTATATGTCATTGATCTCAATGCCAGTGCCAGGAATCCAGGCCATATAAAACGTGCACCACCAATTTGGCCACCATTCAGAGATGTACACTATATCTTCTTAAGACTTTCAAACCATATCTTCAAATGCAATATTGGTCTCGGTATGTGCTGTAAAATTGTTTTTCTGATGTTTTAACATGAGCCGTTTCAGATGATGTGCATAAATGAAGTTGAGAGTAAGAAGCTTTTAGTGGCACATGCAGATGTCGTTCTCACTAAGCTGAAAAAAGCAGATTGAAGAGGAGGCTGAAGTGCAGAGATGGGACATGGTTCCTCACCGCTTTCCTGTATGGACCTCTGTAGCGCTTCTGCTAGTTCTCTGTCAGCCATCTCTTCTGGACGGGAATCCTCTCGTCCTTCTGCTCCATAAGCCAGGCGGGCACACTCTGGCAACTCAGCCTCAGCTAGGAAGCGGGTTTCAGTGCCAGTAGTGCCTATTAGAAGCACATTCTTTTTCAAGTCAATAGAACACTGCAAAATAAAAACAGAACAAATTATGCTTCAATCTCTTGATCTTCGAATAAAAAAACAATACTGCATCTGACACTGAACTGAGATTAAGAAAGCGCTCGTACCTGGTGTCTCTTCAGCATATCCAAACCAAGAAGCATGTCCATCGGCTGATCCTCCAAGATGGAGAAAGAACAAGGCAAGAAGTCTCCTTCTATTTGGACCTGAGCTATTAATGCAAAAAGCATACAGAGTTATTTATATTGACAATAGAATAACATTACTGACAAAAAAGTAAAAGGCAAGATATCTTTGAAAATAAACTACCCAGATGAACTCTGCCAATGATTTTCTGTGTGCCCACGCCCTTGGCAATCCCTGCCCAGCGTCGGTCCACTAGCCGCATGATATTACAGCGCTCAGCACATGCTTGGCTCATAATAGTCATTTGAGCTCCTAGTGTCAATAGCAAACACAGGTGAAATTATTACTTTATTTCATGTAAAAAAAATATAGTTACTGCAAAAGAGCCTCTTATTTTTATTACCTGAATCCACAAAAGCTTTTACTGGGTGCCCATTGACTTTGCAATTGATGTAGAGCATAACTACTTGTCCAAAGCTTTCTGGTGCCTCCTCCATTGCAATTGTCATATTTTCTTCCACATTGTGCTGCCTAATGAGAAAAAAGCAATGGCTTCTAATTTTCATGATATAAAAAATGATGATATGACTATGTTTTATTATATTCAGCTCTCACAAAAAACTTTGCATTATAGTGTAGACCATACCGTATGTCCTCCTCAATCTTTGCTTGAGCTTCTAAATCAAAAGGATCTGCAGTGAGAAGTCTGATTCTTTCTTGCTCTCTTTTTGCACGATCCTGTTGTTGCTCCAGCAGAACCTTAGTAAATCGTTCTAAAGAAATTACATTAGGATAAATTGCTGACATATCAGATTTAAACGTTATACATTATACAATGTTTATACATACAAATTATTCTCACCTAGATCTCCACTTAGGAGGGCCTCTGCAAGAGGGGGGTTCCGCTCTTTAAGGAGTGACAACTCATGTGGGTTGGATAACAGCATCTGTTGAAGTAAGGCAGGGTCGTCCAGCCCCTGAGGAGAGGAGCCATGCAAGGCCAATGGTGAGGAAGGCTGTGCACTGCGCTGTGGCGGTGAGGTCGGTTGCGGCGGCCTCACAGTATTACGCTGGCTATTTGAATTAGAAGTCCCCGGGACTGAGATGGAACGAAAGTCAATGTGTGGCAGACCTATGAGCAGAGATTGTAAAGAGTGAAAGTGAGCAATGCAGCAATGGACTTAATGACAACAACCTAAACACGTTAACTTCTTTAGGATTGCAACAAAGCTAAGAACATGTGATATTGAAGAATGGGTAATACCTGGAAAGGCTGGCTGAGTGGGTGGTGGCCTTCTGTCAGCTTGCCTAAGAACCACCACTTCTCCATCCTTCACACCATAATTCCCCAAGGCACGGGTAGGATCTTTCAGTGGCTGTTCTGCATATGTTATCTGAAAATAAAACAAATTAGACTTATGTAGCTGTATATCAAGCTGATAGAAATGTATTTTGAAAGAGTAATGAGTGAAATGAAACTACGCCTTAGAGATGTATCATGTATAAAAGGAAACTATTTGATGTAGCCTATTATATGGTGTACAAAAAAATTTGTCATTTCCTCATGTAAGACAGTAAGAGGTTTCATCTTTATTATATAATGTTGATTTTGCTTATTCAGCTAAGTCCTTTGCGTTTAATTTGTTTTGGCAAAAACTAAAATATGAGCTTGACGTGTCAGTGCTGGAAATATTTCTCCCCTATCAAATCCGTTATTAGACTAATGCTTTTAAGGTCAGTTGAAATTTTTTGTGTTGTACTTTTAAAATAATGGTTGTTACCTTAAATGTTATGCCACTAATGCAAATTTGTAGTGAATAATTAAGGTTTCCTGATACCTACCATATGATAAAATAATCTGATTCATGCTAGCAGGTGAGCTAAGTAGCGAACTATTAGCTTCGTTAGCTTCATGGGCACATAGAGTCGAATTCCTACCTGGATTTCACCAGCTGGGATCCCTGACTCTAATTCACAAAGTGCTACAAAGTCTCTCAGCTCCAGCTCCGGAGACACTTCCAGGGCGAAAGTGGTTTCAGGACGGTCCCTGGGTGCGCAGAAAACGGTGACCAGCATTGCTTTGACGGGACAGAATCACTGGACAAACCCGCTGCAACAGAGTGGGGTTAGTGTAGCTCCTTGGTTTAAGGGAATCCCAAAGTATTAAATGGATTTCATTCGATATTTTTGTGTATTATTCTAAACAAAATCAATATTCCGAAGACCGTGTTTGTTTGGCACTTACTAGAGAGAAGTAAGTAGTGAGTTTCAGCTTTTAACAACAAGAAACCGAAACAACATCGAGTATCGATTCACTCGTGCAGCTTGTTTACGGCATGTCGTAAACGCGTCTTCTTCGTGGGTTATTACCACTGTAGCAGTGTCGTCACCGCCACCCACCGACAAGGCTAAGAAGCTACTATTGAACAACACACTAATTAAAGTATAATAAAACTCAATATATAGAGAGAGATAAAGGTGAACCATACGTTGGACAGGCTAAACGTAAGATATCTATCAAAACCCATTTGTTTTTGCTTGTGGTTTGTCTCAAAGGCCTTGGTTTTATTTTTTTTAATCATGTCAGTCATCAATTGAATTATGTAAGCAAGCAAAGGATTTACAGACACAGACTTTACAACAAAACTGAGACTTCATATGAGTACAAATTTGAGGAAAATTTGAACTTTAAGTAATCAATTGATGTCCAGATCGTTTTATAAAATAGTAATCTATTATTTTATTTATTTTTATCACAAATTATCTTTCATACACAGAATTAAACTAAACAGAAATAAACAAATGAACTAAGGACTAAAAAACCTAATATAAACAGTAATCAAGTAGAAATGTATGAAATCAGTCATTTGTGACAAATATTTGTGTGGTTGGGTTTTAGCATGCAATAGAAAAAATATTTAGAAAGACCTTTTCCTCTTTGCCGTTTTAGTCACTTATTGCACCTATATATTGTACAATATATATATATATATATATATATATATATATATATATATATATATGTATATAAATATATATATTAAGATTTTGCTGATCTGTGAAACTCAAGTGGAGGTGTGTTTTCAACATCCGCTTTAAAAAACAACCTGTACCATGTGTGGTTGTATCTTGCAGATTAATCAAGAATATGTGGCTGTTTCCATCTGCTCCCCGCAACTGCAGAGCAATACTTTGCGGTATTTTTTACTGGCAAAACAACACAAAAGTGCATTGAGGTTCTGGCTTTTTTCCAAAGTGAAGAGAAATAAAACAATTCAAACAAAGAACTTTCACTGCGCACACATTTTACTGACTGTTATTCAATTGTACTCCATGTTTATTTGACCTTAAGTTAATCGTAATAAAGATTCATTTCATCAGACACACTGTAAATTGGTAAAATACTTTGTGAAGAAGTAATACATTTAGCGCAATGTTTTAGATTTAAAGTTTAGCTTGTGGCAGAGAAACTTTCTGCCCATTCTGAGATCAGTCATGTAACACTATTTGTCTGTTGTTCATATTTGCCAGGTTCATCAGCATATTGTGGCATTGATATGATTATGTATAATGTTTATAAAACAAACTCAGAAATGTTTCCAGTTCAAAAAAAAAAAAAAGTCTGAATCAGTGAATGCAAAGGCTTTATGGTAAATACATGAGTCACAGTGCCCTGAGAAAAAAGAGAAAAGAGACCTTTTACGTCAGTCATTTAAAGGCGTAGTGATTCCAAGCAAGAGTTGTGTCTTCAATTCAGATTTATGGTGTTCAGAGGAAGTGCAGGTGCCTGTGCTGTAACACTGAACATGCCTTTTCTCAGATGTTTGGTATTTATTTGGATATTCTGTGCACTAACATTGGATTTGGATGCTTTCAGCTGCCCAAAAGGTAAAGTTACATCATTGTAATTTAAATCAGTTTTTCTTTTCAATGATATTTATTTACAAATCCAGTTTTTTAAAATTTAATGATAATGTGTTTTGGGAAAATTACAGGTCAAAGGGTGGTTGTTTCAAAACAAAAAAAAAGATGTGACCCTTGTCCAGAAGGATACTTCCAGCCTGAAGAAAACACATCAAAACAATGTAAACCATGTAGAAAATGTGATGGAAGTAAGTTTTATTTGCTCCCATTTTGGTTTTTGAGTTGCCAGTTTACCAATTTTGACCCGGATAAATCTTGTGTTTTTAAGGCAGAGGCAGCGTGGCTGAGGAGAACTGCACCTTAGAAAGAAATAGAAAATGTAAATGTCAAGAAAACTTTGTTCCCCTGGAAAGTGATTCAACCACTTGCAAATGTGATGAGGGATATTCACAACAGTTTGAAAGTACAGTGAGCCACCACACAGAGAACTACAGCATGTTTTATGTCGAGAATAACTCTACTTAGAGTGACATTTTTTGTTTTTGCAGAGTGTATAAAACGGGAAGAAAAGATCCCTGCTAAAGCAACCACATCAAACAAAATATCTAATCTCATCACCTCTCTGACATCCCCCCGTCCACGTGAGCGGGCCACAACACAAGAACCTCCTCAGAACATCACTACAACCACTGGTCAACTGGGACTCACAGCTACACCAAATGAGAAGCCGCAGGATTCACACACGTCCGATATTGGTAAAACATTCCACCACAAAGACGCAACATTAAGATGATCAGATGATAATAATGAGCATGATTGTTCTTTTCAGTTTTGGGTCTAATTTTTGTGATGCTTGGACTGCTGTCACTAACTGTGTTGACCTGCAAAAAGAATTTACTGCCTTGCATGCAGAGAAAACCTGAGCAAAGTAGGGTCATTTACAATAAAGAGTTAAATATAAATGTATAAATGTGTTCCTTGAAGCATATCATAATGGTCATCTCAAAATATGACAATTTATATTTTCTGAATTTTTTTAATACTTTTGTTTCCAGCAAAGGACTCTTCATATCGGACACCAGTTGAGGAAAGTGGAGATGGCAGTCAGGATTCGCTCAAACAGAATTCCGAGGAACCCTGAATATGAATCCAATCAGGACAAATATACCATCATAAACTGTGAATTTTGAGCCATTTTTACACTTACACTTTAGCTGCAAGAAATATTAGACATGCACACATATATCCTCATTGGCCTGTACTGGTTCAATCATACAGTCTTTTCAGATTGAAAAGGTTGCTTTGCTCAGAGATTGATCAGTCTTAGATGATCAAATACAGCTTTTAAAAAAAACAAAAAACAAAAAAAAAACTAACTAACTAAATATATATATATATAACATTTTCTCTTGTCTTATATATTATCCTATATTTTTATATTATGTTTGCATATTGTGATAACTCCATATTTCAGTTTTTCAGTTTTTATGCTTTTTAGAAGTGTTTTTAAAAAGCACTTTTTAAAGCTTTGTTTAAATGTTGAATATGTACAAGGGCAAGTGACATGCTTCTGAGAAATAAACTCTTACCTACTCTACACATTTCAAGCTGTGTCTCACATTCATATTCATTTTGTTTTGTTTATTGGAGTCTGATTCCCCGGGGAGGGATTTAAGTACTGGCGTAGGATATTGGCGTGCGTTGAGAGGTGCCTGTGTTTCAGGGAGTTCCCCTTGCAGGGCTTTGTTCTCTCACTCACAGACATTTCCTGTCATGTTTCTATTTCAGCCTTTGGAAACAGTGACGTTGTCAACGTGGACTTTCATGTTGTATACCTCAGTGGAGAATTTCCCCACATCAGTCAGAGGAGGCATGAGAGTCAAATTGCTCAGGGTACTACAATGCATCAGAGAAAAATGCATAACGACTATGTGTAACAGTTTGGTTTTATGGAACTGGCAGCATAAAAAAAGAAAACTCCTCTGATAATCCTCCCTAGTATTAGATTTAGTTTGATTTAGCTTCATCTATGGACAAATGTTGCATTCATAATATACAGTATATGTAAAGGACAAACACTGAGGAGAGACTTTCAGTCAAATGTCAAAAATTCAGGAAATTACCATGATATTTCAAAACATACATTAACCACAGTGTCTCTTTTTTTTGTAGAAACAAATGCCTCTGAAAAGTACACTGACTTTATCAAAACAATATAACATACTTGGGTTTTAATAAAAGGAGCTGATATTTATGCTGCTACATGAGTTTGTATCTTAGTTGATATATAAAGTAACCTAACTTAACCTAACCACCCTCATGTGTATAAGTGTATCCCAACCCCTGCTAGTTTAATGCTATAGCATGATGTCCTTCACCCACCATGACCACAACACCCACAGTGTGGGTGACACCGTGCGCACAGAGAAGTGTGACTTCTGTGTCGACCTTTGTGGCTCTGAGGGTTTACTGCTGCTGTTTATGATTATGATGATTATGTATAAAGATGCAATTGGCTTAACGTGTGACATTCTTCATATCATGATTTTTAAAACACCTTTTTGTAATGAGTAACTTTGCATAAAAATGTTGTAGAAAATAACATGACTCATTTGTGTACATTTTTTCTGAGCTTATGATAAAATTGGGTGATTCATTTGTGTACATTTTTTCTGAGCTTATGATAATTATTTGAATAATGAATAGTAAGATATAGAGTTGCACAAATTTAATAGCACACTTTCTACAGTTCATATCAGTCTCTAAAGCCTATTACCATTATATTGTGTATGACTTTACACTGACCATGAATTTTACAACTATGCCACATACCACAATGACACAGTTTTGCGAATACAGTGCAACTGTATTAATCCACGGAGACAAAGAGTTGGTTTTAATGGGCTGTAGACCATGTTTTGTGTATAGTTTTAATAATATGACACAGACAATGTCCTATATTACAGAAATTTGAACAGGAGACTCAAAACACCAACACCCTGTACAAACTCACCCCCCTGTAATCTCATTGTAAAGTTTTAAAGTTTTTTTTATATTTTTACATTTAAAATTTGTTCTAAAGTCTGTAAATATATATTTTTACTGCATGCTTTCTCTTTATATATTTTCCAACCCTATTTTTGCACTATATGTGAACTGCTGTCACGTTTCCTCATTGTGGGATCAATAAAGTGTAATCTAATCTAAAATATAAGAAGTTCTTTCTTAGAAACTTAAATTGAATTGTACTGAATTTCTAGTGTCTGAGTTTTGGCCTCCCACTTCCTAAAATACAAATGTGATTCTTGTATGTCTGCTGGGCCCTAACCACAGTCACTTGACGTCAGCAAACATCAGACATAAAACAGTGAGGGGTGAGCAGTGCACTGGCCACAATGAATTTTCTGAAACGTTACTTAGGGCTTTTCTGTGTGCTGAATATTTTTGCACTGGTTTTCAACTGTAATGACGGACAAGTTAATGTAAATGGACGGTGCTGCGACTTGTGTCATCCAGGTAAGAACATGAAATAGGATTCAAATTTATTCAAGGCTTTTATTGTGAAAAGTAGATGTTTATTGATCTGTCCTTTTACTGTAAAGGTTACTATGTAGAAAAATTCTGCTCAGATCATCAACAAACTGTCTGTAAACCCTGTAAATCGGGCTTCTTCTCTGATAAACCGAGCATTTTTGATGTATGTGAAGAATGCAGCACTTGTGAACAAGGTACATTTGTTTTATATTCTCATTTATTATTGACTTTACAATAAATGTAGCGCACTGGAAGACCATTCACTTACCTGGAAAACTGAGCAGTTTGAATTACTGTCTTCCTACAGAGTATGCTGAGAAATGTACAGCCACCACAGATGCAAAGTGTTCGTGCCGCCCTGGTTTCCTGTGTTCCAACAATATTTGCTCAGAATGTGAGAGAGACAAATGCGTCAGTGGGGAAAAACTCAAGAGAGCAGGTAAGAGGATGAATTTCAGCTGAGGTAAACCACACAGCTTCAAAACAATAGAAAAATTTGTGTCTCTCTTGTTATAGTTTGTTTTTTATAAGTGGTTTTAAATGATTTGTCTACTTTTACAGCTGTTCAAGTTGGACATTTGACTAGATATACTTACAAATGTGAACCCATATGTCTTGATGATGCATACTACGATGAAAAGAAAAACACCTGCATGACACGAAAACAGTCAGCCCCTTTTTTCTTTTCTTGCTAAAGTCAATTCGCAAAACACAAAACACACTAATACCTACTGACTAACAGGTGCAGTGCCTTTGGACTTGTTGAGCTGTTTGCAGGAAACAAAACTCACAATTCAAAATGTCAAATGGATGGCAAGTATCTTATATAATGCCTTTGTATATGCATATTACTTGTTAGTATCAGCTAAAACTGTGCAAATTGTAATTTTTTTCTATATTTTATTCTTCTTTGCAGAGATGCAAAAGATGGGCTCTTTGTATGTGGTTGTCATCATTGGCTTTGTCTTGTTCTTCCTCTCTATTCTTTTGATCTTTACTTATCAATGTGTAAAAAAGATGAAAAAGCTCAAAGCACGTAAGTACACTATTTGTGTTTTTTATTGGACTAATTTTCATAGCATTGTCTATTGTAAGAGTCATCATATACATACATGTATTTTCACTTTGACTAAACCCTAAATGAGAGTAATTCCTGAATGAATTGTGTTTTTTCTTTTTATTTTAGGCATAAATAAACCTGAAACCATAGCCTTCACTGCCAGTGAGTGCTGTAAGCTGTCGAAGGAGGAGACCACAGGAATCATTGAGCAGAAAGTTGACAGCTTTGGCTGAATGAACTCGATAAAAATGTCAAAATCGAAGGTATAATATGCTACTGTGCTCTGGCCAGTGATTTTTAGAGACAGAAGGATCATCACTAGTCAATCCACATTTACAGGTGCTGTTCAGGGGAATGAACTGTATGTGAGAGAGAAGTTAATATTGTTAACTTGTTTACAGTTGTGACCGGTTTAGATTAGATATAAGATATACACTGGCTCATTGAATATAGTGTATTAGATTAGATTAGATAGATTAAACACTGATGTATTGATACAAAGTGTGTGTTGGTCAATACTGTTTTGATTAAGTCAGTAAATGTATGTTTGTCAGTAATTGTTGGTTGTAGGCTGTACTCACTGGTGTTGAAATCTCACATCCAAGTAATACTATACAAATTCTACCTTGATAAATAATGTGTAATATGTATATACAATGTATTGTTTAAGTGATGATAGTGGTCCATGACTTGAGCAACGTTATTTTCTTTTTTGGGGGGGAAATACTGTATACCTACCAATGGACTAAAAGAGACGCTTCTGGAAATTCACATACGACTGTTGCCTTTCTACAAATATCTTAGATATTTAAATTGTGATTGTGTTGATAGTATGAGTCCGGGCAAGATATTACATTTTAGCAGATTGTAGCTTGCCCTATCACTTAGTTACTTGAGTATCTGCTAAACCCGGCAATGGTATAAGTAAAAGAAGGGTTTACTGATGAAAAAAAAAGGTAAAATAAAGAAAGTAAATTAATTTGTTGTTATTTTAATTTTTAATTCATTCATAAATATATGGAATGACTCAGCATGGTTGCACATGTTGTATTATATTGTTTTGCTAATTAAGAAGACCAGCTGTTTTGTTTGTTGTTTTTGGGTCAGGCACGGCTTCTGATATTTTTTTCTCATTTGATTGAGTATACAATTATTTTTTAATGTATTTTAATGTGGCTCGAGCTGTAACTGGGCATTTCCAATTGTACTACCATTTTTCACCAGTGAGGTCGCTGGCGGACATTTTTAGTTAGGTCGGTCATATGACAGCGCACCTTCCCACTCCGCTGCCTGGGAAAGAAGCCACATCTGACTGCATCTGACAGGGAAGGAGAAACAGACACAAGCACAAGGAAAGTGAACACCGACTTTAAGATGCTGGCGCTGATAAACCGGCTCCTGGACTGGTTCAGGTCTTTGTTTTGGAAGGAGGAGATGGAGCTGACGCTGGTCGGCCTCCAATACTCGGGAAAAACAACATTTGTAAACGTGATCGCTGTAAGTCTTTAGCCGCTAGCCGCTAGCCGCATTGCTAGGCTAATGCTTCTAGCTTCAATAATAAGATAACAGTGTCCAGGTATCATGTCTGCTTTTTACTAATGTCAGTTGCACTGGACTAAAACGAGGATGACTGCACTCGCGTATCACTGAATATAGAAAAAAGCAGATTTTAATATGTTACAAGTCACCTGAGCTAAGTCTGTGTTGTGAATCATACTGGGCTGGTTAGTGACTGTTATGACGGTTTAGCATGCTAAAAGCATGAGGAGAGTAGATTTAATCTCACTTGTCAGATCTGATTTTTTACTTTCTCACTATTCGTTGTCACCAGGAAGTAAAGTGCATGTTGCCTAATAGAACAGCTACACAGAGTTTAATCAAACAGGAAGAATTACTCATTCAAGCTGTTGTTAGACTATGTTAGACTGTGTACAATTGACAGCTTTTCTAAATGTTAGTATATTTATATAAGCATTGTGCAGGTATCTAACTAGTAGCTGAGAGAGGCCAACTGTGATAAATGCACATCTCACTCCATGTGATGTGAGCATCTGACTTTTCTGCAGTCTGTGGTTGGACCGCATCTGCTTCTTTCTTGCTGCTCTGAGATTACTCAAATGACTTAAAAGTTTTTTTTGACAGCACAATAAAAATGTGCACATCCATCCTAAGTTTCTTACAGCTACATGTGACGGACAGATGATTTTTTTCAAAATTTCATCTTTTACATGTAGACCAATAAAGTTCATGTTTTTCCCATGATTTTATCCCCATTTAATTGAAATACTTATGTACGTACAATTTTGTGTGAACTAGTGGAAAGTGCCTATATTACCATACATTTAAACCACTTTTACGGGAAGCTCCACAGTTGTAAAGCTGCATTCCTGTGACTTGTCTATGACAGGAATCAGAGGAAATCTCTATATCTGCTGTGACTTTAGGAGGAGGAGCGAAAAGTTTTGAGTGAATGAGTTGAAGTAGTGGTGGTTCCTGCTTCCTCAGTCATAAGACCACTGCAGTCATTTCCACTTAGCTTCATCAGGTGACTGTGCAAGTCATGTGCTGCAAAGTGTGTGTAAACCACATAAAAAGTGTTTGCCTCACTAAAGGGCAGCTTTGCCTAGGAATAAATGCAGCCTTTGATTATTCATTTTATAAGGCAGTGAATGGCAAAATTTGTACTCTTACAACATAGAATTATATAAAATAAAAAAGATAATTTTGTCAGCTTTACATTAATGTATATGTAGTTTACTATAATATTTCTGTGATATTATTTAAAAAGGTGCATTTACACTTGTACATTAAACTATTAATAGTTTACGTGCCGCTATTTCCTGGAAAGATAAACGAGTTGTCTCCTCACCTCTTTTTATAGTTATACCCCATTTACATGGTAATGTGTCTTTGATACACTTGACTGCTTCTACTCTTGGTACTTTTTTTTCACTGGGTTGGAACATGACTAATATAAAATGCCGCATGTGTTATCCTCATTTGTCAATTTAGTTAATTCATAGTACATATAGCTTTTGGTTTCTTTTAACTTAATGTATTTCTTGTCTTTTAGTCTGGGCATTTCAGTGAAGACATGATTCCAACAGTTGGATTTAATATGAGAAAAGTAACCAAAGGAAATGTGACCATCAAGGTAGACTTATACCATATTATATAATTATATACTTTTAATTAAGGCTGTACAGTTAGCATAATAATCAAATGGAAGTTGGAGTATTATATAATCAGTCATTTTTTCCATCCTCTAGATATGGGATATAGGAGGGCAGCCAAGGTTCAGGAGCATGTGGGAACGGTACTGTCGTGGAGTAAATGCAATTGTGTAAGTTTTCTTGATTTTGAGCATTTTCATCTAATATCAAAATGTCATTCACCATGTATTTGTTTGTTTATTTGTTTTTAGGTACATGGTTGATGCAGCAGACAGGGAAAAGGTGGAAGCTTCAAGAAACGAACTTCATAATTTATTAGACAAACCTCAATTGCAAGGAATTCCTGTAAGTGAAAGTTTGTCTGTTTTCTGAATCAGTGTTGGCAAACATTGTTTGTGTTCTTTCATTGATTACATACTGCATTTTTGTGTGTTTTTATAGGTTTTGGTACTTGGAAACAAAAGGGATCTTCCTAATGCTTTAGATGAAAAGCAGCTTATTGAGAAAATGTAAGTAACAACACAAATGCCTATCCAGCATGAGACAATTGCATTTATTTAAAAGCAGTTATTAATTAACATTACGTGCCAGAACATGACATGAGATCCATAGTCTTTACTCTCTAGTGACATCTGTTGGTTTGCAAAACTTGCATCATCCCTTTAAGATACAAAAAGTACACTTCAGGCCTTTGTGACTGACAATTGCTCAAATACTATTGATTACTTAATAGTTTAAAAACCTGTTATAGCTTAAATAAAATACAGATTAGGATTTCTTTCCAGCAAGACATTGAACAGCACACAGTGTCAGTGCTGCTGCTGGATCATGTCAAAAATGATGGATATGTAAATTTCAATTTTTACTGACTTTTTTGACAGAGTGACTTGAATAATTTAGCCTACAAATTACTAATTGCCCTGCTATTGTGCATGTGTGGGTGGGGCATTATTTATCCACTGTCTAATCTCACAGTTCATGTCAAATGCATGAGTCTTAAGCCGTTTTTTGATAAAACTTGTTTGCACTGTGTATGACCTTTTTAAAAGTATTAATTCATATTATTTGTATAAATTAATTGATAAATTAATACAGCTGAGGAACATAAGCTCTTCTGGTTTTGTAGGAATCTGTCAGCTATTCAGGACAGAGAAATATGCTGCTACTCTATTTCCTGCAAAGAAAAAGACAACATAGGTAAGTCGAATTTGCTAATTACTTTTTAGATTTTTATTATGAAAATGTATGGGCTTTTGTAACCCATACAGTTAGTTTCTTACAATGTCTAAAATATTGTCTTTATTTTTCAGATATTACGCTTCAGTGGCTCATCCAGCACTCAAAATCCAGGAGAAGCTGAAAATACTGAAATTGTTTCCTAATGTGTTTGCCATTTTGCTGTTATGCCCGACACTCATCACTCTACATTGATGTACAGACTTCAACTCAAGTGCTGCACTGTTCTGCTTGTGTCACCAGTTTTTCTTTTCTTTTTTAACTTTGATATTTTTTTGTTTGTTTCACAAGGCCTGAGAGTGCATAACTAAATAGCTGTCATGATTTGGAGTTTAGTGGATAATATAATCAATATTATATGTAAAAGGCTATAAAACACAAGCTATTTTCTAAACATTTTGTTTTACCCTTTAGGCATTTCCTGGTGGATTATGTTTGGTAAATGGCATGCAGTTATAGCACTTTTCATGCCTTTCTCAGGCACCCAAAGTGCTTTACATCATGCTTCCATTGCCCCACATTCACACCTGGGGCAGATGGAGAGGCGGGCTGCTATACACCAGGCAGTCACAGCCTTCTCCAACCACCACCAAACTCACCTCTACAATCACACACATTCATACACCAAGACAGGTGATGTGTGTTGCCCAAGGACACGACAGTATGAAGAGGAGGGAGCGGGAATCGTGCCGCCAACCTTCCAGTTATTGGATGCCTTGCTCTACCACCTGAACCACTGCACCCCTAATTGGTAGTTAATGACACTAAAGAATAGTAAAGCCTCACGTCAGATCTCCTCTTCATATAGCCACACTTGATGCCAAGAACTGATTGATTTTGACAAATATGTCATGTATCCCCAGTGTTTTGAACTCTAATTTTCCTCAGTGACTGTTTTCTTAATGAGGTCATTTTGATTTTAGAAGATTATGAATTTAAGAAGGTCAGTATATGCAGGTTGTACAAAAATACAGCTAGTATGATTTTTACTGATGTGAGAAGTGTGTGTGTGTGTGTGTGTAAATATATGAATCTATTTAAAGTCTGAATGTACTACAAGAAAGCTGTACTGGGTTGAATGGTTCTGTTTCTAAGTAGCCTTAGTGGAAAGATGTCTTTTTGTGCTGGCAGAATATAAAGTGCCTTGTGCAGTGTCTCACACCTCTTTAGCAAAGCGGCATGTAAGGTGTGCCTGTCTGGGCTGAGTCTTTCACCAACTGAATATATTCAAGAAATAAAAGCATACGTTTTAATGTAGTCATTAAGGTTTTGTTCTTCTGTTTTGTTTGCATTTATCACTTTATATCCATAGTTTAGTAAAAAATAACATTCGTTCCAGTTGTGTGGCTGTTCGTTATTGGCGGATAAATTGAAACTAACAATTTTAAGACACGTCAGGTAAACGGTGTCGCGTAAATATAACTAACAGTTTATTGTCCAATAGCAGAGCGACTTTGTGTTCCATTTCATTGACGTCAACACTCGAGAACCAATCATATTTCAGTTCTGGGGAGGGGCTGATTTGTTGACAGGAAGTATGTGAAGAAGAACCACTACTACCGATCTTTGAGCTTGTAGTTAGATCCTCCAAACTGAGAATTCACATATGCCCACTCATCAGGTGTGTGGATATAAATAATGCGTTTTAATATCGAACCGCGGCAAAGATGCAATGGAGGTCAATAGTTGTTGGGATAGTCGTATTGAGACTGTCAGTCAGCTGTGTGCTGTGGCTAGCATTCGGACTGGGACCGGGCGTCAGCTTTGGATTTAACTTTCACCTTGGTTTTAATTTGCACAAACTGGATTTATTATTTAGGGATGAAAAGGGGACCGAGCCGAGGGGTAAAACGTGGTCCCAACAAATACAGGGCAATAAATATGAAGAGACGTCTAGCACCTGTGCGCAGGTGGGAGAGCAGTCACTTAAGAGGTCCTACCTGGGTCTGTTTGAAGGGAACCAGGACGAGTACGTCCGCAGATACAGCTCCTTCCCAGAATCACTCAAGACAAAAATGAAGGACATGGCCAAAGAGATGTTCTATTTCGGATATGACAATTACATGAAATATGCTTTTCCCAAGGACGAGCTCAACCCTATTGACTGTGAAGGAAGAGGACCAGACGTACTGAATCCGTGAGTCTCTGCCATGACAGCTGCTGACTTTACTAACAGTTATCCTAACCGTGGCCATTTGCATACACTGATACAACCAAATGAGCTTCTGTAGCGCTACCTACTGCAGCTCAGGCCAATCTCATTCTTCCACTGCCAGTAGCGTAATACTTCTTGTTAAACCTTTTGTTAAAGCACATACCAGTTTGTTTGTTTGTTTGTTGTCAAAACAAATACCTTACAGTGCGTTCAAACTTCATTAGTCTGCTGAAAAATAGGTGACAAAAATCAAACAGATAAAGTCAAATCTATTATGTGTTCAGTAGAATAAAATCATATCAGAGTGTGTGTCTGACACACTGTTGTCTGTGTTGTTGTTTCAGTCACATGATAAACATCTAATGTAAGGCAGGTTTTTATATTCACCTGGTAGTTTTGTTACAAGGTTGTTCTTAAGTTGTGATTAGTTGTATTCTTTGTCAGTGATTTTTAATTTTTGTTTCAGGTCAAACATCAACATCAATGATGTTTTGGGAAATTATTCACTCACACTGATTGACACTCTTGACACTCTTTTGGTAAGTTATTTCATACAGAATCCTGAGATAAATCTTTATATGTTGCTTTTGCTAAGGTTTGTTGTAGTTTTCTGGCACAGTGCAAATCAGACATATTGTCAACACTCAACCATAGTGTGGAAAGACTCTAAATGGCCCTTTTGTGAAATGTAAAAGTCCAGGCATGTGCTTGATGTCAAATCTTTTTCCTTAAAGAGACCCAAAACATCTTAAAAACACAAAATACACTAATCTCTGAATGGTTGTATTACACTTGTGGAAATTAGATTCTTTAAATTTACATGCTGTTGTTGAGGACCAATGACACTTAATTATGGAATTTTATTCTTTTCCAGGTACTTGGCAATGTAACAGAGTTCAACAGAGCTGTGAAGCTGGTAATAGATACAGTGTCTTTCGACAAAGATTCAACTGTCCAAGTATTTGAAGCAAACATCAGGTACAAACATGATGCTATCCTTACAGTTCATAAACTGAAGGAAACTACATCACATTGGCTATATATTTTTTAGTTTTCTGGTATTAATAGAAGCATTTTTCAACTTTACTTTTCTATAAAGGATTTTGGGAAGCCTTATTTCAGCACATATCCTACTGACTGACCCAAAACATCCATTTGGGAAGGTGGGCTTTGATGATTATGATAATGAGCTCCTTCACTTGGCTCATGACTTAGCTGTCCGCTTGTTGCCAGCTTTTGAGAACACTAACACTGGCATTCCCTATCCCAGGGTAAGTCTGTATTACCATATATGCTTATCCTGTCCTTATGCAAATTAAAAAGCATGAACTGTACTTTTGAAAACTTGCTCAAAACATTTCCACCCACTAAACTCATTAATGAAGTTAAATTGTGCAGCTGCAAACTGACATGGAACTGTTATTCCTCAATATATAACTTATATAAATAGATGTGATGAAAGTTGTGCTGATCTGAGGAGTTGTGTGTTCTAACAAGATGGGATTGTGTCCTGTCAATCAGAGTTACATAGTGGAGTTTGGTGAGCTGGTTTCATTGTCAGGGGTTAGTCTTCCTTTTTCGTAACAAGAAACCGTCAAAATGACTTGTGTGCAGGTGAACTTAAAGACTGGAGTCCCCTCTGACAGTATCAACGAGACCTGCACTGCAGGCGCTGGCTCCTTACTGGTGGAGTTCGGGATCTTGAGTCGCTTGATTGGGGATTCTACATTTGAGTGGGTTGCCAGGCGTGCAGTCAGAGCTCTGTGGAAGCTACGAAGCAACGAAACTGGCTTGTTAGGTAAATACTCTTGAGTCACGTGGAGAACCGAAGACATCAAACAAACAGTTAGCGTAGTCTCTTTCTGAATATATTTGAATGTGTTTATCTTACAATAGTAAAATCGGGTAAATAATTTTTAATTAATAATACTCCCCTGTCTAATATTGCAGGAAATGTAGTTAACATTCAAACAGGTCAGTGGGTTGGAAAGCAGAGTGGTCTCGGAGCGGGTATGGACTCCTTCTATGAATATTTACTCAAGTCCTACATCCTGTTCGGTGACAAGGAGGACTACAGGATGTTCCAGGCTGCGTATGAAAGTATACAGAATCACCTGAGGAGAGGGTGAGTCCCACACACAGCAGAATGTGGCCTTGTGCAGGAAAATATATTTCATTTGGTAGATTAGAGAGCTTTCTGTTGTGGAAAATTGAAACTAACTCATAATGTTTTTTCTTTACTGAATCTGTATAATTTACTGAGATTAATCATCTTTAAGGGCACTAAATAAGTTATGTTCTATGGTTTTTTTTTTTTCTTTTCCCAAGACGAGAGTTGTGTAATGAAGGAGAGGGAGACCCGCCACTTTATGTTAATGTGAACATGTTCAGTGGGGAAATCATGAACACATGGATTGACTCTCTTCAGGCCTTTTTCCCTGGCCTGCAGGTTTAACAGCGCTTTCCTATTATAGATTGTATGTAATTTTATGTATTCTTGCGCCTTTCCAATTTGACTCCTCTCATTGTAGGTTCTGAATGGGGATGTAGATAATGCCATTTGTCTGCATGCCTTCTACTATGCCATCTGGAAGCGCTTTGGGGCCCTGCCAGAGCGATACAACTGGCAGCTACAGGCTCCTGATGTGCTCTTCTACCCACTGAGGCCGGAGCTGGTGGAGTCCACATATTTACTGTATCAGGTATCTCACCTCACACATGTCAGATTATGGTGGATGTTGATTAGTTTCTTTACAGACCTTATTTTCATGTCTCACAGGCAACCAAAAATCCTTTCTATTTGCATGTTGGAATGGACATTCTTCAGAGCCTTGAGAAAAATGCCAAAGTCAAGTATGTCTTCAATACTTAAACCAATACCAATATACCAATTAATTTGTCTAAGATTAGTAAAGCCAGCCTATGTTTCCAGATGTGGGTATGCCACTCTCCACCACGTTGTTGACAAATCTAAAGAAGATCGCATGGAGAGCTTTTTCCTCAGCGAGACGTGCAAATATCTTTATCTGGTAGGTTTTCTTTGTTTGATTTAACGAATTGGTTCATACATTTAAAAATGAAAGGTGTACTAAGTAGGAGTTTCTTTAGAAATCCAAATTTGTTAGTGATTGCTTCAGGTAAAAGGCTGAGCCAGGTGTACTTTTTAGACCAACTTTATCCATTTGCTCCTGATTTTTCTTTTGCCAGCTAGTATTGGCTAGAGGGTACACACTCTTTGGTGTAAACAAAAGAGGGAAATAAAAATACATTTGCACATATACGTTACATGTATCACTATTTTATTTTTGATGGCAATAGGTGTGGAATAAGGATGTCTACTGTGTGCATTTTTAAAGGAAATCCTTCGTAGAATGTCTTTAAATATTAGGAAAATTACATAAATTTCAAACTCAATGAGTAAAATGGATGTCAGTGTTGGATCTATTTCTTTGCTGCTGTCCTATAACAGTTTTCTTTGGGCTTTGCAGCTGTTTGATGAGGACAACCCGCTTCACAAGTCTGATAATAAGTACATCTTCACTACAGAAGGCCATGTGGTGCCTATAGACAAGCTCTTCAGGGAGAAACAGTGGAACGACCTGTTTCCGTGTGAAGACGGAGCACTCGCAGAAACACAGCCAAACAACTGGCGTCCAAATAACACCAGCAATGTAAGTCTGTCTCTCTTGGATCATTTTTAGTAACCAGGACAAATGTATGTGCATGAAATGTGGCTGTCTGTATCCAATGTAATCTTTTTTCTTGTCACGGCCTCTTCAGTGTAACAGGATCCCGGAGGAGCGACGGTATGCCCTGCCTTTGAAAAGTGTCTACATGAGGCAGATCGATCACATGGTGGGACTCTTCTGAGTAAGGTTACACTAACGTAAATCTCCATTGCACATCAGAGGAGCAGATAGAACAAGGTTAGAAGGGAACCTGTGCCGGCCCATTCGTTGCCATATCTGCTCTGCTGCTCAGGATACGCACAAGAATTTCTACACTTAGGAAAACCTGAGAAAGCAGTTTGATCCCTTGTGTTTGCGAATGAGCACGTATTTAAAGTTGCTGCTGGACAATAGGTGGATGAGCCATGTGTCGTCACTTTTGAGCGGATGACGCTGACTTTTAGTGCAAATGATGCGTTTTGTGAAGCAGAGAAGTGTTGTGAATGTATGTCGGAGTGGGAACAGTGCCAGCCACATAAAAATACAGTGAAAACCCTCACCTTGAAACATGGTAATTAGTGCCTCTTCCATCCACTAGGTAAGTGTTTATACAAAAGGGCTTTTCTTTTCACAGACTCTATAACTGGCAACTCATGTAGTTTTGTTCAGAAAATAAAGGTATTGCTTGCAGAGCATGATTGGCACAGTGAACATTTCTCTCTTAAGTTTCTAGTCACTTAGGAAAAAGCAAATAGCTGTGTCTTATGACGTTGCAAAGGTGCTGTATTTTAAAGTGCCTTCAATTCCTCTTAATTCTTTCGGCCTTTCTATGTGGTATTGATTTTGCTATTGATAAAAGCCATCGATTTTGCACTTTGTGTCATTCCATGTATATGCTATTTCTGACTTTATTATAACAAAGATTTTTGAACATGAGAAGGCAAACTGATATGTAATTGAATCATTGAGAACTTGTTAGTGTTACTCGGCAGATTGAGCCAGTTTGCATCAGACTAATTTGCTGTCTTGCTTTCTGTTCAGTTTTGCACATTCTCTTATGTGGTTAAAACTCAGGGCTAAAGGAAAATTTCATTAGCGTCTGTATCAAAATCAAACATTAGGTTATGTATGTGTTGTTTATCTGGGTTCTGAGTTGAGGTACACTTGTACTGTGAATTTCCATAATGTTCCAAATAGACAAAAGGTTTTTTGGCTGTATTTGGTGATTAGTTCTTCTACTAAATGTCCTTAAACAATAACAACATAGTGCTGTTTTTGGCTTTGGAACACTTCTATTGTCTTATCACATCCAAGCCTTGGTTTTAAAATTGTCTCAGGTTTTCTTAAATCTGTACAACATTCAGATTATTGAAATAGGGCTAAAAGAAGCATTTGTTAATAATTATTAAACAACAAATTGTGAACAACACACTGCTGTATTACCTTTTATTAAAAAAACAACAACAAAGTACTGTGTTTTCTATATAAGCTTTAATATGTTTAGTTCAAGTTTTACATTGATTTCATGTGGTTAGTTTGAGTATAATACTGTCAAATGCCCAGACTTTCTGTGTGTGTATAATGCATAAATATAACATGAATTACTCTGTATTGCATCTACTGCTCAGTAGTTAAATACAAAGATGGCATTATTTTAAAGGAACCTAAACTACTTCAAAATCCTCTAACAGTATGACTCGATGCCACGAACTGTACATAAAAGCATTTCTATTGTTATTTACACTGATTTTCTGACAGGGATTGAAGTGCGATTGCAGGTGGTGAGGCCATCTTATTTTAACATCAACATGAACATTATTATTATGTTAGAAGAAATGACATGCTGAACAAAGCTTTAAAGGTCTCAACTACGGACTGCATAGCCCTCCAAGGAACAATGAGTTAGCCCAACTAATAATCAACTCCTCTGAAATGTGCTGTAGTTTCTGAAGTGAATGGTTGTCGTCTTGGCTGACCAGACAGTGATGGTTAAAACTGAAGCTGCATTTTCTACACAGTTGGTTCTTCAAGAGTCAGCTTGTCATTTGCTCCACAGCAGATGTCACAGTGGAGACGACACATGTGGAAAAAGCAACCTGTAAAAAACAGGCCTTGAGTCAAATTGCTCATTGCTCTGTTCATGACAAAACCACTCACATGTTTCTTACCTTTAATTTCTTTGGTGTGTCTTTTAGAAAAGACCACAGTCTTTCAGATTTTCTTTGATGATGATGTCAGTGACGGCATCAAATACAAACTTGACGTTCTCTGTGTCTGTGGCGCAGGTCATGTGAGAGTAGATTTCTTTGACATCTCGGCGCAGGTTCAGATCCAAGAACTGCATTTTGATGTAGTTACCAGCGTCCTCATATGTGTTTGGACCTTAAGAAAGAAGAACAATGTTGAAATGCTACAATTCCATAATATTCCACACTGAGGTGCCCACATTTTTTATTGACATGTACAGTGATGTTTTTGTGTGTAACCCTGAGTGAATCACAGCTCACACAGCCCAGAAGGAGGGAATGATAGGGTAAAACAATGGAAAAATACAAGTGATTATAATTACAATGTTTTGAGCTCACCGTCATATTCAGGAAAGCACATGCTCAGATGGGCTTTCTTGATCTTCTCAACAAACACATCTTTCTTGTTGAGGAAAAGTACAATGGAGGTGGTGGCAAAGTAGCGGTGGTTGCAAATGCTGTTGAACAAGTGCAGACTCTCGTGCATTCGGTTCTGAAAGACATGTATGTCTGTCACTTAAACTACTCACTATAACATATAATGAGGTGTTTAGGTGTAAAGTTGGACATCGTACCACTTCGTCATCCTCCACCAGCACCATGTCGTAGGCGCTCAGGGCAGCGATGAAGATGATACAGGTCACACCTTCGAAACAGTGAATCCACTTCTTCCTCTCGGACCTCTGTCCACCCACATCAAACATTCTGAGGAGAAATGTTGTTGTTTTCGACAGAGCCACAAAGTGTTGAAGCATTGACAAAGCATTATTGGTGCAGTTTCATGTTACCTGAAATTAAGATCTTTGAAGGAGAACTGAGTCTCAATAATACCGGTGGTCTTGACTCTTGATCGCAACACATCCTGCTCTGTGGGAACGTAGCCGGGTTGAATCAGTCGCTCTAAATCATTCAGGTAGCTGAGAGTAAAAATATTATAGTCATTTACATATATAGTTTTGATAAAATAAGATAGTAACATGGATGTCCCAGTCTTTAATATCAACTCAGTAGGTTTCAAACTGAAGGAAGATCAATTCTTTTTGACTATAGTAGCAATAAAGGCTTTTGTTAACTTTTTAGGTTAGATTTGTTGTTGGTTTTTGGTTGTAATTTCAGTATTTCTCTTGCCATTATTGCATATTCTGACTAAATGTTGGCCGAAATTTTGCCCACAAGTCACTTGCCTCTTCTTAAAATAGTTACGATCAAAAAGCGTGAATCAGAAGACATGAAAAACACAATAGATGTCAGCGGTCTTACTATCCAGCAGAGTCGTTGAGCTGGTATTCTGAGGCCCTGTCGAAGCAGGCCTGAATGCCAGAGTCCTTCCACAGACGCAGGATGATGTCCGACATTTCTTTTGGCATGGTGCCCTCCTCAATGGTGTCGGCAAGATGCATGAGTTTCCTGGCGTCGTCCTACAGAAAGACACACAATTAGCCTAAGTAACTTAAATACCTTTCAGTATACAGACCTATTTCTTAATGTTTTGCCTTACCGCCTGATCTGAGTGGCCATAGTTGATATTCAGAGTGTTCATGGCTTTGACAATTGCCATGATGGACTGCAGGGTGTTGCTGTAGATGATAGTGATGAACTCCAAGCACTCTTCAAGTGAGTAACCATCTTTGTGGATAATTCTGAAAGGGAACAATACTCACTGAGTTATTCAGACCAGGCATGAAATACATGAGTGGAAAAGAAACAAACCTACTTCATCTGTTTGACAATTGTGCTTTTGCCCGACTCTCCAGCACCTAAACAACAAAGACAGGCATTTGTTATTTATGTCACAACACAATGTTTGCAGCAGCAATTAAATCAACAATTAATTTAATTTGTTATTATACTGTAACCATTAATATTAATCTAGTGACCTGATTTCATTTATCAGATTTGAGCAGGACATAATGCGTCTTTATTTAACTTTAATCTTGTTCAAAGCTGATGCACTGTGACCTAAATTTGAAGGTGATAACAAAGCCCATTTCATACCTCCAGCATCAGTATGTGTAACTCTGACAGTGTATTTGACCATTTGAATGATAAGGTTTGGCAGTTCCTACCAGAAGTACACATGCATGATTGTGCGTTTACTCGTCTCTAGACATAAAGGCTCTTGAAAATCCAACTGAATTGTTTTCCTTTTAAAAGAAAAAAAAAATCATAAAAGTAAAGTTTTATATTAAATAAATTAAATGAGTCTCTGGGGATTTTAGAGTCAGGCATTAGGTGTGCATGTCCTTCAGGAATAAGCCCTTTGTATTAAGGACCTGTTGTTTCAGGATTAACATGGATTAATGGCTCTGTTTGAACAAGTATAGTTTATTAAATCTTTACTTGTTCAAACAAAATCATCGTTTTGACCAGTTATTTATCTCTGCATGTCTAATGTTTAATGCTATTTAGACTTAAGTACTGCCATTACATCAATGTTATATCAGAGAGAATGTTTCAGTGATGTTAGAAAAAAAAAAAAACAGATTACAAGAAGGCAGAATTAAAAACAGTCTTATCGTCCACTGATTGTTAAACTTTTGAGACAGTTGTTTTAAATTATGTTGAGGTACTGGTTAGTATGAGTGAGGGTAAAAAACAAGGGTCTTATTGGTCTCCTAACATTCTATGTTATAGTATAAGGACAATTTTGTATCTGATTGTACCTAGCAGTAGCAGCTTGACCGTTCTCGCATCCTTGTCTGCATCTTCCTTGAGTTTCTTCTCAAGCTCCCTGGAGCGTTTCTCCTCGGCGCTCGCTCCGGCACCCATCCTACTTTTCCTGGCTTAGGCCCTTCTCCAAAAAGTCAAGAAAAATGGAAGCTGGTACTAGATGATCGCCCACACTGTGCCACCTGAGCAGGCAATAAGTCAACTGCCTGCTGCAGACACCGATTGACAAGGTTTGAGTATTTTCCTATCTTAGGAAAGGATTTTGGGGATCCTCTGGCCACCTGACCCAGGATGACCAATGGTGACCAAGGACAGGAATCTGTCAGGGCAGAGTGAAAGGTGTGAGGGGAGACAGACAGACATCAGTGTAGGAGTGAGGGGACTTTGCTGTGCTCAGCGGAAGATGAACATCGGCTCAAGTGCTTATCTCTCAGCACTGTTCTGAGGGCCTTTTAAAACAGATGCATAAAAATACTTTGGCGCCATGTTGATAAATGATTCACCCACATTAGGACCCAAAACACAAAACATGACAGCTGTAGAACATGTGAGAGTGGTGTTGAGAAAGCAAGAGCATTTTTCCAATCAGAAAACATAAAAGTAAATATAAAGATTACTAATTGCACTTCACTATATCAGTCAAAATAACAAACACAACTTCCCAGTGAACATCATATATTTTCTGGAGGATAATGTTGACCAAGGGCTGAGCTCTGAAGTGCTTAAAGAGCTTTGCAGTTTCACCTGACAGATCTCATTGACCTCAATCTGTGGCTGGTTAAGGAGCCTAATCCACTCACTTTTAATTACGTATGCGCTGTATGTATGAAGACTATATGCTACAATATAACAGATAAATCATCATTTTGTTATGTCCAGGGTTACACCACTGTCATCATCACCAGAAACACCATGTTATTATAAAATATAGAGCTTTAATTTATTAGTCGGCAACATTTATGAGGAAGAAAAGATAATCAATTTACAAGTCATTACAATAACAACCAATGTGCATTTTCATTTCCCATACATTGCTTTGCCTCAATGACCCAAAGGAGAAAAGATCTGACAAAAAATAAATGTTTGAGAAGAGACATACAGAGAAAAAAAGATAGACATGTGAGACATAAGATCCAACCTCTCTGTACTTCCTGCTTTTCTTACCATAAAAGGTGTGAGCACTGAGCACTTTACTCACACAGAGTACTTCCACAAAGAGAAAGACATTCACTGACATCCACAGCAACATAGACTTTTTAGACAAATACCATATACATACACTGTACATGCCATGCACAAAGAAAAGTAACATTTGGCTACATTTCTCTTCAGATTTAGATTAGCTTCTAGTGGTTGTGCTTGTGACAAAGTTTCATAATTTAGCGTGCCTATATGTGCCCACTGTACTAGAATTATAAACTGTGTGAGCTAACAGCACCATTAGAATGGCCTTGGAGCACTGATTTTATGGTGAAACAATCATAACCAATATTTAGGAATGCAAACTTTGCTTCTATGCACTTCAAGCTAAAAACATCTAAGTGCATATTCCACCATCCAGATTGCCACTTTTGGGAACAGAAGATGTGTTTTTTAAATTTCAAAATATCACAAACTCACATTTAGCTGCCTGCCGGAATTGCTTATCTCTAAAGAGACAAAAGGCAATGCAATTTTTAATGTTTGTGTCATCATAAGACCCTTTCCACCCATAAAACAGCTTATCACAACGATTATAATTGTCAAGGATACAACGTTGAGATGTCTTATTCACATATAAACAAAACACTTGGCAGCATCAGGGTTTGGAAGATGATTTCATCTGATACTCAGGCTGGGCTACTTAAATGTCAGCCACAGAGCTTTTTGTTCAGATGGTTTATGACGTTTTGTCAGAGCTGCAGCTTTTAGGCATCCACAAGCGTCCCATGAAGTGCCATTGTTTCAGTCAGCAGCATGTATCTGGCAGTGAAAAACTATACCGTGTACAGTAGACATGGTTTTGCTGAAGGAGTTTAAAGAAGTTCCAGAAATTCACCACAAAGTGACCTGGCTTCCAGCTTAGAGACTGAATACTGCCAGCAGTCAAGAAAAGCGTTCATCAGCTCCTTCCCAATGTCCATCCAGATGAAGTCTTTTTTCCAAAAAAACATCAAACATAAACATTTTTTCCAACATAATACACATTGTAATAAACAATAAACACTAATATATAACAACCATATTTGCACAATTACCTATTCACAAAAACATCTTTTCTAGATAACAAAGATTTACTTTTTACAGCATACAATAAATATTGTGTGTGTTTTCAAACAGTAGGCAAACTGCTGAGGCTGTTGCTTTTGGTTTCAGTGTCTGTCTTGTCCATGACCATATTAGACTTTTCAAACATCTTAATGGTGTCTTTCCCTTGTGTGGAGGGTTGCAGTGTTGTAGAGTTGGGAATAAAAGGTAGCTTCCTTGGTGTTTAAAAACGACAGTCTAGCTCCTCATGTGAGAGGGAGGGGTGCTGGAGTCGTTTCCTCGTCGTGATGCCGGCGGTTGCGTGGCTTCCTCTGTTCTTTTAACTCCTTCAGCCCTTTGGCTTTGTTGGCCACCCCGTCCCCAAGGCTGCTGTCTCCGAGCTGCCAGTAATCCTGACAGTACTGGTTGATCAGACCCATCTCTGGTTGGCTCAAGATGGTCAGGAGGTCCTTGTACTGACCAGCGCTTGGTGTCCAGGCGCTGGACTGCAGCGGGGGAAGAGCTGGGCTGCCCGTCTCGACCAGGATGTTGTTGACAGTGCGACTGGAGAGGACCACAAGCTGCAGTTTGACAAGAGTGTGCTTGAAGTTTTTCTCTGTGGATGTGCACTGATAGATGCCACTGTCAGAAGCCTGTAGGGAGCGTATCAGAAGGCCATGCTCTGTTTTCAGGATGCGGCCCTCAGAGCGTATCTGAACAGATAAGGACAATAAAAATGTATCTTTAGACAACTGCCATTCAAGAGAAAATGGCACAGACAATTACAGACATGAACTACAATAGTTTTACATAAAAGAAACATAGCTGACCTCTTTCCTCCTGTCACTGTTTTCCTTCTGAAGGTGCCATTTCAGAGACATATGAGGAGATCTGGCCTGGCACTCCAGGAACGTAGTACTCCCTTCTACTCCATACTGAACAGACTCCAGAGTGTTCTTATTGACTGTAGACCAATAAGCACATTGTACTTATCCTGACATAAAATAAACAGACAAATAATAAACAATGTTTTGTGCACTTCTTACCATTTGAGTTATAGCCTCTGCACTGCCGTATAGGGTTACCATACTTCACATCCTGCCGGCGACTGCGTCTAGAGTTGTCAGAGGGGCAATCACAAATTAAGTGATTGAATTCACAGAGAAAACTGCTTTGTATAAAGTTTTAGGAGTTTAAGGGACAGTATCCATCCCTATTGAACTCTGGAGATGCTCACCTCTTCTGTGAAGCTGAGTATCTGGAGCAGGACTTCCCGTCCCAGGCGCAGTAAGGGTCTCTGGCCAGACAACAATCAGCACAGGCCTCTCCGTAGACATCGCAGCGGTGCAGAGCCAGGTGTGTCACACCCAGAACCGAACTCACATACAATTGTTGCTAAAATAAAATGTACGCAAAAACCAGATGAATTGAAAGTTTTGCATCACACACAATATTACTAAAATCCTTTCACTCCTTTTGGCATACAGCACAGGTACCTACCCGTTTAGATGAAATCTTCATGGTGGTAATGGGTGTGGGGACCTATGTTGAATCACATGGTCACACTGTTACTAAACTATGCTTAAAAATAAATGACACAGATACGGTTTAATTAGAAATAAGTGACAGACCTTGAAGACTTCAACTTCCTCCAACACCAGCTCCTCAGTCAGCATGTCATCTCTGGGAAGAACTATCACTTTTTGGACTGTCCCTCGATCTGAAAGACACACAAGAAACATAGTATTTTGGAGAATTCTACATGGACCTAAATAAATTGTGGTATTTGCACAACTGATAAAAAACTGCTTGGTTATTAGGTGATGTTTTGCCTTGTCCTGTGAGTTTGTTCAGTTTCTTCTGCAATATATAGTTTATTATGTTGTTGCAAATATATGAGTGAGACTGAAAATCCCAGTACAGAACAAATAGAAATGATGAACAGATAAAATATGTTACATAAATGTATTAATTTTAACTTCCATTATTGAATATTTGATCTCGTTTAATTGAAACCGGGTCTTACTATACTGACCTGTGCCCAAGAAGAGCACCTCATAGCTCCCATCGGCAGCTGTAACCTGGTCCACAGCTATCGTGGTGAACTCATAGTCAACGTTGGTTCTGACCACCAGGGGGCGCTTGTGCACTGGGTATACAGCATTAAACATGGTAGGGTGGTTCCTCATGAAGTTTATCACCTCATCTGGGTAATCCTTTGTGGATTTCATGTTGGGAGTGAAAGTGCCTCCAGGACACTGTGAACCAACACAAACAAGCCAGTGGTAAAGCAAGCTGATGGAAAGAACTGTTTTCTTCTTGTTGTTTTTTTTGTTTTTGTAAATCTAACTCACAGTGCCAGGTCGAGGGTAGGGAATTTTCCCAGTATATGCCACCCACTGGTAGTTGGGTCCTTCCTTGTGCGCGAATGGGCCGTTGAAGACCATACGGATGTCGGCCATGGAGTAGACGCAGACTGCCGAGCCTTTAAAGACCGCTCTGGAAGAGAGTGCAGTGAGAGGATACAGATTAACTCCCTGAGATAATAACTGTGGGTGCTTTGTGCTCAAAATCTTGACTTCCTTTCCATGTATTTCAAGCTGCCTCTTAAAGGAAATGCTAGTCAACATCATGACACACAAACACTGCTAGAGTCAAGCTGTCTGACACACTGACATACAAACTCCCACGTAGAGCGTAGTGCCACAGGACAGGCTCCTGCTGCTGCAGTGTTTGTAACTCCTGTCAGAGGCCCCTATCATTACCTGCTTTTTACCTGAGTCTGATGCCAAAGGAGACGATGAAAACATTAACAGTATTTACTCAAATACATCAAGACATGTTCATTATGACTTCACAATGCTCCTTTTCTGTGCATCCGCTGAATTTTAAAAACAGTGTTGACAGACTCTTGTGATCAATCCTGACCTACACTATGTGAAACTATATGCTCCCAGACTATGTCTCCCTCTTGACTTCACATTCACTCTTTTTTTGCTTTGTAGCTTGAATCTGACAGGCCAAAAAGCATTTCAATATCAGAGGGAGAGGACTCTTTGAAGCTGTGGAAAAAGAATCAGAACTGCAGGAGCAAACCAAAATATATATATTTTCTTCAAAAAGTTTGAGAAAGTTGTCAGGCACATACCCTGAAACTGAAAACACACCGTAGATGACAGGGTTCCTGGTGTCTTGAGTTGGCTGTATATATACATCCCCTGAAAGAGAAATAATATTATAACAATTAGATACAGTAATAAAATTATTAACAGTGCCCATTTTACACAGACATTTACTTGTGTTGGGACAAGGCAGACATGCTATATTATATTTAACTAAATATTAATCTATGTTTCTCACATCAAATCACCCCAAGCTTATGGGAACATTTCCCAAACTACACCTGTTTTCAAACCAAAAGGAAATGTAACTGTGACATAGGAGACTTATACACAAAGAATTTCTTGTGAAGTCCACAGCCAGTGGTTACCAGACTCTCAGTGGGACCTAGAATGTAAATACTTTACTGGTCCTGAGTCTCAGCAGGGAATACATGGGAAATTATGTGAAATAGAGCTGTCTGGTGAAACATGGCTTCAATAACAGCCATTTGTATCCCAAGGCTCAAGAAGAGCTGAGAAAATGGAGCTGTCTATACTGTTAATGGTTTAATGGGAGAATAGTGTGAGGCCAAGAACAAATAAGAACGAAAAGTGATATGAGTTTGAAGTGGACAGGTTGCGTGAAATATCACTTGGCTCACAGTTAAACAAACAGGTCTAGTTAGTGCCTTACAAGGACTGAGGTACTCATATCATTTGGTGAAAATGGCCTTGAACAGGTAACAACAGATCTTAGAGCAATATCACTTACAATGAGCAGACATTTAACATAATATAATATGTGAAATAACCTGGTGTGTTTGTAGAAGTAATTTGTGAAAATATGAATCTGACACAAGAGCTAGACTGTGGGGGTGGCCTTAGACTCAAATGTCAATGTGAAAATGAGAAAAACAGTGAGCTACATACATTTGTCTGTACATAGGCTTGATGATGATGCATTAACTGGCCACTGGAGCGAGTAAACACAAAGAGCTTCAGCTTACATTGTTTATATAAAACTATACTTTATGATCATGCAAAATCTGGCTTTGTATGTAACAGCTAACAAAAGTATTCCTAACAATGATGCCAGTTTGACAGACTTTCAGTCAACAAAGCAAAGAAATAAAGTTAAATAAATCAGCATGAGCTGGAACAACTTGTTTCTGAAGTGTCAGATCAGACGGAGGCTTTTATCTGAGACGTCACAGACTGACGAAGCACAGAGCAAACAAACGGAATAGAGATAAATAAAGTCATGCGAAAATTAAGGCAAATTGAAAGTGACTGATGCTCCAGTGTGAGACTAGATGAAAGGACTGCAGTATATTATTGTCTCATTTATGAAAGCACTCAAAATATGCAATAAACAAAAGAGAGCAGAAATGATTACATGCATTTGACAACAACAACACAACAAATACAGCCTAGTCCTTTGTAACCTTATGTATAAAGATTTTTTGAGTCACATAAAAAATAATCCAATAAAAAAAACTATGTTTCACTCTGTAATTACATTTCGGAAAAGGCAATTAAACTTATTGCCTGCACATTGACTCCCATTTTTTCCTGTCACACATCCTCATCCGTCTTGAGTCTTTATGCTTGTCCTTTCCCTGGATACAGCTCTAAAGGCCTTTTCTGCCTGTACTCTGCTCTCTCCTGAGTCTTCCACAAGCACTCTAACGTTTGTGCATGGCTCCACTGGGACCGGCAGCCAGAGACAGAGCATATCTATCGCAGACAGTGTGCGGTTGTAAGAAGGACGACCACTGAGCAGTCTGAGGTTTCACTGCACCACAAGACTCTGAATGACCTCACTGCGAGCACTCATCCACTCTGAGACGACAGCTGACCCACTGCTTCGAGCCTAAGTCAATGTAGAATAACACAAGGGGGCTCTCTGTCACTGACACTGAGGCCTCCTTAATGCAGAACATTTGAAACTTTGTCAAAGCAGACACAATGGATTTCACTCCTGTACTGAAGCACAATGTTTGAGTGCAGAATTAGACTTTCATAAACTGGTTAACCCGCTGATAGGCTTGAAGCAAACAGCATTAAATATGAGTCTTTTGTTTTTACCTGTCCAGAAATGCTAAATATGTAGCCTTTTGCATCACATACCCTTGCATCCTTAAGACTAAATAACATTTTACTGTTTTTTTTACAGCCAGTAAGATAAATTGCTGCATGTCTTTTTAATATCTACAGAGAAGAAGTGAAAGATTTGCTGCTCATTCTACCAGTCTTTGCAATTTCAAGGATAGAAGAACAAATCCCCTTTTAATCTTGTCATTCATGTTACTGAGGGACAGGCCAGGATAATCTAGAAGGGTCGGACTGACGCCAGCTGCTCATTACTCATGTGGGCACAAATTCTCAACCGAACACATTCATAGTGCGAACGTTAAGTCTTGCTTTAAAGAAGGTTCCTACAGAAGCCATGTTAATGTTCAAAGACATGTCAGGTTTAACATGTTTGAGACAGCAACTGCTTAATCTATGCCAAGCCTTTGCAATTGCTTACTATTATGTGCTGTTCGAAGTGAAAAAAAATCTGTATGTGTGGTAATGCTGAAATTAGAGGAAATCTTACCACCTTGTAACATTTTGTATTCACCGTATTTAGATATAAAGGAGTTAGTGGAAAGATGGGAAATCTAATTGACTCACTTAGCTCATCAAAGTGCGTCTCTATGCCGTCAGCTCCTGGCACCGAGCAGATGAGACGAGCCTTCAGGAAGGTGCTCCACTTGTTAACCAGACAACAGTGTCCGCCATCATCGTTCTGTGGAGCAGAGGCAATGATAATGAATAATCCTGCTCACACTCCTGACAGGACTGTCCAACATTTGTCTGACTAACAGATGTGATAAAATAACTGTCCAAGGTGTGTGTTGTTCTTGGGCCTGAGTGAACAAAGACAGTGCTCCAGCTCTGTTTCAGCTTGGACCATATGCACCAGAGCTCTGCCAGGTCTTATTTCTGAGGTAAAGAATCACGGCATGGGAAAGTGATTCATGAGCTGGAACAAGACCATTTACAGGGTCGAAATCAATTGGAGAAAATACATGGTGCATCTGATTATATGTGCTGTAAAATATATAGGCTGTGCTATTTGATAATGAAAAACAAATAAGGGAAAAGGATAGCGTGATGCAAATTGTCGAGCCAAACCCACTCTAAATGACATACTTCAGGATGTCTTACAAAACTTTGCAAATGTCAACTAAAGAAAGAACTTTAGGTTTACTAACTTTAATGAAAAAATACATTTAAGAGGCTCCAAAGTTACATCCCTAAATTCTAACTTTGTAAATCTCAATGCATGTAAAACAAAACTGCACTTGCTCTAACTCCTAAATCCAAAGCACCCAAAAATAACACAAAGACATCCAAACTTAGCAGTGCAGCCAAAACATAAAAGATGATGTTTCTGTCTGGCAATTGTTGTGAGTAAAGTATAGCAATTACAGATGATCACGGGGACTTGTGAGTCCTTGGGAGTCCTTGTGAGTGACAGACAGAGCTAACTATTATTTAGATACTGTGTGTGAATTAAGTCGAGAGCTTGAACATGTGTAAAGCGCACCAGACAGATTCGTCCTATTCTGGACTGGGTCATGGGACTCTGGCCCATTTCAGAGGCTTTCTCCCGGAAAAAGAAGTACAGCTTGTCGTCATTTTTCTCTCCACTGTCCGGAATGAGGTGTGCATGAACAAATGTTGGATCTGAAGAAGGAAGAAAAGGAAGACAAAAAAGGCATAAGCAGCTTTGAAATGCACGTGTTTTAGGAAAACGAGCGATAACAGGGAAACCAAGACAGGAATACAAATAACAGAAGAGTATATGCACTTGACCCTGTTCTAATTAACCCAATTATTTCTTCCTAGTGGTATCACTAAATATGGTGTCCCAGCGCGCTTCCGCTGACTGACTTACTGGGGCATCACTGCTCACATGACACATGGCAACCTGCACAGTGGTGAGCAGCATCAGTCCCTAATGGGGGCAAACCAAAACCAGAAAGGCAGGACTCCCGTACTGGGGGAGGGAAGGTACACTTACAATTCGACACAGCTGATTAGTAGGACTCAGGTGTCCCCTTTTGCTCTTACACTACCAGGGGACCGCTGTTGTTAGGGCAACAGGGTCAGAGGTAAAAAAAAATGTGCCTGCCAAAGCCATGATTGATTTCGCAACATAAAGTTAACTCAGCCAACCAGTATTTATAGTGCTGTGACAACCATGGTTCATTAGAGATTACAGGCCAACTCAGAGTCATTATCGACATGCAGTAATTACACATGGCTACTGACCCCACTGTCAAACTCCTCAGGCACGCAATCGACAATTAGCACAGTGCATTTTATGCTTTTGTATCGAATGATCACCAGGTCATGTGAACAGCCTGGAGAGATCAACGATCTGGTTCCTTGAAGATATGGACGCTATGCAGGACTAATTCTACATGTAGAGTTCCAGCAGCAGATAAAAAATAGGAGATACTGTGTAGGATGTACGAGACTTTACCATTTAGCCATCTGGAATTGTACTGATCGGTCCTCATTGCTGTCTGTTTGCCCAGTGTACGGAAGATAGCTGAGTCTGTTCCCATGAAATCAATGTACACTCCTGCATAGAGCTCTCCATCTGTCAGTCGCAGAAAAAACAGAAACAGGGGAGGTTGTCATGGAGGTGAAGTCATGGTTCTGTATGTTAAAATAAAGAACACATCTATGTGATTCAAGCAGTGATTTAAAGTTGCTTCATCCTTCGAAGACCAAATCGGACTTGTGGCTCACACTGTAGCGCACTTTTAATGACCTTCCAATCACTGCATTTTCCTTTTAATTTTGTAATGTATTGTTGCCAAAATACATCATACTTTAAGTCTCATCTGAATCAGTGTGACGTTATCTGAAAAAGTCCCCGGTGGCTTTGTGTCAACCACACAGTTATTTTCGAATCAGGCTTAGACTTATTAGGGCAGTCAGTGTGATTTGAAAGGACAGCTGGCTCTACACAAGTGAATTTATGTATATGGATTAAAGGTGATGGTCGAGTGATATGACCCAATATAATATGTCTGACATCTGAACAAACAAACGCATCAAGCCAGCTATGAATAATCTGAAGCTAAAACAGGGGAATTCCACCTGCCCCATGAATTGTGTAAAAAAACACGGAGGTTATAATTTAGCTCAAGTCAGCGGCATTTAAGTTGACATGGGACTGTACACACCGAACAATGCAGGGGGTCAGTGAATGAAGTGAAGTGTCAGCATGCAGGACCACCTGTACACTGCTGACAACAAAGACCACCCAATGACCAGGGGCAGACCAAATATACCAAAAGCATAACATAATGTCAACTCTTTTAGGTATATAAAAGTGCAAGGTAATGAGACAGACAATAACTAGGTTTAATTGTATAATTAAACAATGTACAGTGCCATGAAAAAGTGTTCCTGATTTTTTTTTTTGCATATTTGTCACTCTTAAATGTTGCAGATCATCAAACAAATTTAAATGCAGTTTATAAGTGAATATTTATTTATTTAGGGAAAAAAATATATGTGATGTGTTTACTTGAGTCTAAAATTTAAATGCATTTGATGATCTGAAACATTTGTGACAAATGTGCCAAAAATATGAAATCAGGAAGGGGGGAAATACTTTTTCATGGCACTCTAGATGCATTTGGTTTCTTTTTCAGCTAAAGTACAGCAACTGTTGATCTATACCCAAAATCAGAATAAACAGACGGATTTTACCAAGTTGCTAGAAATTGATTGTGTATATCAAGCATCAAAAACTGAAATACGTCACTATTCATTCCAGTTATGCTTTCAGGCACACAAATTATTCATAATTATTGGGGATTATGTTTCTAACAATGATGCAGAATGACAAAACGGAGAGGTTTGTCCTTAGGCGGCATGAAGTAACTTTAATGACAGTAAACACAGAGACTACAATAGAACACTATCTTCACATGTTCTGTATGTAGGGTGTGCTTACTTATCAAAGCAGAGACACTGTTGAGTTTGGGGTCATAAGGACATTTTCCTTTCCCAGAATCCACTTTACCAGGTTCAAGACGGAAAATGTATTCCTGTAAAAACAGAAAACAGCATTAATACACTCCATGTTTTTGTCTTTTAATTCACTTTTGTACATGAGAAAGACGGGTTAAAGGCACTGAAGTGATAAAAGCACTCTCCTCTGGCAACATAAGCATCAAATGATAAAGTAACAAGTTAGGAGTGGAAGTAGCAACGACAAGGTGTGACCCTAAAGGCACTTAAATTGTTCTCTGGCAGCACTATTAGATCTGCTGAGGGGAACAAAAAGCACACCCGTTGTCCGTGAAATGAAGAGCTGAAGGAAGAGGCTGAGGGCAATTCAAAACTCATTCACCATGCTTTTGATGTTAGTGTTTTTTGTACAGGAATTCATTATGACTCAGTGCAAATGGACATCTTGAACTTCATCTTGAACATCTGTGTTGACTCTCTGTCTGTGTGAAAGTTTGTCTGCTACTTCAAAGGAAATATCAAAAACGAACCTGCCTGGATATTAACTTAAACAGGGTGCAGTCAGGTAAAAAACGTGGTAAAATTTGGAATATGCCATGAGAAAAGAGAATGCCTCAGAAGAACTATTCCACTCTTGCAGTTGTGAGAAAAAGTACTTTTGGTGGGCACCAGACACAAGAGTCTTGATTAATCCTCCTTGAGCCCACCTTAGCCTCCATGGGCTCTGACGTAGTGCTGTAGTCTGCTGCCCGACTTGTTCTTCCCCCAGATTGTGCTGGCTGTAGATACTGGGAGCCCTAAAACACACACATGGCACAGTGGGCCACCTCATTACTGACATTTGACAGCCTGCAACAAAGTGACATAACCCTGACAATGACCATGGCATCCAGAAGAAAAAGGAGGAAACTTGTGGGAAAAAAGAAAAAATGTATGAAATTTAAAAAAAGGATGTCAAAGTAGATTGAAATGTCTAGGATGGCTATTATTTAGTAATAGTTGGATTAGAGTCATGCAAGCACTCCATGCACAAACCATGCAATTCTGGAAAGAAAACATAAATGAAAACAATGAAAATTAAACAGTAATAATAATAATCATAATAATACTCATTTATTCCTATTAAAAAGTCTCCAAGTTAGGAGTAATAGATGCAGTTTCAAAATGCACAAAGCTCTATTTGCACCAATGATTTCACAACAGTTTCTTTGCTCGTCTAATGTTACTGAGAAAAATCTTTACACTGTGAAGTGACATAGCTTTTGGCCCTTTGGGGAGAAGCTAAATGACAAGAAGAGCGCTGACCTTTCCATTGAAACCTGAACCCTTCATTTGAATGGTGAGACTAAACATGCGAGTTGCTGAAGTGTGGACTAGTGTGGACTCGCAGCTGCAGCAGGTCTGAGTGGACGCAGCGCTGGGGTGACTGAGGGAGGGCAGAGCTACAAGACCGATGATGGATGAGAGGCTCTATCAGTAATGATGGCCTTTCACAGGCGCTTTGCCAGAGAGAAGACATGCTACAGGCTCAGCTGGGTCTAAACAGGTGAAGGGGGAAGATGTAGAGAGAGCATGGCCATTTGCTGGAGATGTACTGTCAGTGCTATTCCCAGTGGTGAGAGAAGATTGGTGTCACTGAGCTCTGCCACTTAGGTACCTCACCGGCAGCAATTTTGGAACAATAATGGAGAACTAGAAAGGAATGGCACTCAGGTTTTTTCAGAGACCTCCAGACCGTGAAACTGATTGAATCGATGAAAGCTAAGGAGCAGAAAATGAAGAAGAAAAGCAGAGCTAATAAACCAAAGAGCAGAGGCAGAAGGAGGTTGTCTGACCCGTGATTTACTGAAAGATATGTCTTTTTATTGAAACGGGGCCTAAAGGTCAACGTGTGCATCTTGGGTTACCTGTGACCTGCGTCCGCGGTCCACATAGGTGCAGATGGGGTTGTACGCTCCTGTCCCACACACATACAGGTGAGTGCGGTTCCACGGCTCAATCAGACGGATGAAGTTTCCACATTCCCCCTGAGAGAAAACAACAAGAGAGAATTAATCTGTTGTTCAGTGTAAAAAGCGATGGAAAAAAGCTTGCATGAGATAAAAAGCCCCCTGATGGTTAATGACCCCTCTGCCTGGCTTAAAACCGTCCCATCTATCATTGCTCTGCTGGCTCAGTTGTGTTTGGCAACTCCGCTTTCTGGCTCAGAATTCACTTCGACCACACTGTCAGAGAAAAATGTTTCCAAACACCCAAACTGTGTGGTAGAAACCAAGAAAAGCACTGCAGCTCGAGTCTTAGCTGTAGGACTGAGCAAAACCCAAGTCAAACTTCTGTCAGCACGAATAACAGAAAATCATTTGGGTTAGACCAAACACCACTGTTGATGTTTTAAAATGTAATTGGGGTTTTTAGACATTAAGACATTCTTGATTTTTTATTTTATTTTCTATCTTTGTATTGACGTCAATGAATATTTCTATGTTTGACATTACTCTAAATCAGCGAGCTCTCAAAGAACCGCTGCTGGTGAAAACAACTTTCTAATCTCTATTTAGCTGGCCAGCTGTCAGTTTATTTCCTGTTCTCAATCTCCTCAAGCACTAAAACTCTAAAAATGTAAAGGCTGATAATATCTGTTCTGGTTTGTCCGTCATATTTGCTCCCAGTGACAGCTGGTGTTGAAGAAAGGATGTACCCAACATAAAAAGGATTGTGTGCAGGACGGTGGGGCAGGAAGGGAGGGGCAGGTTGGGCCATTTTGGCAGATCTTAGCGGCGCGACAGATGCACCAGTCAGAGGTTTTTGGATGGCGTTTTGTGTGTGTGTACTTCTTGTATTATTCATTGCACTGGGTTGCACGCCCCCACCGAGAGCACAGTGGGGATGATTGCCTTTGACCCCCCGGCTGAACCGACATCCCTTCTGGATAGCTTTCCAATTGTCATCATCTGTCATTCCCTAAAGAGCAGCTAGGATTGCCAACATGTCTCCTCGGAGCCAATTTGATTTCTTATTTTAGTGATGAAATTTCAAACCATACCTCCAACACATACAGGAGCAATATGGTGTAGCCAGAGGTGCTCAGTGGAGCGGCTCACCCAGCACACATAAATGAAGATTCCAGTTGGATAAACAGGAGAGAGCAGGGTTATTAGCCTCATCACACCCTCATGCTCCTGCCCACACCCATAATGTGAGTGTATGATGAGAATCTGGTTTTGTATGAATTTTAATGTTGACTTTCCTTGTGCACTGAGGGGGGCTGTCTCTGTTCCAAATCGTATTAACACATCACACAGGCCTGTTGCTTCAATGTCAGGATAATAAATATTCAAATGATTATATATACATAAAAATTGAATGAACTGATTTTAGTTGTCTGCTGTTATAAATCGTTATCATCACCAACAAAACCTAACAGAGCAAATAAGAATGGTTTACAGTGTTTGCTTTTGAGTAACTGTTATTCTTGGTATGTCTTCAGTTTACTTCTGCATACTTACATTAGTGTCCTTGCCTGACAGCACACATTCGGTCTTCCTCTGTGGAGCGACAGGCCAGTGGATCTGACAGAGACGTGGCAACAAATGTGGTTAGCTATGAAAAAAAAAAGAAAGTTCACGCTGATGACCCTAATGTGCTGTTTCTTACTATGAGCGGCTCCTTGTTGATGTCGTGCAGATCCAGGGAGAGGATGTAATCTTTGCTGCCCACATACATGCGGTCGTGGTCTTCGTCCATGCGCAGGATCCGGTAGTCGGTGGAGTTGAGCAGGAAGGTGAAGTGGTGAGCGGTGCCAGTGGACTTCAACTCTAGAACACAGAGGGTATGTTATTAAGTCTACACCATGAAATTATTAACACAGGCTTGTTCTTTTTTCGGCGTGACATCCTATGGGGTTACAACAGAAGTGTAACTATTTTTAGGAAACCCAGAAAAACACACATACCACAATTGTCAGTGGACACGGATATTAGAACAAAGTTTATTTAGGCATCATTTCCACTTTTACTTTTTTGCTGCAACACAGAGGGAGTTTGCTATAATCCTCTCTTGTGACAACATGATGTACACTATATTTTTAATGACAAAAACAACTGTAGAGGTGTAAGGAGAGAGGTGAAACAGTCTTCCTCCTGGTTGTCCCATTATCTCAGTGTTGTTTGAGAGCTCTCTTGTTGTCAAACTGTGCTTGGGAAAGTCGAACTGGAGAAAGTTGCACAAGAGAAATTCATAGGAGCTGATTTTGGATCTGTTCATGTTCTACTTCAACGGGACTGACAGACCTCTTCACTGTTCTCCACATCCCAGTGCAAGACTCAGGACGACCAATAAACCCTGCAACAGCAGCTTACAGCTTTGTCTTATGCAAAGCAAAATGAAACGTCTTAAAGCTTTATTTGAAATGAACTTTTTCTACCTGCACAAGCTGAAATGTAGAGGTGAATGAATGAGGAAGCTTCATGGCTGCTGCTGTGCTGGGCTTCATCAGAAACTGAGGTGGATAAGCCATAAAAACTGATCTGGCTGCCACCAGGTCAACCTCCTAAAACACCTCCCAGGCTTGATTTTCTCTTATATAGTCCTAACTTTAAAATAAAACCCTGATTTACACGTGTACACAGTTTGATTTGATGATATAATTATGTTATAAGTATCAAATTATATCCTGGTGTTATTGCATGCCAGATAACCATCTTAAGTGAGTATGTATTATTCTATTTTTAGGGTTGGATGTTAAAACAATATTACTAGACAATGAAAAATAAAGAAAACATGAAAATAAAAATACCAGCACTATCACTTAATCCCTAAATATGTACTGTTTATAATTTCCATCTAGAGCAGCAGCCTGAGTCCGAAAATACAAAAAGTCATGACAAAGCTTATGTGAACGATGTATGAGCAATTTATATGGAGAAATAATGTATCCATTAAAAAAGCACAGACTGTACTACACTGTTCTCTGGGACCATAAAAGGGATTTTCAGTGTGGGGATTATTTGAATCCATGGTACACATCCTGCAAACAGTGCTTAAAAAAAAACAAAAAAACGCTTTATCACAATGTTCTGAAAGAGTATTTGGACATATAGCTTAACAGTCTACAGCTTTCAGTATACAGTCCACTTTTGGCTCATCCTAAAACTGCAGTCTTGTTACATAAAAGTCCCCAGCACCCGGCAGACCCAGCAGTCCAACAGCCCACATTTATCACCTCTGCGCTCACATTCTCACTTTGAACAGGAGTCTGCCGCTCGTGTCTGGGAGTCTCCGGTTTGACAGCAGGTCACAGCAAAGAGCGGACCGAGCGGACAAGCTGCCAGACGGATAACCCGCTAGAATACAGTTAAACACTCTTCAGGACACGTTATCAGGAGGCAGCCGCGACTTCAAGTGTCGGCAAGCCATCATTTTCCCCTTCACTTGTCCTTCATTCAGACTTGTTTGATCAATAGCCAATTTACCCGAACATGACAGACCATCGCGAAGGGCACGACAATTATGTTAAATTGGAAAAACAACAACACATGAAACAGTTAATGTCTCTATAAAATTTGAATGTTAAACCAATCAAAATAACCCAATAAATATGGAAAACAATTACAGATAAATCTCTATTTGGCAGGGGAATAAATAAAGCTAAAAAATTCTAAATTGTTAAAAGTACTTTAACTAGAATAATTGAACCGTTTATTGTGATTGAAGATTCAAATTATCTGTAATTAAGGGTTGGACAGTTTTACATTAAATATTTGAAAGTCAATGTCATTTTTTCCCAACCACATGTTTAGTTTTTAATCTGAGTCATTTCTGTCTCTTTTACAAACAATACACAGCCTCAGTATTCATCCACATTTAAAGACTGATTCATTGTGCCTCTTTAATCTGTACAATTAAAGTGCCCCAATTAAAGCCAGGAAACAATTTCAAACATTTGCAAAGCACGGCAGGCTAAAACACATTTTCTTTGAGATTCTGCCTGTGGCGTGTTGAGATAAGGACTGAAGATAACAGCCCACCTCAGAGCGCTCCTCCTGAGCTCCATTGTCAGCACAAAATCATCCTTTCAAAGGCATTCCTGATTGGGCCGTTCAGTCTGGCTTTCCCATGCCTCTAGAGCCAGGAAAATGTTACAAAGCAAACACAGCCTTGACACTATGTTAAATGGCTATATTTACAAGCAGCTGGTAAATTCGGCAATAATAGGGCACAAGTGTCTGTCAATGAGGATCACGGTGTCTGGAGAATATCACCAACTCACAAGGTCTTTGTAATGACTACCAGACCCACGCACTGATGCGGCTAAAATGTCTCCTCTTTCTTTCTGGTGTGGGATTGTCTTCAGTTGAGTGCCTTTTCTTAGATCTCATTTCTTGGATAAAACCCAGTCCACTTACAGAATGTGACCCACATCTGCTGGTAAATTGAGCTGGTCCTGTGTCCACCTGTTGATGAGATCTCTGTGGCCAGTCTGCTCTGCTCTACAGCCGGGGCGTGTCATTGGTCAGCCTTTGTACCTGCCTCTAGCTTTTCTGGGTCACTGTTTATGGGAAATGGATAATGGGTGTTTTGTAACAGAGACTAAAGACACAGCTTTACATTTCTTGCATCACTACATCAGCTCAGGAGCCTACTCTGTGAATGTGTGAGAGAAAGAGCAGGCATCAGAAAACCCCACGTACTTGCCAAGGCATCCCCGGTATTTTGTCTAAATTTGTTTCATCTTCAGTTCACATTCTGGAGAAGCAGAGGTGCGGCCCACACATGCAATGCATAGTCATCAGCTCATTGTAGTGAAAGTTTGTGGATTTCAATCATAACATGGAATCAACCATAACATCTACTTCATGTTTTTTCCACCAAAAGAGTACTACTAAGAGTACTCAGCCAATTAACCATAACAAGGTCTCCAAATTCCAACACATCAATAATGAAAAGTTCATTTGCTGCATCATATTCCATCCACTCATATGGTAACTTGTTAATTTACATTATTCTCTTTAACTACAGTGTTTAAAATAACTTTAAAATAGTCTGCATTCTTATGAAGGAGTAAGAGTTTGACTTAAGTAAATTGGTTCAATGAAATAGGAGGCCAAAGTCAGGTAGATATCTCAGTTTTTTCAGCAATAGCTTAAATATGAAGGGTGTGGCAATCCCAAAACAGAATTTATTATTTCTGGTTTGGGAAAAAACCCTTAAATAATAGAATCTAAGCGGCTAGTAAGGATTATGAGAAGGTGGCTAAACCCAGCTCCATTTTTTTTTATGGAAAATAGACATAGACAAACTCTCTAAGAATCCAAAGGGATAAATTTGTCCAAATCTGGAATAGATGGATCACATTTATATCCCCCATCTGAGCAGAATTTGTATGACTCCTCTAAAACTTTTTTTTTACATTCTTATGTCCTTTTTTCATATTTATTGTTATTTCCTTTCATGTGAGAAATGTGGAAACACCCAGTAAGCACCCAGTTCACATGTTTGCACTTTAACTGTATGTACAAACAAACATAAAAACAGGAAAAGGTCTCGAATAGAATTGTATGAATGTTATTGACAACATACAACAATATACTGATCTAAAAAAAAAAAAAAAAAAAAATCTCAAAGGCCATTGTTATTTAATGTAGTTGGTACGATTAACTCAGAGGTCACTGCGTACTCCGGGGAGGGGGCAGAGGGGTTTCTCATCAGTCCGACGGCTTACTACTATTGACTCGGAGCATGTCGCTGCAGCTGATTACTGCTTACCTGCGTTTGTGGAAAGGGAAATAATTGGCACCAGATTATGTTTTATCTGCGAGCTTCCGGATGCTGTCACTCAGAGACTCTTCACACTTGTCTAACCCTGACTCCGAGTCTGTGTGTGTGTATGAGGAGGTCTGTGATGCTAATTCTTGCCTCAAATCAAAGACACCTGTCTCCCAGCGCATAATCACGAGCAGAAGAGCAGAGATTGAACGGAGCGAGCGCTGAGTTCACTTCCTGAGTTTGCAACCAGAGATTATGGCAAATCTATTTCTGCCGTTTCGGATGACAGGAGAGGTTAATTAAAGCACAGGGGAATAAAGGTGCATCTCTGCTTTAACTGACAGCAAAGGTCATTTAAACAAGGCAAGCCTTAATTAAGCTCAAATTGTACAGTCTATGTGGTCATTGGAACAGGATTTTGTACAGATAAAGTAGAGGGCTTTACAAGACAAGGCTATTCATCTCCGAAGTAATTCTACATTTAGGACAAAAAGCTTCTGTTAAGTGTCAGTAAAGGAGCCAGAGAGACACTGTGCCTGACATTTTCCCAACACGACGACTGCAGAGGCTCAGGCGTGCGGTGAACAGCTGACCTCAACAGCTCCACCAGGCCGCAGATGAAAGGTCAGAGGCCACGAGGGGTGAAAGCTCATCCTGACCCCCTCAAACACTTCTCCGTAATCAGGATTATCTGAGGGTGGGTCGGGCAGCTAAGAGCAGGGTGGCCATAGCGGTCTTTTTTGGAATAAAGGAGTGATGTTAGCCCAGAAGAGAAGTGGCATCTGTCCGTCCATAAAACGCAGTCCCAACGACCGGTCTCTGACAAAACTGTGTGGACACAATGGATTTGAAGCCTTTGGAAATGTGTAACTAAAACAAAATGTGCACTAGGCTTGCTCGATTATCACAGTTATTTTGGTCATTATTGAAATCGCGATTATTTTACACGATTACTCATTGACTTTGTAAAATATGTTGGATTTATTGAAGAAAACGTTGGTTTAATCTCCTTAAAATAAATCACATATTTAAATGTATTTTAAATAGCCTAAAAAAATAAACAAAAATAAAAATGATAAATAAGATCAACAATGTAGTGCTCTTCCTCAATCTCGTGGAAAATAAAAGTAAATAAATGTGATGTGATGGGAGCCAAAATTGAAAATTCACAGCCCTTTAATAATGCTTTTACTGTTTTAGATTTCAGTTTTTAACCAGCATAAGTATGTTTTTTATCTTTTTGTTTGCCTCATCACACTTTGTTTACTAGTTTGAGAGAAAGTGGTGACTGCTTTAAGTTTTGGGTGCATGTTTGGGGTCATGCAGATGCAGTGTGTCTTTCTGCTGATGATGAAGCTGTATTTGTTGTTGTAGCTGCCCTGTCGCTCGCAGCAGGCCGGCTCAGCTCTGCGCGGCTGTGTGGTCAGCAGTGACAGCCCAGGTTTGAAGGATTATAGAAAGAGCGAAATAATGAGACCAAGTGGGTGTGAATGAGTGAAAAACCCACCTCTGCCTGAACGACCTCTGACCTGGGCCCTAAAATAAATACTCTCCCTTTCTGTCAGCTGCACTAACACACTGCTCTCAATGCTTTCTCCCTTCACATAATCTTCTCTTTGGGGGCTCAAAATTTGCATGGTCCTTGAACTGAGCTGACAATAAATGGCCATCCTGCAGATTTGAACAAGAAATGAACAAAGCGTGATTGGAGCGTGCCCTCTCGCTTTCTTCTGTATCAAGGTCAGGGCCAGTGAGCTGCTCGCTGGGGGCAGTAACAGGGGGTAATTAGAGAGTAAATTTAGAGAGACCATTAGCAGCAAATGTAGACTGGGCGTCCACTGGGGACATGAGCCACCTCTACCCTCTCTGGGTGTTCCCCCCTTGGAGGTAATTTTTCACCCGACGAGAGCAAATGGTGCAGTGGAGAAGTGAGAACGGAGGGAGGGTTTCCCCGAAGGGAGAGGAGCCTGACAGAGAACCTAAGAACTTCCATTTATCAAAACAGGCAGAAAGAGAGCCATGGAAACTCTGAGTCGAACACCGAGAGCCGCTGTACAGAGCCAGCACACAGAGGCCGAGAGGCTGAGATGTCCTCCGCTGGTGCTCACAAAGGCCTCTGCTATGTGTATTCTAATCAGGAATTGGATGCAGGACAAAACAGCCTCATACCATGCCTAAGTACACAAAAACATTCATCCTAGGTAGAAAAAGTGAGCACAAAGAGAGAAAGGAAACATTTTTAAAAAGTATATTCAGTCCTTACAAAGAGACTTCATTTAAAGGAGCGGGTAGTGAGTTTAAGCTCTCAAAGACTGCTTGTTTTTGGGTCTTTATTTACATTTATTGGAGCTAATGGAGGAATGTGCTCTGGAAACCTTCTTGCAGAAAGGAGCAAGGACAAATATTGAAGTCTTGGGGATATTTTACATGAATGAGTCACTGTAGTTGTTTAATCTCGCTAAATCGACCTTATCTTTCTGTGTTGAGCGATGAGGAAACATATCATTTATTATTTTCCTGTCCTCCATCAATAGCCACCGACTGCTTGAACTTTACCACCATCACTGCACCCCATCCAGAACATCGAGCAGATTCTTTAGACGCGCTGTCACGGCATCCCCGCTCCAAAGTTACACCCTACCCGTCTATCTCCGATCTCCCACACGATGCCTGCTTAATGCTGTGTGGATTTATCACTTAACTTCCTCCGACACCTTCCCTTTTTTTTTTTTTTTTTTTTCAGCTTGTCTGATCCTGCCAGCATCCGTTAGCCTCTGTCTGCATACCGAGCCACTGAGATAACGTATGCTTTATAGTGTTCAGGCTTTATTCTATTGGTGAGCACCCAGCATGCCACAGGTGGAAGGAGCAGGGCGATGGGGAGATGCATGCTTTGTGTCTGCAGCTTGATTTATGTGGATTAGGCCTGTATGAACGCACTGGAATCATAAAACGCAACAATTAAAACGGCCCTTCTTTAAACTGAGACCTCTATGAATCATGACTCTAAAGGAAAAAGCATGCTAACACTTTCTGCCGTTCCAGAAATGGATGCAAGGATTTTAGCATCAAATGTGACTTATGTTGAATGTGTTTTTATGTTTTTTATAAAAAGTTATAGGTGGCAACTGACTGATTTTAGCCCTAAGCTCCAGAGTGCTTTCCTTTTGAGGAATAGAAAGTTTTTTGTTTTTTTTTAATTCTTTTCTGCTGTAACTCTCTTATAGTTTTTTCTATACTCCAACTACACCGAACTCAAACAGGAAGTGTCAGTATATAGTTGCATCTATGTGTTTTAGCAGAGGTGTAGACTTGAGTCACATGGCTTGGATTTGACTCAGACTTGTGTCTCAAATTTGATGACTTCTGACTTGACTTGAGAAAATGTAAAAAAGACTTGTAACTCGACTTGGATTTTAACACCAATGTCTCTAAACCTGATTATAAGAAAGTTATTTGAAAAGCACAAAACAGTTAATTTTCCTAAATAGTTTGACAGATTACACAGAGTTAAGTCACACGTTGCTCAAATGACGCTGCTTTCAAATGCGCTGTGTAAAGCTCAGATTTAAAAGCTTACATTGTTCAATTTTAACACAATATTACTGTTGGTATATAATGACTTAGAAGGACTTGACTTGGGGCTTGAGAAAAAGACTTGAGACTGACTTGTTCCCACCTCTGTGTTTTAGTGAGATAAATGTTCTTAAGAGATTCTAATGTGGAGAATATGGTCAGATATGTGTACAGTTTTGATAAAACAGTCTTATACTTCCTTTTTCATGCCGGAAACCATAAAAATGACTTTGAAACTTTGTATATTTCAATGATTTTAAGGCTGTGTTTGTCGGGGAAGATAATGAGTGCCTTATCTGAGTCCAAACATGTTTTCAGTGGAGTCAAAGCTGTCAATTACAGGCCTCTGTTGTGAACGTAAAGCTGCCCTCATTTTTCCCTTGTGACCAGTCGGTTCAGGGAGTTAAGCGTGAAGTCACCAGCATCTGTGAAGTTATCGCACCACAAGCCGCTAATGAGCCCCACCCTGAAGCCCATCTGCCCCTGCACAGTGCACAGGCTCTGCTGCTGTACACACCCACTTGACCCCACACCACTGCGGGACAAAGGCAGGGTCAGCCCCCGACCAGGTAACATGTCAGCGCCCGTCCTGATTTCAGCGCCGGAGCCTAATGCCGTGTGACAGGCAGCGGACAAGCACATAATGGTCGATTTGATAGATTTGGACTACAATAACACATACCAGACACATGCACATATCATTTAATGGCACAAAATACACTAGCTAGCACGTTATCATAATTGACTGACACATATATAAAGGGTAAAGGTCAAGAGTTTCCAAAAACACCTTCTTTCATGAGCTGCTCTCTGCAAACAGACCAAACATAACATTCCTGTAGTAATCCGCTCCATCAGTAGCCACAGCGCTCTGGTAAACTAACAGATCAATACGGCTCTGACCACGCTCTGTAATATTGTAGGTAATTACGCTAAAGCACAAGCTGGACTGACCAGTCTTTAAATCTCTGCACCAACAACCATGTGTAAAGAAAAACATATTAAGCGGCACCTTACTCAAACAGTTGCTCAGTCTTTCCTCAAACAAAAACAAATAGATAGTCACTGACAAGTTATTACAGGTAATGCCCGGGCTGTTATTATTACCTGGATGAAGACCAGCAACAATATTATGTTCCTATAACCTCCCTGATCCCCACAAATGGGAAAACCTATCTGCCATAGTCTCTGTTTTGGCTTTGCGCTCTGCTAAAATTGCTCCTTCTGAACTCTTCCTAACTGGAGCATTTCGACAACTAGGAATGGGTAATGCAGATGTCAGAGTCCGAGAACACACTTTTTACTTTGACAGCACTTTGAGAAGGAGCAGGAGGGCATTTATTAAAGCCTTGCTGCTACCTGCAGAGCTCTGACTGAAACACAGCAGGAAGGTTTACTGAGAAGTGTGGGAAAGAAGGTGGAAGTGGATGAATCAACTGGTGGCATTAGCAATTCACAACTTACTTTTCCATTTGTCTTCGAGCTGTCTGGACAATGTGCCCAGCTCAGTACAGTGTAAAAAGGAATTTTTGAGGGTAGTAGATTTAAGCAAAAGCAGTAGTTTATTATTTATTTTGTTATTTTAGTCTTAATGAATATCTTCACATCAAAATAAAAGGTAGCATTTGACTTTGTTACCTATTTTTTTTACCGGTAAATAACGTTACCTACATATTCATAATAAAGTTTACCCCATTATTTACTCCCCATGCTTGTTTATGCCTTAATGTGATTAGTTGGAGGTAAATGTCACGGTGCATTATCTCAGAAAGTGGGAAACGTCCTGGCTGTCTCCAATACATCCATGCTTGTCCCAGGATAAGATTTACTGCATTGTTACAGGTCAGTATTAAAACTAATTGCATATGACTTTTTAGGTGAGTTTGCTAACTGCACAAAGTTCATTTTTAAGTTAATTGTTTCAAACATGAAGACTGAAAATATTGCATTATTTATATCAGTCCTGAATAAATGTGTTTTACTTAACTACTTTCTGTATCATGTTAAAAGTTCATTTTGCTTGTGTATAATGCGTTAAAACATTTTATGACTCAACTGTGCTAACCTAAAACACTTTATTAATGATCTTACTGTAGATTATGAATGAAAAACCGCTGCAACCTCACATTGATCTAGACACACATAGGTCCACCCCACTCTGATTTCTCAAAATGCACTTAGGATGCATTCAGGAGTCATTAGATGATTCTTTAAATCTGAACACTCTGTCAGTGCTATGTCTGAATGGGGCCTTGGTGGAGTGTGTGGTGATGGACAAATTATTCATTGCCAAATTCTCCATGAACTAAAACCCTCATCATACTTCTAACAGTGTGGCTCAAAGGAAGCTGAAGATGAAAGCTTGACAAGGTGAAATATACTTAAATGACTTTGTTTCCAAGGTTTTTACAAGTTTGGATAAATCAATCCACCAAACAGGAAGTATTTGTTTATTTATTGGAAAGTTTCTCATTCGGATACTTCTCAACATGAAAATATAATTACAGAGTGGAGTCCATTTACATTCCAACAGGTTAAATATGTGTTTTGAAAGAAAAATGTCATTCAGGATGAAACATGTAGGCAGCCGTTACATCTTTAATGAATCATGTGAATTGTCTGTTAAGGCAGGCCCCACTCTTCTATTGCAGTTTGCAATTAAAGCGACACTGGCCAAGATCAGGCTGAGTGACAGACTCAAAGACCTATAGATTACTGTCCGTCTGTGTAATCCCCCGCCTTTCTACTGCCCTCGCTGACTGACGTACTCACCCCTCCCATTAAAACACCAAGGCATGTTGGGTTGGAGGCTTTTATGCTTGATGGACAGATGGGACATCCTACCCTGTGACCCTGTGGCCTTTTTCTCACCCGTGACCAAACGGGTCAGTGGGAACAGTGCGTCTGCTTAGGGGTAATAGGGACGGTCCCAGTTAGCCCCAGTGTCATTAGGGGTGGGGTCTGATTTTTATCAAATATAATAAAGTGTCATATTTAACTGTTTTACTTTGTGCTGAGTGGTATTTGTTGCACCTGAAATATGCAGTTTGTTTTGGTTCTGCAGAAATGTCAAGTAAAACAACAAAACATGACCCAAAGCTGGACTTCTGGTTAAAAAGGTACTGAATAACAAAAGGGCACTACTGTCATTAGATAGTTTGGTGTGTTATTGTCTGTTTGATGCAAGTATATACAGTATTTTACCCTCTATTGAACTTTTCCTTAAACTGAACTGAGAGATGTGAGATAAAGCAAAGGAGAGGAAGGAGAAAGGCAGTTGGCTGGAGTAAAAGCAGTATGCGTGACAGTCCTTCCATCCGTCGTCTGAGCTGGTGTTGAAGGAGGCCGCTGATTGCATACTCACAGAGACTCAAAACCCTCTTATCTAACCCTGTCATATAAATCAGCACTTAGCCATCCGCTCTGCAGCGATAAGGCAGCCAAACATGGACTGATCCCTACCAGGAATGACTTTTTAAGAAGTTGCTTCTCGTTCTCTTTCACACTCCCTCATATATACACACCATTATCTGCTTTTCATTCATCAGATCTGAACAGCAGGAGTTTTTTCCTGCTTGGGGCTTGTTGTTTGCAGTGTGCAATATTTTATCTTGCAGCTTTTTCAAACTGTCTGTTTGTGATCAACTGCAGAACTTGTGATTCATTTGTAGCGTTTACTCTAGAGCTTGGTATGCTGGGGAAATGCTCCCAGCTAAAAACAGCAATCTGTACATCTTTCAACATGTGAATCTGATACTGGAAGTTATTTCTATAAAATATGTAAATAATGATATCAAAGTATAGCAGTATGGATTTAGGAATTGTTATGTTATATGGTATTTGGAAAATAAAAAAATGTTATTTCACTTGAGGTTATTAATCATTTTAAATAAAAAAAAGTAGTGTATAGCAGCGAAGTTCCTTTTTTATGCTCTGATTGTGGGCCTGTTTATGGCCAATTAATCATGCATAGATGGTTTAATAGGACAGTGTAATCCGGCCATGCTGGTGAAAAAAAATTTAGGGTAAATTTCACGGTGTGCCCAAATCCACAATGTGAATGACGCTGGTGCAGTCAAGCCAAAGACTAATGAATTCTAAGCCTTTTACACTTTTAAATGTGATTACACTTGAACAAAGCATGATTTGGTTTGGAGATTCTCCCTGAGTCAAAAGACTCCTTTGTGTTCTGTGTCTGATTCTCTGTTCAGTAGACCACATTAAAAGTAGATCTGTCAAGCACAGAAAAAAAAAATATCTTGTGTGTTTGTGCCAGGAGCCGCTGCTTCCTTTAAGCACTCAGAGGGGCTGTGTGTGCTCCTCCATCATTGTAATGCAACAGAACACATGGTTTAGGAAAGCAAATCAATCCATCTAACATGAAATCCTCCAGAAGATGAACGCTCTGAAGCATACATGCCAAGACGAGCAAAAGTGAGAATGATGGAGCCCAGGGAAGTGACAGACAGAGATGCTTTGAGCATTAATGCCATGCCAGTGTTGTATGCCACTCCCCCTTTGCTTCTCCAGGGACATGAATGAAGTGAATGAATGATGGACCCAACCCACACAAACGCCCTTCTTCTATTGAGTCCAAGCAGTCCATTCAAGGGGATGAGTGAGGCGTCGGCACCAACAACAACAATCACAACAGCAACATAGGAGGCCCCTCTTCCCATTTCTCATTCACACATACATACACATGGACACAAACATATGGCACCAATAGCATAGAGTGCACTGCCAACATACCATTAGACACCTACAGAAGCTTCCTGAGAACAGGGCTCTGTAACAAAGCCACGAAGCAAAGGGGCGTGTGTAGGGCAGGCATGGAGGAAATCTTGGCATCTTGTCAATGCATCCACCACAATCATCAGGCATCGGAGGCCATCTCTCCCTCCCACAATCAGCACATTATCAACGTGCAGGAAGCCCATCAGTGCATGAACCCTGAAAACAAGGCCAAGCTGAAGACCCCAGCCCCCCGCCCCCCTTCTCTTCCTCCACTATGCTCTCCCCTGCTTTAGGACAAGCGGGTTCAGAGGATTCTCGCCCACACAAGCTCTTCTGACCTTCAAGCTCAGGCATTACTAGCCTAAAGCCACTGCAGCTAATGGAACACGGGGAATACAAATACGATTGAGGCTAGATCAATCTGACAAGAAGGCTTTGCTATTTATCAAATGTTTTACATCTCAGACCTTAAAAGTAGGATTTGTGATGATGTTAGCATCTGACTGAGGCTCACTTTTCACCAATTACATCCAAGAAAGATGTTAAAAATGTTTTGCGCATTTGCAGTTCAACTGTGATATACTGCCCTGACAGTGGAAGAGAAATGTTTTAAATCTGAAAGCGAGAAATCACTACTGTAACCTCCCCCAGGATCACAGTCAGGCTCAACCACAGGCCTCATTTCTCCCATGATCACACCGACAGAGAGTTGGTCCTTAACCAACAAATACACACAGCGGCTTGATACACTATTAGTCTGAATCTCCCACACCTGAAAGGTCTCATGAGGATGTGGGCGCTTGAGGCTTCCCAGCTTCTGACTCAATCTTTAAACAACTTAAACCTTTCATTTAGGAAGGAAAAAATGAAAGGAGACACTTCCCATAAGGCATTGCCAGACTGGCGTGATCTAAAGTACTTTGATCACATAAACACTCTGCAAGAAAAAAATATTTACACATGTTCAGATTTGGCATTGCACTGCTTTGTTTCGTGACTGAATAGATGTATGGCCCTCAATGCCTTTTGGGCTCAGTTCCAAGTGTTCCCTTGTGCCAAATAACTTACAGCACTTTTTCTAAGACAATTTGTATGACAAAATGTAAGAGTGAATAGTCAGCAGATTTCATTGACCCGAACATGAGCTTTCGCAGTGTGAGGTTACAGCTGGGGCACGGGCACGGAGCTGAACTGTGGAGGCAGCCTGAGCAGTCATCAGCTGAGGTAAACCATCTCAACCGACACTCAGACACGGCTAATGGGAAACAGACACACAATTTGTCCACAGTGAGTCTTTGTGCACCCACACTCCCGTCCTCATTCCCATAGCCTCCATCTATTCATCCGTGCTCTGGTGGAGATAGCTAACATGACACTGATGCCCTGACATCCATTAGCACTCTCACAGTCCGGCCTGGCTCTGACTTGGTGCCTCCTTCACATTTTAAACCACTCACCTCATCTTTCTGCTCTCGTGTGTCTCTCATTTGCCTTTTCTTCTTGATGTAAAGAAAGTACTTAAGATAAACAAGCCAGTCTTAAAGAGTCAAGAGATGATACATTGATGTTGGTGAACATGGCAGCTGGTTATCATCCGCTGATTTGTGTTATTCTTTTTGACATTTTGGCAAAATGGACAAATACATGACTTTATTTGGACAGAAAAAAAATGTATGAGTCTGGTAGAAAGAATTGTCTGTTTATCAAAAAAATAAGCATTGCACAGCTATTTCATTTCATATGTTCCTTGTGATTGAGCAGCCCTCCGTTTCCCACTCCAGTGTCTAAAATGGACACCAGACGAAGGAGGTCAATGACATTGCTGTAACAAGATCCAAATACCGAAAGACTAATGACAATGAATGATAGCAGCGAGAGTAAACAAAAGGAAAGGTGCCCTTGACCTGGTGTCTCCCTAATTTCCATCTGAGCTGCAAACCCCCAGAGAGCGCCACTTCTCAGACACATCTGGAAAAACATGTGCTTCATAAAAACAATCCTTCACTCACAATCAAACCAGAATTTTATCAAAATGCAAATCCCTTTTCCAAGTTCCCAGACAGAAGACAGCGGCGAAATAAACACAACACACTCCTCTCATTCTGTGGAGAAGCATTTGAACCCGATTCACTTTGCGAGGAGTGACAGGTAGATGCTGCTATGGCAACAATACCAAAGCACTGTCATATTTAGCTCTCTCAACCACATGCCCCCAACGTGTCTTTCCTTCAAACCACAAACAACGGGAGCATAACTGCGCAGACTTGACATGAATCTTAAAAGGCCCTCATCTGTTCCTCTGTCACTTTAGATCTGAGGGAAACCACTTCTTGTGAAAGCCATTAAACCCTGCTCCTCCTAACTGTGTCTCTACTAACCACAACAAATGTCGCTCCCGCAGACCTCCGCCATGTTGCCTCTCTTCTGCAGGTGGCCACCTTCATCTCAGCACGCACAGGAATCCTCCTCCACCCAATACCATCGCATCACTATTGATCTTTTACTGGATATTGGTCAAAGACGACAATTAACATGTAGACCAGTGGATAAATGTACACACTAAATACCCAAAACTGCAAAAACAAAAGCTCAAAACTAAAAATAAATGTCACAGCTGCTTTTTAAATTGCATTCATTAGTATTTTAATCCAGTTTATTAAGGGAGACTGGGGGATGAATGCGATCCTCCTCAAAACAAATAATTAAATCTGTGATTAAAATGCCTAGCAGCAAAAAGCCTAAGACACAATAAATAATCATTAGGGTTTTATTCCGACGTTGTTCATTCATCCACTATTACCATATCACCACATGGGAAGATTGCAGTATTAATGAGGGTTTTAGCATGCCTGAAAGAGGAAAATATAATGAGAACAACAGCTGATTCTCATGTCCACCCTTTTTCTGTGATGGTTTTTATGAACCCGCTCAACTTTTTTCTCCGCGAATATATCTGAGCCCTTCCGAATCCCTCTTCTCCTTCTCTTTAGCCTTTCCAGTATGCTCAAACAGTGTGCCCCTGCTGTGGGCGTCACACTGGGGGCTCTCCTCCCTGAGCACATACTGCCAGCCTCTTATCAACAAGCAAACACAGAGCGGAGTGTGCGAGTGTGTAGTTAGTAAAGAGAGCGAAGGACGGCAAGAGGAGAGATAGATCGTGTAAAAAGAGAAAGGGAGAGACAGGAAGGACACTATATTTAGCTCAGGAGCTGTCGCCTCCTGTTTTTCTCTCCTGAATAATCCTACTTTGACAGCATGTATCCAGCCGAGCAGAGGTTGCTGGGATGCACTACGCCCTCCTTCCATCCCTCCCTCCACCAGAAGCATCTCAGGAGACTAACGAGGAAAGTATTGTGATGATTGCTGCAGGTTTACGGAAACGAGCCGTAATGCATTTAAACATTGGAAAGCGCACTGAAATGTCCAAGGAGGTGAATACAGCCACGTTACATTGGTTCAACCTTTTGTATTTTGTTTAAAGAAGACAGACAAAAGACATAGATGCGCTCGATGTTTTATTTCTGTGACTGTCCTGTTCTTCTGGGTGTTTCTGGACAGACTAATGGTCCTCTGTGAATAGCCAGGGGTCATGTGCCAGCAAACAGGTTCACCGTCAACAAGCTTTCAGTCAGGAACTCATTGATTGCTGAGACTTGATTGCTGGAAGCGTTGGCAGAGGCACTTAGCTCCGTCTCCAGCTTCCCAATTACATACAAAGTGAGCCGACTAGAAGACATCCCTTTGAAAATCAGTTGGAAAAGGTGTGAGGATTGAGAGTAAAATGCTTACACTGTGACATAGAGGACCACCTACAGAGAGGAATGTCAGACTCACTTGTGGCAGACAAAGGTTACAGGAAAAATCAGACTACAGAGCATAATCTGCACGAGATGGCCTTTTGTTGCAGTGTCGCAAACAGAACAAGCTACAAGGTTCAACCTCACATGCAGCTCCTTATAATTCACAGAATTAGCAGCTGAGAAGGCCCTGTTTTTGTCCAAATGTCAATTCTTAGTTGAGGCGTGACAACTGTTGACCCATTACATTGAACAAAAAGACTTCGGGCAAGAATGCAACGGCTGAAGAAACCCTAAGACAGTCCCTGTGTATTTGTCCAATTAAAGGACTTCTGGGCTTTCTTGTTCCCCTACAAAGTCATGCTTAAGTGTTTCACCACACAACAAGAAGTAGAAGCACAACTTAAACACTTTCAAATGTGCCCGGGGATCACAGTAACAAGCTATTAGTTGTTAATATGGTGCTGTTCTCCCACAGATTGAGGGGCAGTTAACCTCGGGTGGGACGGGCTTCTGTTTGAAGGGTCACAACCTCTCAGGGCCCCAATAACTAAAATAGCATGTGATTATAGACCCTGTTTAAAAAGGTAAATATAGGAGTTCTTAGCAGCTGATCTAAGCCTGCCTGAGATCAGTCTTTGTGGAAGAATGCACTCACGATCCTGCACTAACGCTGCCCTTTACCTTCATTGTCCGGACACATCAAATAACAGAAAGGTTTTAAATATGATATACTCTTGCAAAGCTGATTCTTTGGTTTAGTTTGAGAGAAGCCTTGCTGTCTGAGTTTTTGAAATTTAGTTTCATGATCTATCCCTATGAGCGGTACATAGGCATTCCTTTGGTCTTAGGCTGTGTTTGCTCTCTTTGTCCTTATCACACTTAATAACTCAGCCTGTACTAACACAATAATGAGATGGGAAAGGGAAAATGTCATCAGAGTTGAGTTTAAACCGGAGCTACAGCTCTAAACTATAAGATTGTGTTGTGTTCATGATTTGAGTTTGAACCAAAATCATCTAAATGTATAAATGTATGAACATAGGTCACGGTGCGTTCAATCTAATGTGTGTATATGTGCCGTCATGTCTGTGGAAACACTCATCAGACATTAGTATAAAGGCAGCTGGGACTGAATCAATTGTGTTTGCCGGAGCTAAACACACATTACGAGCACTTAATCCAATTACTTGGCTTAGTTCACTGCCACATGAAAAATGAATTAAAGTATATTACAGTGTTATTTCCAGCAGCGTGGTGCAAAGCCAATACAACAATATAAAACAGTGAAGCATAAAGGAGCCTCCACAGCTAATTAAGAGCACTATTTTCTACCCAGTCAAAGTGAGAACAGCCATGTGTGAAAGCAAATGAGAAAGAAAGCAAGCAAAAATATAAGAAAATGACACACGGGAAAAGAAGACTTTGAAGTATCCAGTTGGTGAAGAGATGATGACTGATCTGTGACTCTGAGCTGCACACGAAGCTCAGACTGCTCTGTGGTTGAGGTTAGTGGATAATAATGTCCCTTTCTCTTTAACTTCCAGTTTGGGAGACCTTTGTGGCCGTTCCCACTTCTTTCTTCTCCTCTGTCTACTTTCTAACAGAGGCACAGCAGTGTCCTACAACTATTTTTAAACACACAAGTATGCAAAGTTGTTTTCTTTCTATTGTTACTCTCAGATGGCAAAGAAAAAAGACAGAAGACTACACCACAGACGAGAAAATCACAACCAGAGGCACTAATATTGACTTAAACATCCCGTGGACCTCAGTATTTATGATTTAAAGGCACCCATCGAATCAATCAACAAGTGATGACACAAGTGAACACAGCAGAAACACGTGTGTATTTGTGCTTTACCTTTGAAGGATAAGAAGATCCTGGGAGCAGAGAGAGGCTCGTTGGAGGGAGGCAGCCCCGCAGATGTTAAGGCCAGTAGGGCCAGCAGCCAGGATAGTGTGTCCCACAACATTGTTCCCATGTTTGTTAAGAATGAGGCAAGGAGCTGAGGGACAAAGAAGGATGACTTTCAGAGAAAAAAGCCCCAAAAACGACTGCAGCACAGAGCTTAGGGTATAATTTACTTTACAACATGTCATACATTGCAGTCTTATGTAGGTCGTGCTCATTTAAAGTAGTCTACACATCTACACACAGTTTTTTAGGTGACAGAAAGTTTTTAAAATGAATATAGCTTAGTAAATTTAACCTGTTACAACGGATTAATTCACTTTTTCGAGTTCCACATAAACCAGACTAAATCTGATCTAAAAGTTAAGTCTGAACCTGACCTTACAGTTTAACTTAAGACAAATTAATTTATCGATTTGCTATTTTTTTGGTCACCACAAAGCAATGTTACCAGCCACAAAAGGAGATGAAGAAAATGATGCCTCCCCAAAAAAGAGATGATCCAGTTCGATCTGTGCGCAAAGGAAAGATCTGAAACGCGCTTTAAGTCTACGTCTCCTTTAACATCACTCACTTCAAGCTTTTAGAGGAAATAAAAAAAGGACTTGATATCGGTGCACATCCATTTGCCACGCATGGCACTCATCTACTTGTAAACGTAGATCTGAGGTCAAACTGTCAGTCGGTGCGTAAGATCAAGTTCCACATAAAGCCCCCCGAAGGCACAACTCCAAAGCGGAGGGTTAACCAAAATAAAGCGTGACTGAGCATTGAGTTATGGGCACACGCATGAACCACGTGTCATTTATAAGGGTAAAGTGTGAGGAGAAAAAATAAAACTGGTCGTACATATGATTATTTTGTCGATACCAGCTACGCTTTACATAAAACACAAACTTTCAATGTCTCCTTTAGAAGCTTTCCCTGCTCCTCGCTCATTAACACAAACCTCCCACGCTCCTGACGAGACAGAGTGAGAATAGCTCAGAACAATGTGTCCTGATTTAAAAGTTGAATTTGGTAAATACACATGATTAATCAGGGATCTAATGCTGCAAACGCATCGGGGCATCCTGCTCCTTGTACTGGACTCAAACGTCTAACGCGTTTCTAACACGAGCCTTCTGATTTACGCGCACATCTCAAGCACAGACTTTTCACGCAGAAACCCACTCGAACAGACTATCCTTCATGACCTACCTTCTCGTTACGATCGACGTGTGCTCATTCAAATCTGGTTCACATTTGAAAGCATCCAGCAGATCCTTTGAGCTTCTGTGTCCGCACGCATGTGTATCAACCGCGGATCTTGCACGATTATCCCAGAGCCAAACAACAAAAGCCCGGATTTCAATTAACTTGATGCAGCGCCTTTACTTGAAGTGATGTCTAAATCGCATCAAGAGCTTTGGTATTTTCCATTGAAGAGAAGAAGAAACAAAGACTTGCTCCTGAGCTGGGGAGCGACGCTATGACTGAGTGACTGAGGGAGTGAGTGGAGGAGCGCCTGGTGCAGGTGGATACTCTCGGAGCTGGACACACCCATGGGGGAGGACACTTACCTTAGCATCCTCCAGCCTCGTCCCGCCCTCACTTATCAGCCACACAACAATCTTTACGCAGGTGAACGACAACGATGTGATAAAACAAAACAAACGACGCGCTGGAGTCCAACACTGAACAGACAAATATCCTCTGGCTTCAAACAGGATCAGATGAGATCTTTAATGCTCAGGAAAGCAACATGTGGATCTAGATTCACTTTAAAAATCGGATTATAAAAACTTTACTGACTGCTTTTTATGCTGGGTAAACAAGTTAAAATATACAGCATCAGCTAAACTGAAACATACTATATTCAGATTTACAGTTTGATAAATCTCAGTGGATTAGGACTGAAATGACTTGAAGCTTAACACATATGATAATCATATGTATGCAGTAAACCGAGCAGTAATCCACCCTTCATCACTGCATTGTGCACACAACTGAACATGGTACAAGATCTGAGAGAACAAAAACACAGACTGTGGAGTCCAGTAAATGATTATGAAACACACAGTGTTGTACTGGACGTACCTTTAAGGTGTTGTAGAAAGCTGCTATGAGATTTCAAGACTTGATTAGTACATGACTGCCAGCTACCACTTCTGATTTACTGACCAGAGCCCAGAAAGAGTGCTGAGGCACTTTCAGATGTGCTTTCTCAGCCAACTTCTGTTGCCACAGTTGTGTTTACTCCCTATAGAGACACATATCTGAATAATCAGAGAAGTCTGAGTCTTTAGTGTCTGAAAAGAAAATGGAAAACCAAGTAAAATGTCAGTCCATCCTTTCTCATACGGAACAGTTTCTCAGAGGCAGATGAGCTAGATTTCTCCCAACACCTCAGCAACCTTACAGAAGATCGCTGGCATCAGATATTCATGGGCAAATGGAGCCTTAAATCTTTTAATCTGGCTCAATCCCTCCCCTGATCACACAGGCTTATTTTGCTTCTTATCCAGTCAACGCACAACGCAGCTGACACTCGCCATGCATGCTTATTATTCTATAAATGATAAACACAGAGGCTTAGGTGTCACACAGTCTGTTATGTTACTTTGTATACAATCCCATAGCATTGTGCTAACACAAAGCTCTGCCCTGCACTTAATCATGGTTGAAGAAATGATGCATTGTGTCTTTTGTTAGTTAATAAATAAGACGCCTCATGGGTGGCATCTTCAATGAAAGTCAACACTTTTTACAAATTGTAATGTGTGTTTATGGTTGGGGTTTTATGACAAATAACTGGCCTACAAAGAAGCTTTATGCTTATTATATCAGACATTCAAACATTCACCAAGAAGAATGGTGTTCCTGAAAGACAATTATTGAATGAATACATGCAAAACAGGCTTCGCTGTGTGGCTCCAGGCTTTGATGCTGAGAGGAAGGACAGAAGAAAAGGGCACAGCATTAGCATTGCCATTCAGTGCTGCCCTCAGAGGTTGTAAAGTTTCACACACCTACGAGCTCATAAACATTACCTAAAGTGGTATGTGTTTGAAACTTGGATAATCTTGAAAAATCATCAAGCTCTTTCTTAAACACTCCTCCACACACAGCACATGCAGGTGGGTGTTCATGTCTGAAGGGTGGACCGCTCACTAACAACAAATCAAACAGTCAAACAATAAAATGTCCTTTCAGTCTGTACAAACTCAGAGCCTTTAATGGTTTCCAATCAGAACATGTGTAGAACAGCCAAGTCTAATTGTGTCATCACCAGCTCTCTTGTTGCTAACCGGCTCTATGCATTGTTTTCTCTTCAGCCCTCCTTCATTTCGTCTTTTCTCTTTTGTCCTAAAGCCAACAGCTGCATGTTATTTCCTATATTTTTTTAATCAACAATATTATTCCCATCTTTAGGCCCCTGGTGGCCTTACCATCTGTCACTTGCGTGAGACAAGAGGCAAGCAATTATTGAATCCTGCGTTTGTAAAGTGCCTGCCTTCATAAAAGTCCCTTTTGCTTTCCAGTTTTTTCCCTCTAGCACTCTTTCTTTTGCTGCTATCTAACAAAATGTGAAAGAAAATTTTGAACCAAAGATTATAGTTGGGCGCCAGACAGAGGGAACACATTTAGACCAACTGTGAAAAACGGTCGTTTAAGCTTTGTGCTCAGCAGAAGAGATGCTGGGTTCATAAATCCAAATTCTCTTGGGAAATTTGTTACATATTGTATCACTTTAAACCTTTTAGTTTTTATTTGAATTGATGGGTTTTCACAATGTGACTTTAACTTGAATATATCCATTTGGAAATGTTTCTATTTTCCAGTATGACCTGAAGGTGACACTGCATGAATTATTGAAAGAGCTTTACTCTTACTGAGAAGTGTTCACAGAAGCCACTTTCCATATAGTTATCCACTGCAGTTCAGCAACAAGCAAGCTCATGACACATATATTTAATGAGTATACACTGGTGGTTTTCATGGAAACAGGTGCCAGTGGGGAATACACATACACGCAGGAAATAAAAGAGCAAAGGCCCTTCTCTCATATGACTTTCATTACATTCACTGAATTATCATCTAACCTTTTGCCATAAGTGGCTTCACCAGCCACAGAAAGTAATTATTAACAGACTGTGACAACCTTAACCTCTGTCTGCTGGCCTCACCACACGATGGGAAGGCAATTAACAGCTGTTCATTACTGATGAGGTGAGGAAACAAGTGTGGTGCACATCTGCATGTACAGGCACCAACTCTGACGTGAACGGGAGCCTTCAGTTCACCAGAAGACACAGACAAAGTGGAGCATGCTGTGACACAAACTGGCTTCAGCTCTGTCTGCCTTGAATTTAATGAGGAAACATGTTCTCATCCCTCTACCTCAGCGCTGTTACCTTTTAGTTTGATAAGGCATTAAAAATTCTGCAGAGCATTACCTGGCATGGCAGCATGCTCATTAGCATTTAAATGGGAAAAAGATAATGCTGCACTTTTGTAGAGTCATACCAACCACACAAACTGAGCACCAAACTTAAATCTGGTCACAAAAACTGTCTAAGTAAACACCTGTTGTGTGATTTATGTAGTATAGTATCATTCATGGTAACTATTAGATTTAGGCGACACCAACTGAATCAAAGGACTTTTCTCTATTTACACAGATCTTTCCTGAACTTCCCAAAGCCTTCACTTCATAAATGGAGCATTTTGTGTATTTTTCTACTGGTACAGTGTTGCCTGCAGGGTTCACATTCATTCTTGTTTGCTGATTCATGTTCACACCATATACAAACTAGAAAATGCTTTGAATATCTTTGCTGTTATTGTCGGTACTGGAAGTCCATGAAACCAAAAACTATGTGAAGAATACGTTGGAAAACAAGACAGTATTTTTGTTAATTAGACATTCATTTATACTAATATTTATGCTGTTATGTGATTGGTGTTTGTGTGCATTTCTATCTCTGATTACACACACATGCATTTTCATAAACAGAAGTCTTCCAGAGGTTAACAGCATATTTTCTTATTTTCTGATCCAACTGCTCTTTGACAGGTTCTGGGATTTGTGTTTGTTCCTGAGTCACAGAAGCAGACTTTGACTCAGCTGGAGCTTCACAAGGCTAAAAATGGGACAGCTGCCTTTTTTTAAATCACATCAGTTTGTCTTATTGTATCCGACTGTTGTGTGCTGCCTGGGAACTGGCGACGATCGGAGGAGGAGGGCAGCTGTGGTGGAGTGACTTGGTATGAATTAAAGCTGTTTCCTAACAGGCTCCAGAGGGTCTGATCCTGTCCCCTCCATGTCTGCTGCTTTCTCCTGCGCTGCTATCAGCTTCAGGAGAGAGCATATTACGTTACATCAGCTCATTTTGCCCACACTGCTGTAAAATGGGAACAACAACAATGGCTTTATACTTAGCATGACTCTGTGGTTGGAGGTGTCCTAAATTGTTGCTACCTGTGGTTGAGTGAGGGGGTGTTGGGTAATAGTTTTCCCAGGCCTCAGTCTCTCAGTGTCACTCTTCATCTGCATCCAGCCGCAGGTCTCTGGCTGCTGGCTGAGACTGAACGCAGCAGAAGGAAATGACTGTGCCTTTTTCACTGTATTGAACAGACTACTCAGGAAACGGGAGCTAGAGCTAATGTAATGTGCTGTGAGAATAAACAATGGACATTTGCAGTTTTTATTATCACTTTTTAAGGTGTTTAGATGGAAAGGAAAAAAACTTTCCTTTGTGAATTAAATTATCAAGTCCAAACACTAAACCAAAAATACAGTTAGGGTTAGTTAGTTACACTCCTTTTTGTTTGGATCGTTACGTTTGTATAGAACAGTGTAAAGTATTATTGCCCCATCACCTTGGGGCTTCTCTGAAATTTGACAAAGAATTACGTTAATTACAAAATTTGACTTTTATACAAATGTGGGCTGGTAAACAGGATTTATTTGATCACCATAAGACAATACCGTAAAGAGTGCACTACTGTCAAGTGTTTTAGGGACGAGTTAAATCATTACACTTTGTTGGGGCCTTAAATCTACATAATGAACTCATTATCAGCTGTGAAATAAACATGGCTTGTGTGGGTAATGGTTAAGTCAAGGACGACTGAGGCAAACCAAATCCAGGGAGCCAAATAGTAAGTCATACTGGGCAGTTAATCAAAAGGCCTTGCCCATGATAGAGGGTCAAATTGATGAGGTCATGTGGCCCAGCCCTGACTGTTTTATGCTCAAAGCCTGAAACACATTTTTTAAGTATTTGTGACATGTTACAGGGCTGTTTAAGTCCATGTATCTCAGACGTTGCTACTTGCTTTTAGTCCAGACTGTTTTCCTTCAGTGGGGTTCAACATTTCTGGCGTACATTGCTTAAAATATACATTTACTATGGCTGTCTTTGATTTACCCTGATTTTGCAGCAGCTCCCATTGGACGACGGAGTCCCTTGTCCTTCACCCTTCCCCTCGCACCTCCTCCCCCCCGCTCCACATCTCATCCTCCTGTCATCACTGGATCGGATGAGGCCGAGAAACAGGTGGCTGCAGAATGCAAAATGACACAGAGAGACAGAGACCGAACAGTTGTGAGTACAGACACAGAAGAATTGACTGATCACATAACACACCGAGGTAACACAGCAGTGAACTAAATGCTTAATAGGCATTTGACATAGTTACATCATTTGGCAGTCCATCTAATACACACTGGTTTTGTTATCTGCCTTTTGTGTCTGGGTGATCAGAAGGTTTTCCTACATCTGCAGTGACATTTGTTCACTGTCTTTCAAGCGCCACTTGTGTTTGAATAGATCCGCACTAAGTTGTCTGGAGACAGTATAACGACATCAATAGAGCATTCAATACTACGTCTTTCACTGCGGCTTAGTTCCAAATTTAATTAACTGTGGAAATGTTGTCAGAAGGTTGTCGCAACTGTCTATGGCTCCCCAGTCGATCTAAGAAGAAAGTGCTGCATTCTTATTCCCATTAGTGCTGTGTGTCTAACTCAGGTTACAAGTCTCCAAAACTTTAACTAAAATTACTCTTAAGTCCTTCAGCAGTTTGTGCCTAAATGGAAAGCGTTAAAACACTAACACAGACAGCTTTATTGCTAATCACTAGGGACAATGTCCAGCTCAGACAGCTGCCTGTAAATACTGCTAATAAAGCAGGACCTTTCATTCAGGCCAGTTGTGCCAATGGCTGCTGAAGTGGCTAATGCTACTGACCTGATTTCTTTAAATTTCTGAATATCTTTAAATAATAATATCACATTTTATTGCAATGTTTCTTGTAAATCACAGACAGGACAGTGTGTCGGTCTATCAAACAAGAAGGAGAGTTTAATGACAGTGATTGGTGAACAATAATGCAACCTGCCTATCAAAGATTATGTCTTATCTGTAGAATTCATTTAAATGAGTCAAATGTCATAATTAATTTAGCTAGCTTCGGTGTCTCCTGTAAAATAAGTTTACAACAGCACAGGCCAATGTATTAGCATCATGTAGCTATTTTAAACACTACAGTCGCTTTTAACCCTTACCTTGTGGAGTTTGAGCACCTCTGGGCCATTTCTGTGTCCCTAGTGGTCCTTGTTCTTAACTGTCTTAAATTCTCCTCTTACACAATAAGTAAATGCACTGGTAGATTTATTGAGTGATATATTCTTCAACTGTAGATTATAAGTTGAAATGTCTGACTCTCTGCAATGCACAGTTCACACATAGGCTGCACTGTTACTGTACAAACCAAGTTATTAAAAGCCTAATTAGTCGCTAATGGAGAACACTTAGGCAGCGTAGTGATTCATAAGGTCATTCGGTTTGATCAGAGACTGCACAGGATTGCACATATAAAACCAATCCTTGACCTGTAAAGGATGTAGTCAGTAAGTAAATAAATAAACCTGACATAAAAAGTTAACAAGCTGATGCTCAGTTCGGCTTGTTCGTTCCATTTCTGTTTAACACTTCCTTTTCTGGACATTTTATTTATTTATTTTTTATTTTTTTGGAGTGTACACACATTGGTCACACTCTTGTCTTTGTAAAGTAGCAACACATGTAAGCATGGACCGGACCTGGAGTAAAAGGCAATCAGACAGACAGCCCAGGGAGAGGTGACGCCTGTCATGTGGAATGGATCTCATTAAAAGTATGCCCCAGGTCACACTTTGATGGACAGAGAGGCGTCCATCATCTGCCAAGTAGATTAACACAGACTAGAGCTCCATCCTACCTCTCCGTCCCTTGAGATGGTGCTTTGTAAGTGGTGGCCTATTTCAAACCTCTTACCTTTGATTTGACAAACACAGAATCACATATATCCAACTTGAATCTGACAGAAAAAAGGTAAAAAGCAGTGGACCATTCTCTTTAAAATGAAATCATTCAGCATTGCCTAGATTACTTTTACAGTTTTGTTGATTGTCCATTTTTTTTTTCTGCTGCTTTGGTGAAAAAGAACACACACCATAATCATACAGTGACCCTCTGTTTATCCCAGCATTCCCAAGAGTTCACATCTCCAGCAATAGAGCCGTGGCACAGTGCCCAGGACACAGCCGCGGATGGCTCTCTCCAACATGGCATGCTAGTCAAGGCTGTTCACTCGAAGCAGATCAGGATTCCCAACTATCCCTGACATGCCAGTTGACGTAATACAAAGTCCATTTGAATAGCATCTAAATCTGGTGTTGGTAAAGTTAAGGAATAGGCTTGGCAAATTAATTTTAGTATTTATGGAGCTGAGGATGGGTGCAAAGCAATATGTCGGTGTTTAATATCTCTGATCAGCATTTTCATTTGTGGCAGGGCACAAAGATGAAGAATTCGGAGATCCAAAGGTAGACAAGACAGAAATGGGACAGAAATATATGCTGCTGAGATTGAACTTGCTTTCAATTCTTGACTGTGTGAATTCCCTGCCGTCATCTATAAAAAAATCAAACAAAAATCCTTACAGTAATAGGTCCCAAATGTAGTTTATGGAATATTATATTGAAACCATATTGAAAAGAAGAATACTGTTACAATAAATTTACTGAATTATTACAAAACAAAATAATACAAATGTGTGTATTAGCAGAAAACTGAGCTATAGTTCTTTCTAAACAAACACAAGAGTTCATAAGTGTCCCCCGGGGAAAACAGAGGCCTTGACCTCTCTTGATGTTTCCTCAAAGGTCAGACGTCCAGTGTTGGATGTAACGTTAGCCCTCTTTACTGAAGGATTATGACTTTTACACATATATGAGCTGCCCCATAATGCCATGCTGAGATGTCCCTCCAGAGACACACAGGACCTAGGTCGGTGCACTACGTTACGACCCCTCACCTCTTTAGTGGTTACATGCTTTACCAGTTTGGAAACTGATACTTATGGGAAACGTTAAGTGGTATGCAAGCTATGTTGTTTTGTTTTTTTTCTGTGATTTGTTCAAGACAAACTGGAGCACGTTCAATTGTGAACAACACAGGCTGTAATTTACTATTGAGGAATCCAGGATTCTCGAGTAAAGGCAGGAACCAGTGCTTTGGGTATTAGAGGAGACGATGAAAAGAGTAAGTCCAGCAGAGTTAAACACAATACAGCCCTAATCACAATAAAGGGACTAATCCCTTCCTGAAAACAGTAGGGGAAAACCAACATGCAGCTCTCCCTCAAGGCGCTAAGACAAAGCAGCTTGATTTGGTTGGTCCTAGCTGGATTGGCACGCCTGCAATAAGAGTCTGATGGGAGTCTGAGTGGGAGACGAAAGGGCCGTTATTATCCACACAATGACAAGTTGAATCTTCAGTGTCAGCAGATAGTTGTTTGACAGCGTGACAGAGGAAGAAGATGCTGAGACACTTTTACCAAATCAACAAAGAATTTCATTTGAATAGATTTCTTTTGTGGTAGAAAACCCAAATAACGCAGGAATGAATCCTTTTACTGATGTAACCGATAGAAAATGATAGCTTTCAGACAGTGACCGTGAAAATAAGCAGATGAATGCAAATGCCAACGACAAGAAGCCTCAATAATTAACTGCTGTTTTCTGCTAATATCACCGAAGGGTATAGCAGTGGCTTTAACAGCATGATAACCACAACTGCATTTAAGATTTGCATTTTTTCTCCAGTTACAACAGATACCCCGCTGGACTATCTCCATCTCCATCTTTTTCTCATTAGAAACTGCAGGGGAGTCAGTGCAGATCCTAAACAGCTGTAGAGAAAGACCGATCAAGTAATCAAGCCCCCGCCTCTCGCAGGTTGCCGCCTCACTCTCGTTTCCCTCGTCCGACTGCCACTTGGTGAGATACCACTTCCACCTCCCTTTTGAATCATCTGTCGTCTGTGCTAATGCAAAGCGACTGCTGGGGCCGTGTCGGAAATCAGCCACATCTTTAGTGTCACTTCTGATTAATGTAGGGAAGTCAGGTAAGAGAGGAGGGCACGCGTTCACTGTGCATACATCCACAAGACCAGGTTTAAGCTATAGTAAAGAAAATCTCTGCTTTTGTTGGACTAACCGCACTCAAAGGTATTTCCCAAGGCATGGCTTTTGTAAAATGTCACAGATGGTGAGAGTGGATCATGTGGCTGTAACTGTAGTTCAACATAGAGACGGTGCACAGACGCGTTCTGTCATTTATCTATTTATTTATGAAAATGTGTATGTTTGACGCTTCTATTACAGTCTAAGTCCAGCTGTTTACTGACTTCGCTTTGCAACAAGTGATAATCTACAGATGTGCCCTCAGACAGACATAGAGTATTCCCACAGAGGCGCTTTGACCTTTTTCCTGAAGCTTCTTGCAGCGCCTCACACACTCGTTCATATAAATCCACAGCAAAAAGCTCCCACACAAGGTTTGCCATTCCTCTGAAACTAATGGGCATGACGTAAAGGCTGCCCCACATATTACACTGGGAACTGCACCCACTCTATTAGGTCACTCTCTGGTTGCATCCTCCTTACACACACCTCTGAATCAGTTGTCAATACCCATTGGTTTACAAAACAGGAAGAGAAAAAAAACTCTTCTACTACAGAGGATTTAGATTGTGTGTTGTTTGGGGGTCCCACCTCCCCCAAAAAAATTTTTAAAAAAAAAAACAACCACCACCACCACCCCCCCCCCCCCCCCCCCCCCCCCCCCCCCCCCCCCTTTTTGCCCCTTTTGTGAAGGCCCCCAAAACCCCCTGCTTCTCAGTGATCCTTGTTCCAAATTGTTAGTTATCCTTGAAAATTCCTTTAATTTGGTTGGTGAGGGAAAGCTGAGTTAATGTAGTCAAAAAATTAATTGTTAAAGTCTACAAATCAATAGAAAGAATCTTAATTTTCCAATTTTTTGTTACACCCCTAATTTAAAAGTAACTTAAAAGGCAAGGTGATTAAGCTTTATGTGTTATAACTAATGGGTGACAAGAAGCATTGAGATAAGATTTCATTTTTTCTGTGGGTTGATTTCTAGTGGTAGACCTACAGAAGCATTTGGTCAGTGCGTGTCACAATCCTGAGGCAGCTGTCCCTGTTACCTGCCACTGTCCTGACACAGCAAAGCCTCGAGGCATTCAAATCTACAACCCAGCACTTGACAGCCAACACAGGGAGGGCTAACCGCATACGTTTTTGCATTGCATCATTTGTTAGTTTCATTCATTTCCAAAACCATAACACAACTTGACTAAATAAACAGCCCTTAACCCTCACATCCAACAATTTACATTTATGCCAGTAGCTTCACCCTTTGGCCCCTGTTTGTTACCTGTTTGGTGTTTCCATGGAGACTACGCACACTAATGAGGTAAAGTGCATGTTTCAGTTGAAAATGTTTGCATGTATAGCTCTGTATCATAATGTTTGGCTTTTGTTTTTACCCCATTGAATAGTCTAATTTAGTTGCTCCATTGAAATGATTTGGTCTGTTTTTGTAAACCCCAACTCTCCGTGCAACTCTGTGTGCGCATGTTATGTCAAGGGCATGAGTTTCTCACCTCGAGTTGCTGACAATGACATGTGCTGCTGGATTAGGCGAGTGGATCAATGGAATAAAGTGACACATGCCAAACCGATAGCCTGCGGAGGGTTTGAATGGGACAATGACCACGATGAAGCGCTATGTTGTTGACCCACTTTCACATTAGATTTAAACATCTCTCTATAGTCACATGGCATAACCCTGATACACTGTACACCATGTTTTTATCCTCAGAGTCCTGTAACATTATGTAGGCACAGTATTGCCAACTGTTTTCCAGTGTTCACACTTTTCCTGAGCTTAACTTAACTCTGAAAGCTTAATTTCTCCTATTTGGAAAAACTGGTATATTTGGATCGATGGACAGTGTCTGGTGAATGAATTTCCCCCTTTTTCAGTCAGTCAGACACCCAAAGGATTTGTCCTCAATAAAGTCTCTCTGCCCTTTGAACCTTTAAAGGAAGTCCATCTGCTCCAGAAAGTGTTGAGCAGCCCGAAGGCAATATGTGCAATGCTTGCAAACTGTACTCTTGCGGTTCTCCTTGGATGGCTGTGTTTCGATTTCCACTTCCGAAATGGCACGTTCTTTCTTTGCGTGTCCTCTCCGGGTCCGTGACATGTTTGGTGTAGACCTGAATTGAATGAATGTGTGGGGCGCTGCGAGCTTCAGGAAAAGGTCAAAGTGTTTCAGTGGGAATACGTCTGGCCTCGTCCACATCTGTAGATGGCATTTAGAAGAAAAAAAAAAGAAAAGAAGAATCGTTTGAATTATGTCTTCTTTTGTTATGTACATTTTATGGCGCATTGAAAAGCTCCACTTTACAATAACTGTCTTAGATCCACTGTTTAGCACGTCACAGAGAGCTAGAACAAGCCATTACTGCTTCACATGATACTAAAGCTACTGTATATAGGACATGTAGACAGCTTAACGTATCTGTCAGCGTGGTGGCGTTTTATTTGGTGTTCCTAACATCCCATAATCCCCCTGGATCTATCCGCGCACAGCTGATATAAAGGAGGTGTAGCAGGCAACAGCTGTGGGTTGGCACACTGTACTTTTTACACACATATTTGGAACCGGATCACTTTAGAGATATTGTTAAACATCTAGTGGATAATGCTTTGCCTTTAAATGATAAACATGAATTATGTCCTGGGCTGGATTTTACCTTGAAGAGCTTTTGTTGGTCATGTTGAAACTAGCTTTTTCCAGAACTATTTGTGTGAACCTAATTCGCACACTGTTTTAACATATTTGGACAAGGCTTTTTTTTTACAGTCCTCAAACTAAAAGGCATACATTCACAGGGGAAAGGTTACCACTTTAACTGCCCTCCAATCCCCTGCACACGTGTGGTACAATACATCACCGGAGTCAGACGATGTCAGAATTAATCAACCTATGTGACACAGACCCAGGGACCCACACGCATAAATCTACATAGGCATGAAATCCAAACAAATAACTATGGGCCCTGTGAACTCATTTTGGGTGATGAACAGTGTGAACGGTGCAAAAATGCACTCTAAAACAGCGTTGCCTTAATGTTCACTAGAGCATTTAGAGAGCACGGGCAGACTAAAGCAGAGGGATATTCTTCGGAAGTGTTTACGGCTTTACCCACTTCTCTGTGTGCGCACTAAGGATCTCTAATTACAGAGTCCTTCACATACTGTCCGTGCTCACTCCTCACGCTTCAAACATGATGCTGAATTCACACAGTAGCCGCAAGCAGAAAGAATAGCCCCCACAGCTGTTGCAGTGTCATCACAGGCCCATCCAGCAGCACAAGGTCAAAGGTCAAACACAACATTCACATTACTATTAGTCTGTGCCAAATTAACAAACATAAAAATCCCCAAGAAGACCGATGCCATACCAAATTTTAAAGTCATTACATTAAACCAATAAAAAATGCCTTTTGGAAACTGAAACAAGCCATTCACATTAGTTTTGAATGTCTTTGTGTGGTATTGGCTTATTTTTGGAGCAAATGTATGCATCAAACATCTGGGAGTTAGCGGTAAAGTAGCAAAAAAAAAAAGGATTATCAGTTTTTGATGCAATACATTGAAGATTTTGAATGTTTACGTGCATTAAACAAGAACAATTTTAACACTGAGAGATTGTCTGTAACAAAAAAAAATCTCCACAAAGATCCAGTGTTGAACAGCTGGATGTATTTTGATTGTAAAGTAGCTGATCGAGAATAAAATATATTGTATGGGGTGTTATTTTTTCCCAGGGGGAGTCAGGAGGAAAAAGAGTCAATCACAATCTCAGCGAAGTCGGGTCATGTTTTTCCTGACAGAAAGTCTATCCAACAAAGTTGCTCCGGAGACCCTGGAGTATTCTCTCAAAATGAAAAACATGTCTCTCTTGAACTTTGACTGTGCGCCGTGCTGAGTTGTGATTGTTTCGCCCAGGCTGGAGTATGATTACATAAAGCTCTCCATCTCCAACAGGCTTCCTCTTTATTTTTACAAGCTGGAGAAGATGAAATGAGGGAATGTAAATCTCTGGAGGAAACTATACCTTCACAGCTCCATTACAGGTCTGTATAGATATAACACAACCCATATTGTAACATCCCTTCTTTTTGTGGTGGAGATAGCAAAAGGAAAATGGCAGAATACACTTTGTTTACCCTTTGCAAATGAAATTAAGACAATTAGATTAGATATATGGCCAGCGTTTATCATGGTGCAGCGTTTTAACTATTCAATTACTTGATGCTATCTAGATCATATCTGACCTTATGCCATTCCTCATGTGGTTTATCTTAATAAAAATGACCTTGATAAACACATGTTGGAACATTTTTGCGTTATGTAGCAAAATGGAGGTCAGCATAAACCATGTCTAAACCTGACAAACGCCAAAAAAGCTATGTTTGTAATGGTAATTGTATAATAAGCATTTTTAAGATTTAGACCTATGATGGATGTAAGGTCAGTGTGTGACGCTCTTTAGGAAGAAATCACATGCTCGACAGCACCTCATTGGTGACCTTTTGCGTGCCCTTTGCTTATCTGCTGTTTCCAGAGTTCTGTCTGTGTACTTGTCTGTTGAACAGCTCGACCTCTGGCCACTGCAGTAAACAAAGTTACAGGGTTATGTCTGTTTCTACAAGAAGTTAAGTGTCTTGGAGTCTGGAGACGTCACAAGAGACGCCATAGGTTTTGGGATTCAGGGAAAAGACTTTGTTACGTACAATCAGCTATTGAAAAGAGACAGATTCAGGAACATTGATGGAACATTGTACACATGACCTACGTGTATAAGTTATGTGGATGACACACTGTACAGTATGTCATTGTGGTTAGGCACTCTTATCATACAACAATAAGGTATACAATTGCTTCATTCATTCATTTCCTATGCTTTGTGAGTCACAAGGGGGTAGAGATAATCCCAGCTGCTTTGGGAGTGAGGAAGGGTACACGCTATTTCCGCTCACGTTTATTTCTACGGACAATCCAGAATCATCATTTTATCCGAACATCCACACCTTAGGAGATGTGATAGCTTCCTTCTGTTTGATGATTTTGGAGAAAAGAGCGCACGCGGTGTTGAACCCTGCTCCTATAGCTGAGGGGGGCTGCCTTCGAGCAAAATCACCTCCCTGAGCGTAAAGCCATATGTTTGCGGAGATATTCAGCCGCAGTTCATTAGTGTTGGAGAATGTGCCAGATTAACTGTTGTTTAGAATCTACAGCTGGTCCAATTTCAACACCAAAACAAAGCTGGACCACACATTGGCTTTCAAATATAGAAGGAAAGATCAAGAACATGGCATTGTATGTAAAAAAAAACAAAACAAAAAAAAAACAAAAAAATCACTTATTCCTATTATTCTTTTAGTTTCTGCAGCTATGGGCATGTGTTCAGTGGGTGTGATTATAATCAACAGCATGTGGTGTCAGTGGAGTCAATCTGAATTGCCAAACAGTGCTAACCATCTCAAGGGTCCACTGACATGTCACTATATTAAATGTTTTATGGATAAAATAGCTGCCCATTGGTGCTGGTGTTGACATAGCTCCATCTCCTCAGGGAGTCTTGAGCCCATGTCTACACTAATTGCTCATTGATACAGATTGTGATTATCTGTGCTTACCGGGTAATTATGGAGTGTCAGTGCCACTAAATCAGAGTTGGAATGAGACTATCACCGTGCTGGCTCTCTGGGGATTAGGACGCTCTGTCTGGGCCTCTGTGTTATCTCCATGCTTCTCCCGTCCTTATCTCCAGAGCGTGAGCTTGCAGAAAAACAACGGGCCGACAACAGCCAAAGCAGACAGATACTTGGAGTGCCAGGCATGCAATTCAAAGATGCACAAGGAAAGAATGAAGCAGGCGACACAGACACAAAGCATATGGCACATGTTGGTGCTTTTGCGTGCCAAATACCCAATGTCTTTTCACACAGAAAGAGTTGAACTGATAATTGCCTGTAAATTTGGCTCCAACATTTGTCAGATGCAGTCATTTTATGTTTTCATTACATAAAACAAATACAGAAATAGTGACCAAACCATTTACTGGCTGCTCGTTTTGACATCACATCGTTGTATTATTATATGGAGACTGTGTGGCCAGAAAACCAGGCCACACTGACCTAGTGCCACAATTGTTTTAGCCTCCATTTAGCAAATTGAACATGTGCCCAGCCCAAAATAACACGAGCACAATGTCTGCTTGGAAAAGATTGTTCAATATGGTGCCACATTTCTTTACGTCAATTCATGTAAAAACATCTTATAATGCATTTAACCACAGTTCTGGGGCACAGTGTGTGAACAATGGAGAATACTGACAACACAATAGACTCTCTGTGTGCTCTGGCTGTGAGTGTGTAGTGTTGCTCTGTCCTGTCTGCAGAGGGGCCTGCCACTCAAAGCAGCAGTAAGACAAGCAAAGCCTCCAGACACAAATTACATCTAGTAATTATTCAATGGCAAATGGGCTGCCTGTAATTGAATTTCACTGTTACAGCTCTACATGGTTATGGTATGTCAAAGTGCAATTCTCACTTCTCAATTCTGACTGTCTAAATTTAATTTGATTAACTGTTCTCCTAATGTTTTTCTAAATACTAAACTGGGTTGTGTCGCCTGATGAGTAGCGATACAGACATTGTTTTCTCCTTTTGTTCTGCTGTATTTAACATGCCAAATTCTAAAAATGACATCCAAGTTTAAGTGAAATAAAGTGAACTAAGAAGAGAGTGTTTTTACTCCTAGCTCTTCATATGAGTAAATGGTCAAACAAAACAGTAAAAGACAGATCTCTGTTACAGCTTCATTGCATCATTTCACTGATTCCTTTATGAACTCTAAACATGTCTTTCAACTTGCTGAGCCCTCACAGTTGTCACAAACAACTTCCTGATGTTGAATGCTTTATCTCATTTTTAAATGCAGGATCAAAGTCCATGTATTACTGTGAAAGCCCTGTCACCGATGCCCAGGCCTTTGCACGCTATTTGTCTCATGCTTGTTCCTGGACTCTCCTGCTCGTTGTTCCTTATCACCTGCTTTATCTCCCACTTCAAACAAAAGTCACTCTCTCCTCCAAAACAACATCTAAAAGCAGCTAAAAGATGCTTCTGCAGCTCCTGCTTTTCTCTTCTCTTTTACTGTCAATGCACGGAATACAGATTATCAGCAGAGCGTCCCTTTGTTGCTTCATGGAGGGGATGGGGGTATTTGACTTAGATTTTCTGGATAACAATCGGATCACCCGTCATGTCATGCGAGGGTCTTTCATGTTGACAGTGTTGCTCATGTAATGAACAATATTTTGAGAGGGAAACTTTAATTTGTTGTCAAAATAAGTATTTTTTCTACTTTGAGTTTTTTCCAAGAGTCACTGTGAGACAACCTCAGCTGTGTGATGTTGCTGTTATGGCGTGATGGACCCGTCTTATCAGTGGACCATTCTGGCAAAGTTGACAGACCTAAGGGAGAAATCAGATTGAGTGTTTTGTTTTGATTTCCTCAGAACCACTATCTACGAGGGACTTGGGTAGAATCCCGCGTCAGATGTAACCCCCAGAGGGCAGACAACACGCTACGTCTGCAGGTTATCATGCCATTCTGTCACGCGTGACCCGCCCTGGCACCCACACCTGCATCCATTGTCATGGTAACCACTAAACAGCTCGCACGCCAAGGCAGGATATTTGTCTGTTTATGCCCCGTGACTTTGTTTACTGTTTATTCCTGTGTGAGTTGAAACTGGGATTACCATTACATTTATAATTCAAGTTTTTTTTGTCAGTTTACAGCTGAAAAAATGATCCAGTGTTTCAGCATTGTCAGGCATTTAATGATTCTTCACTAGGGCCACACCACAACTATGTGGAGTTGAAATGTTTATTAAATTGAAATACAATCCAGATGAAGCTGATGAGCTGATGGAGGATGAAGAGTGGTAATGGTTCTCGGGATGATAGCCGGGTTGGATGGGAGTTCCATCAGTTTACCTATGGCTGAGTAGGGACCCCCCTCCTGGGGTCTAAGGGAAAGAGGATGCTGAAAGAAAATAGGCAAGGAGAAAATGAGGGGGACTGGAAGGCTGGGGTTGAGAGAACAGAGACAAACACTGTTGGATGAAAATGGTAGTAAAAAGAGTTTTTGGGAAGATTAGATGTGTGGTCAAGGTATAGCTAAGGTGTGTTTCAACAAAACTATTTGCCAGGTGCCAGTTTATTCAAAAGCCAGAATAAACCTAGATTAGATTTTACTCCATAATAAACACTAAAATAGAGGGATGAACCATAGCAAACTGCACAAGCAACTGGCAGTGACCCATTAATATCCCTGCAGTGTGTAAACCAATAACCCACACCTTCACACATAAACCTTTTTAAAGTAATATTTACATGTGAAGCCCTACATTCCAAATGTGGATCATTTCTGTAGAGAGTGCTTAGCAGGTTCCTGTCAGAGAGGCTGACACACATAAGGAGACTGTTTACAAGAGCTGAGGAGCCCCCTCAGACAGAGTTATATATGGAGAGAACCAAGGCATTTGTCTTCAAAGCATACGTCTATAATTATCCCTTATTAATAAATATCGTCTTTTAACAGGATTTTTTCCCCTGGATTCATGGTATCACTCCAAAACAATGTTAGACCAGATAAGGTTTTGTACGGGAGGACCAATTTTAATGTCCAGATCATAGGTCACTTATCAAAGCATAGATTTATTTGCTATCAGTGGGGAAAAAATAAAATAAATAAATATTTAAAAAAAAAAATCTATGACCTTATAATGGGAATCCACTCACAAACACACACACACACACACCAAAAAATCGGACACATTATCAGTTAAATACAGTTTCAGTTACCCTTAAGAACATACAACTTTCCCAGATGAGACTCTTCCGTGATTGGCTGTCTTTTGATAAAAAGCTAGAATGATGCGCAAAAATGATGTGTTTCTCATGATATAGTAGCCAACCAGAAACACAGATATGCTTTATTTTGCCCATTCACCAAGACATTGATATAAATGAGTCAGTTGGACTCTAGACTCTAAATACAGGCTACTCCACGACCATCACTGACAGGGCGGATAGTGTTACATTTAAAGATGAGGAGAGACTCTGAAGAAGCAGCGTCCTCTCGTTCTGCAGGGCATTCCTCACACACCAGGCCTTAGGAGTGGCCCACGTCAGACGATCCTCTTTCTGCTTCATACGCCGCCGACAGAGCTGTCGGCAGAGGGCTTTACCAGCGGTGTCTGTGAAATCTGAACGCTTCTGGACAGGATTCACACTTGGGGGCAAGGGGTGAGGGAGGACCGCTTTAGCACTGGTAAAGGAGTAATGTTCACCCCGAGCAGCAGGGAAAGCATGGCCACAGGGCTGCTTTGGTGTGAGGGACCAACGCATGGATGGATCATATTTCCTCACAACTTGTTGCCCAATGCTATATAAACTCTGGCATGTGGTGTTGACACCTGATATCGACCAAAAGGACCGACGGAGAGATTCTCTGCACCTACTGTGTTCTTTGCTCTTTCAAGTGCACTGTCCCCTCCCTGTAACCTGACGGCCTAACTGGGATGGCTGCCCACATGGGGCCACCACTAGAGGATACACACCACGTTCAGTCATCACTGCTCTGCTAATGAGAGTCTCCAGGGAGCGTCTGCCACATTGTCAGAACTGTAGTGAGGCTGGGACTCCCCTGTAGCTCCTGTGTAGACTGAACCATCCTCTCAGATCCTAATGTGTGACAGCTGCTCGTCAGTTCTGTCAGACCACTCCAAAGTGAAAGACACCACTGTCATGTTTAAAACAAATACACAGGAGCCATGCAGTAATAAAACAAAGCTCTGAAATTTAAAGGGACAATTCAGCACCATGCAGCCAAGCAGAAGTGGGTTGCTGAAATGATTTACTTTAAATGATCATTTTGTTGTCACCTGTTCCATTCTAATCCTTTTCAGGATATATGAATACTGGATTAACTAAATCAGGATTAATTAAGGCAAAAGAACCAAACTAGAGTAATGTCTGCAAATGTGAAGTCTTTACAGTTTTAATTAATGCATGATATAATTTATGATGTAATGTATCAGTGTAACTGATTTGCAAGATGAGATTACTCTGATTCATGGAAAAGGTCAGCGAGCCTTGCATGTAAATATACCACAAGTGCAAACAATCATCTGTTAACCAAAGCCAATAAAATGAGTTACTGTTATAAACAACTCGAAGCTGACATTTCCACTTCTTAATGGAGTAATGAGGTGCACTGGCATCAATTATTCACCTATATTGAGTAAAAAGGAGTTTCCTATACTTCTTTAATATGAAATCTGATGAGCTGGCAGGCTCTCAGAAAGGTCGACAACCTGCCATGAATTTATCATAACAGAAAGGTGGCGATCGATATAATATACTTCTGAGAAGATCGAGCTAATGCACTCGGTTCACTGAGTGTTGTGAGCTCCAGGAGATGGACCCAGGAGGAAGTATTAACTGGAAACAGAGGAACAATAAAGGGCCCCATCTTGGACTAATTCCAGATGTGCAACACATCAACTACGCCTGAGTCTCTCTGCATGAATATGGTATAAAGAAGTTCTCAGTTTGTAAAAAGGCCCCACTATTAAGTTTTGAGATGATGAATAGTGTGTAGATTAAAGAGTGGCATGAACAACATAGAGATTTGAATGATCTCTTTTGATGTTATGCAACACCTCAAGTGGCTCACTTTACAGACGGTGCATTTGCAACTTACCTTTTAAGCTGCAGCGCCAGAGGCTGCTTCTCAGTGTCAGTAGAAACAATCAGGCTTGAGACCTCCACAATGCCCTAAGATCTTTGTAAAGTCCCTTCAGATGAGGATTAGGAACTGGGCACAAGAATAATGCCGAAACAAGAGACACTTCTTTTTGTTCCAACAAGACACAAAATGAAAAACAGCTGCATATTTCTCTGAAAGCTGCAAAGAGACACAGCGAGTTAAAAAAGAAGAGATTAAAACAACGGCGGGCCCCTTTTTTTCTGTGCTTGGATGTTGTTTATGTTGTTGACAGGCCTTTTAACCCTCCTAAGCCCATTCTCTGAGGTCTCCTGAGGGCTCACTTGTGGGATTGTTGCCAGTAGAGTCTCCATTCAGTCACACTGCATTATTTATGTTGTTATTAGAACTCCCTTATTGACATTGTTGGTAACTCATCATAGAACCAAAATAATGAGGAACAATAAATCTAAGTGCTGTCAGCAGCCACTTGAGCGAACAACATGTCAGGTTTCTCTCCCCCAGTCCTCGATGACATCAGATCCCTCTCTGAGTGTGATATGCTTTCCTTTTGGACAGGTCCGACAGATTGGCCTCAAGGCCCATTTCACACTGGATTAGTTTCTATTTCAAGCCCTAACTCACCCTCCTTCTATTGAAGACATCAACTAAGGTTAAATCCTTTTTCATCTTTTGTCATGGGTCTAAATGCAGAGGTAGGTACAAACTAGTCACATATATGCACTTTTTTACTTTACACCTGTATTTCAACAAAAAAAGACATTTAAAGCCTTTACAACTAACTTCTCACTCCTGCTTTACTCTCCATACCGACAGCTGTACATGTGTAAGTTTGTACCTCCAGATGTGAACGCAAATCAGTCACTTTCTGTCCGCGCACATAACAAAATGGCTGTTTGTATCGGGGGAAATCATAACAGGAAGCCAGTGTAGGAACAATTATCCAAGCAGAAAGACATTTCAAGGACATGTCGGCCCCAGACACTTCATTACCATCTGCGTATGTGGCATGTGTAAATGACAGCGTCTTTACACCCAACCTGTCATGTGACCGCGGGTCCGAGGTAAGATATTCAGTGGCATATCATACAGAGAGAATACCCTTTTTTTTTTTTTTGTATTTTTGTAACTGGATAATCTAAAAATCACATTTTACTATCAATCATTTGCTTCTCACCAGCAGTAATCTTTGTCCTGTAACACTTCATCACAGGTTTTCCAGTCACACCACATTAACCACAGTCCAATGAGGCTCAAATTAGGAGTGAAGACACTTATGCAATTTTACCTATGTGTTCAAGCAGAAAACAAGACTCAACAACTCCTAACATCGGATGCAAAGATTCAGCATATTTTTGTCCTTGTCAATCTATTTCTGCAGTTAATTAAAAATATATATATGAGCATGCTCTGGTTGTCCATATACTGTTGCTTTGAGATTGAAAGGGACATAAAGGAGTCAGACAGACCCTTGTGCCTCTGTGTTCTGTCTTCTACACGCTGTCTGTAACAAACACCAGGACCCTCTCGGCCCTGCTCCCCTGCTGAGTGGCATGTGTATGACTTTGCCACAAAAAAACCCAGGGGTCACTTTGGCGAGCTTCATTAGCCTGGAGTTTAACCTTCAGAGCTCAGCGTTGCCTCCTCCTCTGCCCTCGGGTCTGTTATGACTAAGAGGAAGTTGAAGCAAGACTTCTGTCAAATATACTGTCAGCACTTTAAACAGGAAGAATTTAGACACAGTCGAGTGGCAGACAAGAGTCCCACTGGGAAGAGAAAAGCTGGATGCAGCAGGAAGCTACTTTCTCAAATAAAAAACGCCTCCTGTTGGCAACAAAACATCTCAGACACAAAGCGTGTTTAAAGTTGGTATCGGGGAACTAAGACAGTGTCGAAAAAGTAAAACCATGCTGTTGAATATGATCTGCTACTAAATGTATAGCGGTGTTCGTGGGGTATTTTTGTAACATTATGCACCAGTCGCCTCTGATCACAGTTTGACAATGCAATTTTAGGATTAGTGCTCTCCGAATCCGATGATTTAAAATGTGGCATAGATGACGTCACTTGAAGCAAAAGGAAGGGAGCTGTCCTGTGAGCAAAAAGCAGACTGAGTATTTACGATACTCCCCTAAGACCAGACTGCTGTTCTGAAATATGGGAAGTATTATGTGACCTGAGACTAACTCAAAAAAGCTGTGGAATTTGTCAACACGGATATACAGTGATGTCAAACGATAGGGGCTCCTCTGAACTGGTCCTTTTGGAGTCTTCATCAATTAAAGACAAAGAAGACCAGTGCTTTGTAAAATCCCACTCACGCATTGTCCTCCTTTCAAACAGCTTCCTCCTGAGCTGCTCTCATCTGGACAATCATAAGCCGATCGAGTGAGACCCGAGGTGAGGCCGGTCCGACCAGGTGTCACACCTTTGTTTCCTTCATTTCCTCCGCAGAGCGCCCTCGTGCTCTCCCTGTTTCACACCGCTCTCCCTTTTGACCGGAGACATGATGAGGTCCAGATGTGGTCCAGATGAGGCCCAGGTCCGATGGCCGTCCTGAGAGGAAGAAGTGTTGGCTCTAGGGGCTCCATCAGACTGCCACATGTTCTTTGAAAAGTAATGTCTAACAGAGATGTTGAGCCTGGGCGGTTAAGATTAATGGGATTTTAAAAACATGGGCAGTATCTTGTAGGCCTTCAGATGTTGTCAGTGTCAAACAATACTCACAGAATTTATGTGGTGCCAACATTGCTCTAGCATGGAATAAACAGACACGTATAGACAACCATACCAATGCCTTAAAGGTTGTACAGTGGTCCCTCGTTTATCACGGGGGTTACGTTCTAAAAATAACCCGCAATAGGCAAAATCCGCAAAATTTTTTACAAGTATTATATATGTTTTAAGGCTGTAAAACCCCTCACCACACACTTTATACACTTTTCTCAGACAGGCATTAACATTTTCTCACGTTTCTCTCTCGTTTAAACACTCTCAAAGTTCAAACTTTAGCATCTTCCTCTGTCTTTTGGGGGCGACCGCAGGTGCCTTTGTCGGTGCAGAACGTTTCGTCGACATTGTGGGTTTTGTCGGAGAGAAAACTTGCAAACATACAGCACTTCAGAGTCACACTGCTAGCGATCCAACATTTATGTAAATTTGGCCGAACGCATTCTGTACTGTACAGGAGACACGGCACGGAGGAGACTGATTGACAATGGTCTACAGTCCCTTAGCCAATCAGGACGCAGAACACAATGCATGTTCATACGCTGAAAAAAAAAAAAAAAAAAAGCATGCAAAATTGCTCTAAAAAAATCTGCGAGGCCGCGAAAGGTGAACCTTGTTATAGTGAGGGACAACTGTATTCAAAATAATACACTTTCTTTGCATTTTACATTGTTTATTTTAGCATCATCAGCATTCTATACTTGTTTGAATGCCATAAAGCACAGAAAAAATAAAAGGCATGTGTGTGGACATCCAAAAGTCATTCTCAAAAGAAATGATGCGCAACAAAAGTCAATAACCTCCAAGATCCTTCATTCATCTTCCTTCTGTTTACTTTGGCGTTGTTAGAATGAGTCTACTGTAGGCTTCTGGCACAATGCTTTTCTAAAAGTCGGACTACACTGCTGAACAAAGCGTTATTTATTTTTTGGTAAGTGGGAGAGGAGGGAGACTGAGTGCTATGTCAGTCAATGTAATCTAGTTCTGCGTTACAGTAAAGCTTATTGCGAGCAGGGACAGCTCCGCGTAGCAACAGCTGCATGATTTCAAATGTGGCCTGAAGATTGGACAGATGTGCTGATGGTAAGTATGCAGGGGATTAAGCCTGCAGCATGGAGGAATGACAAATGGGAAGCGTACATTCACGAGTGCACATGATTTAGTCGCTTTTTGGCTGGCTGCTAGCACTGGATGGAAGGTGTACGGGAGATTTGACACTTTCTTTTTTTTTTTTCAGGACAATACAGCATCTTTTAGTATTGTCTTGGCTCACCGTTCTTGTCTGTGATTGGATAAAAAAAGGAGGACAATAAAAAATACTTCTGATTTAATATGTTTTTATAATCTTTAACATTTAAAAAGCCAATTTTGACCCGGGGAAATTTGAGAGAAGAAAATGACTTTCCAGCTAATGCAACACCAGTCGAATGCATGTTATAGAAACTTAATCCCGTGCTCCTTTCTTTGACCTGAGACAAATTCAATTTTCTCCACGGTAACTTTAAAGGCAGCCATTTATAGTTCTTGCCGGAAATAATTTATCCAGCTGTACAGTCTTAACCCTGTATACGATTCACCGTATTATTCTTGCATCATCTCAAATAACGCATTCAGTGAAAGAGGCTCTGAAATTATATCCACAGCATAATGTAGTCCACCTTTATCTGCACTGTCTTCGATATCAAAGCTTGTCAAAGAAGCCGGGAGGAGAAAAGACAAAAAGTACTGATAATGAATGGTTGTTGCAGGATACGGATTGGATAGCAAAGCATTCCAGATGACACATAAATTGCAGTGTAATTTCAGAGGCTAGGGGCATTTTCAGTCAGAGCAGGTCTCTTCTTGCTCTGCCTGACAAATGAGATTGAAATAGAATTAAGAGGCCAGAGGGACAACATACTGTATCTCTGTTAAAGGACAGATCATGGTGCAGGCCAGATGAGACACCTTTTATGACAGAGGTGTCAACTCAATGTAGTGAGTTAGTTAGAATCCTTTCAGGGGCCGAAGATGGTGACAATTGGAAGCTTTTGTTAAATTTTGAATGTGAGATTTCATCTTACAAAAGTTATCTTTAACATTAATTTCCTCCTTTTATGAAAACTGGTTTTAGTTGGATTTAAACTTGCTTTAGATGGATTTGAACAGGTTTTTAGTTAGATTTAAACAGGTTTTAGGAAGATTTGAACAGGTGTTGTCAGATTTGAACATGTTTTAGATGGATTTGAACAGGTTTTAATAAGATTAGAACAGGTTTTAGTCGAATTTAAACAGGTTTTAGATGGATTTGAATAGCTTATAGATGGTTTTGAACAGGTTTAAGTTGAAAAACCTGTTCAAATCCAACCAAAGATCAAAAATATGACCTACTAAATGAAATGAAGGGCCACATAACACATTGCAAAGGGCCACATTTGGCCCCTGAGCCTTGAGTTTGTGTATTTTATGATTTCAGCACATATAACAGACCTACACATTTTGCAAACCATGGCAGTTTTTGAGTCAACTGCTGATTATGTATCAGAAACATGTTTTCAGATTTATAAAAAAGCAAACAAACGGTCCCCGTCGACTACTTTGTTAACAATGTCGGACACATGTCTGACTGCAGCGCTGGCAAAATAAACATAATCCGGTTGGAGGGCATTTATGGTCACTGATTAGTCAAATATGCCCACACACTGTCCTGGAGTGGAGCTGGTCAAGTTTCCATGTTTGATTTACGCTGAAACAGCTGCGGAGGTGGCATACACACAAACCAGGCCTGACTTAAATGAGCTCACAACAGCCAAGACGGTTGTGCATTTTCAGCGCTGTAACACAATCCCCATTCTCTGCCAAAAAACAACCGACGCGTATGATGATGTGATGATCTATGGAGGTGATTAGTTCAAGTACATTCTGTGGCTTGACTTGAAAGAGGCTCAAAGTGAAGCGTGCTGCAGGTGAGTCTGGTTTTACATCTAATGATACCGCCATTCTGGGAAAAGTACACCGTGACTATCATAACATTCTGATCAAAGTCCGGCAAACCTACTGCCAGAGCTGAACAAAACTGTACAAATGCGTGTAAGTGGTAACTGTGGGAAAGATCTAAACGGACCCAGCTCCAAACCCGAGGCATATGTCAGAGAAAGATAGCATCAACAAACAACAAGTATTCAATCAATAGCGCTAAACATGTGTGTCATGAAGCAAAACAAGCAGCCCACACTAAAGATGGAAGCACTTTTTCGAGAAGCTGACATTGTCCTTATTTATATTAGACTTACTCCATTATTCTGAACATGATATAAACACTGAACGTGGTTTAAACTGAGATCAACATCAGGCGGTTTGTGATCAGTGGCAGAGAGTTTGTATGGACAGACATGTCAAACAATTTGTTGGACACAAAATACTGCATGTCCCTGTTATACATTCCTGCAACACACGGAAGCACATATTGTGAAATCGAAACGTTTAGTAAGTTTAAATTGAAACGTAAAGCCCTGGTGTTGTATTAGTAGTTTGGGATGGACAGATGTGGCTCTTTTCCAGATAAATGCATCAAGAGTTTGACCATGTGGAGTTATAATCACATTTTAATCTTCATGTCAGTGCAGATTGGGAACTTTCATGCATAAATACCAGCTCTACAGACTTGTACATTACGGCATGCATGGAATCAGAGGTCAGTTATAAAGATCAGCTCATGATATACTCACATCACGGCTTGCTTTAGCTCACACAGACACAGTGCCCAAACCTTCCACATCAGACATGCATCCTTTAAATAAACAACATTCATTTTATATTTATTAAACACCTATTGCACATTAGTGACGGTTGCACACACAAATAACCCTTCACCACATTCACCGCTCTGACCTGTAAGCTCTACTTCCGCACCGTGCCGCCATTTGTCAGGACCTGCTCCCAGTCATCAGTCACTGCTCGATGCTAATGGCTGTCAGGTCTCATTGGGCAGGTATAGGGATCTAAGACCACCCAGTCTGAACTCCCATATGGGCTCAAGGTTGTATCTGCTGCTGGTAGAAGCTATTAAAACATAGATTCAACATACCAGCAGTCCTTTCCGTCTTTATCATGACAAAACATTCATTTGACAAGAATCATTATACGTTTCCAGAAGATGATGTAGAGGTATGTTAAATTTTAGTGCACTCATTTAATATCAACCTCTGACTGATGTTAAAGACTAAATTAAGGAAAGTGACAAGTAGCTACAGGTAAAACCAGCAGATCTTTAAGCTCATTACATTTTCCTAACCTTGCAGTGAGAAAAATAAACCCTTTTTTCCACAACCACAAATGCATGACTTGGGTTGTATTCCCTTTGAGACAGGCAGATTAAAGCACCTCTCACATCTAACAGCAGCGTTTCACTTCCTAATGGCTTTGCTGCTGTCACTTTCCTCTTTGGGGACGGGAAGTGTTTCTCTTGCTGTCTTCTTATAGCTATCTCTGCATATGTAAGCCACATTTTATGTATATAAGGTCATTTAAATTACTTCTAACGTGGAGCATTACGTTTGACATGATCTAACGCTTTATATCCTTTGTGACAATTGGGGCCTACGCATGTGAGAGATGCACATGTGTAGGCTCGTGCACTACAGCGCCAGACAAAACGCTGTTAGGAGACAAAGTGCGTTCTGCTTTCACTTTGTTTGTTTTATTAAATTATTAACAGCAGATATTCTTCACTGTTGCCTCTATATGTTTATCGATTTTTGCAGTGACAAACTATAGCTTCAGGGCCATAGACAAATGTATAACAGTACAAAATATATCTGTGAAAGTAACATGGAATAATCCCTTTATAATATGACTCTGAAAGTTTCCACTGCTCGTCCTTTTACCCTTGGTTGAATAATGATTTCTTTTAGTTCACTACAAAAAAACTGTCTGTGATATAAAACACTGTAGATGCTTAATGCCTTACGAGGAGCAGGAGTGAAAATATCCTGGGGCCACCTCACAGCGGATCCTGTTTTAATGTCGCCTGAATGAGAGAAGGCAGCAAACGCCACACATTCAACTGTTTCCCACCACGGTGCTGATAGGTTTATCAGCTGAGGAAAACGAATGTAAACCAAAGCGCTGATGAAAGCAGCCATGTGTTCTCCGCTTCCCCCAACAGTGGGAAACCGAGCCGAAGCCGTGGGTTTTCTCCTCCGGAGCATGAATCTGGTGTTGTGAGCAGCTTTCAGCACCCTCTGATTCAGTGCACATTTAGGGCCTTTCTGCAGGTACAGCTCTGGATGAAAGTTGAAAAGAATAGCCATGTTTCTGTCATCGCAGCTCTGCAACTGGGATCTGGGGAACATCTGCTATGATGTGTTCATGTCAGTATGAGAAGAACAGGTAGTGCTCCAGGAGGTTCAGAACCTCCTAGGAGCATGCATTTTATACATGAGAAAGAATAAAGCATTAAAGACTGGTCTATGTCTACGTTATTTGTGCTACCATAACCACATGTGCTACAATAATACAAACCTATAACAATGAGCTCTGTGACTTCTGGCATAGGTCAAGCCAAATCTGAAAGACATATCAGAGTGAATATTCATGCAAAGAACAGCACTGGTGGATTGCAAGGCTTATATTCTTTGTATTCTTTGAAAAACACAACAGTTTCTTGGCAAATAAAAAATGTAGCTACTGCCTGGACTTCAGTAAAAAAATATCTTTGTCCGCTCCATATTAAAAACTTAGCACTAGGTCCATTCATTGTTATGGTCAATATAATGGCAAATGTGAAGAGACATGATCTGTGTAGATATGACGGTAGCTTTAGCAAAAGTTCAGGGCATTAGAGGAAAAGGGAGAAATATATGCTGTTTTTAATTATAAATAAATTATTAGTTAATGCTTGGCGGGCCACATTACACAGCTCACCAGACCATTTGTGGACCCCAGGCCTTAGTTTGCCCATCACTGGTATAGTACTATACGTTGGCTTTTATTGTTACAGCAACAATGAAAAGAAAAAAGAAAGCAATGTCATTACTGATGGTTTAGCATATTAGGTATACTTTATTTATCTTTGTAATGTCATCCAAATATCCCTCAGCAGTTTCTCATGACCACATACTTGTCTCATGGAGCAATATTATTCCTTTCCTAATGTTTAGAATCAGGTGTTTGCCATTTGGACTGGGAATGTAATTTTAATGAGCTAATATTGTGGACTGACACTACAAGGCCTCGTCTGCAGAGTATTTGAGGACCATGTGAGTCCAGAACAAACCGTTTTCATCATCCTGATGTGTAAGACAATCATTTACTTTGATAATTACCCTTTATTACTTTTGCGTCAGTGGGATTACGCCGCTGCCTACAGGCAAATCAAACTCTTTGTTATCGTGCAGTGAAAGAATCCTCCTCTTTTTGTCTTTGACTAACATAAATGTGGGTGCGTTTGTTCATGTTAGGTATGCTCAGCGTGGAAAAAAATGGTGCAAGGTACATCCACTGCAAATCATCTGATATCAGTGTTTTACTTCCAAAAGCGGACACAAGGAATGCTCAGCGGTGATATGGCAGCATGTAATGTACTCTAGGGGTTATTAGGCCGTTTTGACATAACAGTAAGGCCAGTTTTCAGATACACATGGAACATATAAAGATGATAAAATGGAGCCAGAGTCTTAGTTCAAATACTATTGACGTTAAAATTGTGAGTTTGCCAGGTACACTGTCAAACGTGTCAGCTCTACTTCTGGTAATGAAAATAAGTGGCATTTCATTGAAGATAATAATGATTCACAGAGCGTTCGAAGCCGCTGCCAAGCCTCTTGATAGATGCTGTAAAAATGATGCAGAGCAGAACTTACAGCTTTATGACAACATGGTTATAACGTAGTAAGATTTATCTCTTCAAGTCACACAAGTCTGAACGGTTCAGATAAAGCTTGATAAATCACAGAGACAAGAGCCACATTTATAAGAACTATATAGCTGTGGATAATTACAATGAATCCAGATCATGATTACAACTACAACTCACTGTGTTTTTTTTTTTTCTCATTTCTGTGACATCACCTCCAAATGTTTCAGTATCTCTAATGTTCTCAGTGACAGGAGCTCTCCGTGATTGGAATTGGTCCTGCTTCAAGCACATTTTGTAAATATAAGAAAGTCTCTGAAGAACGTCCCGGAGTATAGATTAGCCAGTAACAGACAGCATCTTTCAACTTGCGCTTGAAAGGAGCCCGGAAAGCCAGATGGTGAATTTGTTCAGACAAGCATGATGTTGCTAGGAGCCTGTATGTGGAGGTGCAGCCCCTTTGTTTGCATGGGGTGACCGCAAACACATGCTACTATTTAGAGGAGTTATTCTACACGGGGATGTGTTTTTGATCAGTTGTCAGAACGGACAGAGAAGAGATTTGAGATAATCACAGAGTCATCCTACATGGAAGAGAATTGTAAAATAATCCATTTCATCTTGGGTCTTACTTTATGCAGGATTCAGTCTTTTCAGTGGATTTACTAAAAGGGGGGAAAAAAACATGGAAAGACTTTGGTGTTTGAACCATGAGGGATAGAGAAGGCAAAGTAAAAGTGCCATTACATTAAAATAAAAATGAACAGTACTTTTCCTAATTATTAGTTGAGCAAGAGCAAAAACAGTACAACTCAAGTACAGAATTTTGGTGCTTTGAAAAATGTATTTACACATTAATGGATTTATTTATTCATTGAGTAATTATTAAGCTCTATTTCGTTACATTCTGCCATGATTTTAAACGCCATTCTCATTGTAGAGATTGTCATGTGACAAAGGAAACTATTGCAGCCAGACAAGCACAAAAACGCCTCTCAAATTTTGAATCTCCCAGAGCATTAATTTATATATCCTTAGATGCTCAAATCGATTGTGAATGAGTAAACAGACTGTCACTTGTTACAACCCATCTCTGACAGGCTGCACAGTAGAAACCCTGTATACACGTCAAATCAACCATAGAATGTGCTGGTTTCTTCTGTCTTGTCCCCAGAATGCTGCTACTCTTGCTAATAGCTGTCCAGCTGGGATAATTGTCCACCATTCACCTTTTTTTTCCCTTTTCCACACAGCCCCTCACTTATACTCCCAACATGACAGCTCCCACTGCCCTGCCATGTTTGGTCCCTCTTCCTCATACATATACTACTACTAATAAATGTCTGTCACTACGCTCTGCATGGGGGTGACTTTCGGGCGACAGAATCAAGAAATGCAAATGTATTCCTTCTGAGAGTTTCCTTCTGAGAGTACCCCTGCTGCACCTTGGAAAATATGTGTACAACAGCTAATCCCCCAATGAATTTCAGAAAGATTTCTGCAAATGAATAGTAACCTTTTGTGATTTTCATTTGAATCACTCTTTCATGCTTTTCTTGAGTAAACACAGAACTCATTTAATCCAATGTGTATAAATAATCAAATATTAAGATATGAATGAGCATCTTGGAGAAAAAAAAATCTATTTATATGCAAATACAGCTCCTACATCTGTCATTCTTTGTTACTGTGATTGGCCGAACTGACTGACAATGATGTCAAGACAAAGAAGAGGCCTTCAGTATCTGCAGATATGAAGTTCTATTACCACTGACTGTTTAAAAACCTCTATTTCATATCATAGGGAAGTGGATTTTGCACAAACTCTACAAAAGGGTGTTGCTGACTCCTAGTGGAGAAGAGATGTATTCAAATTAATACTTCACACAGAAAGGTAAGTTAAGTTTCTTTACTTAAAATGTGTTCCTTTCAAAACCCTGAAGATGAAAGAAGTAAAAAACATTCATGTCTAAAACAAAATTTTAACGCAGCTACATATACAGCATCATTTAAAAAAAAAAAGACCACGGGCTTTCACAATTCAAAAGGGACTGCAGATTAAACAAATTTTATGACATGAATTACCACTTTCTGTACATCACCTGTAATGAAGCTGTCAACTTCGTGAGACACCGTTTAAATCCACGATCATCGTGTGATACAGCATTAGACAACACATTTTCATTGGATTCCAAAGAAGTGTGAAAGCAGACAAACCGTGAAGTCAGTCACATTTTCCTTGCCATGGTGCACAAGCAGTTCATATTTATATATAGTGAGACACTTTGGCGACGTGTGCTGATAGATCACTCAAGTTCCTTATACCGTGCAAACATGGCCTTGCGCACTGCTTGCTGGTAGGACGCATGATCCCACACCACAGGTTTTTTCTTTTTCTTCTGTAAATAAGGTGCATGGAAAAGTTTACAAATCTAAATAAGAGGCTATGTTAATACAGACCAAATGTAAGGGTTACACCTACCGTGGCAGGCTCTGCTCCTAAACCAGGTCTCTCACTGACTTTATTTGATTCCCTAAACATAAAGGAAATGAGTTAGTTTCATTAAACACTTATGTAAAAAAAATTAAATAAACCAACAATGCTTTATATGAGCATTATAAAGCACCTTGAGCTCCCAGCCCAGTCATCTTGATTCTGCTGCTGTTTTCTTTTCTTCTGTTCTGGTGACCTGGGAACTACTCTTGCATTTAACTGGGGAGGACATTTTTTATTAATAGCAAGCATTTTCAATTCAAGACGTAGCATTCTTAGTGAGTTAAGTGCACTGATATCTGTACCTCTTTTTCCTGATTCTCCAGTGCCTCTAGCTCCTTCTTTGATCTCTTGATCTTAAGATGAATCTCCATATTTTGCTGTTGGATAAAAGATTATTAGGTATTTCAAACTGCATGTGAAGGGTCCAGGAATAGGTCGAAAGGATCATGAAGTTTACTTTGTGCAGATCAGAGAGCTGTTGGTGGCGGATGAGCGCGTCTTTGTTGGGAAACTGTCTCCTACAAAGAAGACACGCCATCTTCTTCCAGTCGGTCAGCTTGTCCTCCTTTTCTTCAGGTTGACCAGTGTTTTTAGCCACTTTAGCCTCTTCCTTATCTTCTTCTACCTCGTCATCACTTCCTGCTCCGTAGTCCGAGGCTAACATACCCAAGGAGCCCATTGATCGCTGAGAAAAAAAAAAACAGAAAAGGTTTCAAAGACTAAAAAAATAGTGAAAATGCGTTGTTAATCATTTAATGCTGTGTTTTCAGAAAATGTATACCTTTGACTTTTCATCTTTCTTAGTAGGAGCAAAAGGCTTCTTAAAAAGATCATCACTACCTGAGATCTGAGCAAGTAAAAAAAGAAAAAAAACATATTAGGTCAAATCTATACTATTACACTACATTAATGTGACTGCGCTGACAACCACAACTAATACTGTCTCTTATAATGCTAATAATAAATGATAAATAGTATTAATAGTATTAATAATGAATCTTATACAGGATAGTAAAATTTCAAACTTTATCACTCACCTTTCTCTCAAAGATTGCAAATCCAGCATCAGCTGATTTGGACTGTCTTTTGTCGTCGTCACCTTTTAAAAGAGGTGAAGGTGCCCGGACACTTTCTTTTTGACGATTCTGGATCTTTGCCCAACGCTCCATATCTTTCATGATCTGAAAAAACATTTGCAAATCAGTGCAAGTGTTTCAGGAATGTTGTGCTTTTAACAGCGAGCTAAAGATCGCGGCACTACCTTGACTGCCGCCCGACTCTTTGGTTTCTCCTCTTTGTTGTCCTTGTCCTTTTTAGCCGAGTCATCTTCCTCCTTCTTGTCCTGGGCTGCTGCAGCATTTGGGACAAGCTCTGGGGCAACACAGGTGACGGGAAGTGGAGGTGCTGCCGGGGTGTGTGAAAGTGTTGGTGGTTTCTTCATTTCCAGAGGAGCGTCTGCAGCTGGATTCGAGAGAATGGCCTGGTCCTCAGCCGTCATTGTCACCGGTTGGCTTTCCGCAGAGTGCCCGCCTGGAACTGGGATGTAGGTCTTCGACACAGCATCCCAGTAAAGATAATCCTGGGTTTCAGCGTTGTAGAAATACTATAAAGAAATGACATGTGAGGTAGAGTATGTGTATGGATTTATTATAGATGTTCTTGTAAGTATTAATAATCTTACCCTAGAGTTGGGGTCATAGTACAGTGTTGTTTCAGGATCATAGTAAAAGCCTGAAGTGGCATCATACAAGTAGTTGCTCACGTCTGGAGTTTCAGCAGCTGATGAAAAATAAAATAGCAAAAACGTTGACCAGGACAAGCCCAGATTTCAATTGTAATGGTTCTTCTTCTGTCTCACTGTTCTTACCATAGACATAGGGCTGTGATGCCTCTGGTACGACGGCCATCCCAGCTGATTCACTTGGCACATGAGCAGGTGCTGCCTGGTACAGTGGATTCACAGGTGGAGGTTCACCAAAGCCAACTCCCTATGGCGTAAAGCACAGGGGGGGTCACCTTTTTGCATTCTGGAGGTACTGGACATCATCAACTTCATTTCAACTTACCTGGTTAATGCTGTGATTTAATGGCAGAGGTGGATTAGCAGTGCCAGGCATCATGCCACCTGAAGACAGAAAAGTGATTTTAAATATAAAAAGCAAAACACAAAAACAATAATACCCCATCAGTCAAGTGCTGGAGAGGTCTTGCCTTGCATTTCTGGGGGTGCACCAACAGGTGGATGTATGGGAGGCATGTATTGCGGAGGCTGCATAAACTGCTGAGGTTGCTGGGGCTGAAAAGTAATATACAAGTTGTTGTAATAAAATGTAATAAACAGGCAATTATCCAGTTCCCAGCCATGACTGGCTAGGATAAGGAGGGGAAATGAGTGAACGCTCAATTAAGATGAAAGGACCTACCCATATCATGTTTGGCTGAGGTGGATTACCAAGTATAGAGCTGTTGCCAGCTGGTGAACTGTCAAATTCTCTCCTGTTACTGCAACAAAGAATTAAAAGGTTACTAATTAAATGGTTACTAAGGATACATCATTTTAGAGTAATAAAAATTGGTCAAACTTACATGACTACTTGATTTTTCAAAGGTTTTGCAACCTCAGCATAAACTCTAACACCATCAATATAAAGAGGTCTGGGTTTAGTAAGGAGTTCAACCAAACGTTTTACTTGCTATAACAGAAAACAAAAGTCAAAGTGAGTAAAATTAAAAGGGAATTAAAGTTATATGCTCATTCATAAACTTATACCTCATGGGAGTCCATGTCAACAAAGCAAAAGCACTTTCCTCCTGGTGTTTTGGCCTTGACTAAGCGGACATTTCTTTCATCCAGATATGCAAAAGGATCCAAGGCTTTTAGGATGGTTTCTACAGTAGTGGTGGGCTTCACATTCTTTATAATCATGGCTGTCAATGACAATTAGAAATGAAGAAGAAATCCACTCAATGTAAAATGTAATTTGCTCGAAAAAACAAAACATACTTTTGCTGTCCTTAAATACAGAGTCGGACTGTTGTGAATGGTGATATGGAGGGTGGCGACCGGACCACGGCTCTGCCCGCTGCTCGGCCTCTTGTTGCTGGAGCTGTTGGTCAACCTGCCGCTGCCAAGCCTCTGGAGTCAGGTCTGAGCTGCGCTGCCAAGGGTTGGCTGGGGACTGTTCTTGTGGTTTAGACCCAACAATGGTCTTCAACTCTTCTGGAGCTTCACTGGGCCTGCTCAATTGGGGCTCATTTTGTTGAGGTATGTTATGATTTGATTCCTATTAGAAAAGAAGCATAAGGAAGGAACACTGTAATGACACTCAAGGTAAAAACGTATATGCACTGCTACTTATTTTAGACGTAGATTGTTTGATTAATTACTGGCTCATAATTTTAGTGGAGTACCAGCACTTTGTCGACCATTAAACTGAATAAACTTACTTGAACACCCTTTTCACACTCTTCTGGCCGAACAAACTTCATGGACGCAGTTCTAGTGCCAACCTTGAGGGATCCCTGAAAAAACAAAAGACTAGTTATCATAAGAGTTTAAAGGCAACTGCCTAAAATAATGACTAGATACCCAACATGCACCGTAGCAGTTTTGACCTTTTTCATGACTGACGGCAAAAAGGGCACAGGGCAAACACTTCACTTCAGAAGAGTGAAAGATAATCACTGATATTTGAGTGCTTTACAAAGACAAAATGTGACACTAGGACCTTTTCGGGAAGAATAAGGGGAAGAGCTCCTGCACTTTCTTTTCAATAATTAATATTTTTTTTAAAAAGAATCACAGTAAAAGCCCTCTCTTCATTTGCCACAGGTTGAGGTGTTGTAAAGTCATGGCTGTGGGGACAAAAATGTTTCAATTGGACACTGTGCTGTTCAATTACATTATGGGGAGTTTATACTTCTTTTGTTAACATGGCTCCAATCCTGCAGGACACCACATTCCTCAGACTTCTCCCCAGTGTTGAGCCAGCGCTTTCTGTCAGTATCAGTTCCTATCTTTTTTTTCCTTATAACTGCCACAACAGACTGCTGCCTAAAAACATAACTGATTACAAAAATATGTAGCACACATGTGCTACACACACACACACACACACACACACACACACACACTGAAAGACCGAAGTTATCTAAAGTTCCAAAAATAGAGCCCTTCCTGAGGAATACATCAGTCAAGCTTGCTGTCCAGATACACCTCCAGGGCATTTGTACGTGGACACACATCTCTCATTTGTAGACACTGTTGGAAAGTAAGCTGTAGATCACCTTATGTCAATAACACACAGCAGAGGGATACTGAAAGTCTTTCATAATAAAGGCAAACTTTGACATATAACAAATCCAAGGCTATAAATCATACAGGCCAAAAATCTAAGAAGATTTTCAAACTGAATAGATGCTACAAACGAAATAATTATTTTAAAGCTTTGACATATAAAGAAAAGCATTTGTTGATGGTATACAATACCAAGCCAAACATAATGTGCATAAATGACTCAGAGCACAAACTGTCCTCAGGGCTAACAGCATAATCTTCCAGCTTAAGTAATCATTTCAACTGTGGTCATAGCGCATGACCTATGTAACTTATTATCAGCACTCCTTTAGCCTTAAAGATAACATCCCACAAAGCTAGTGTTCCATCTTTAAGTACCAAGAGGCAAATGTATCAAACTGCATGATCTTCGAAAAAAATTATCTCTTAGATGAGTCCGTTGCAAATGAGTTCAAGAGAATAATATAAAGACAAGAATTCTCCATGAAGCAAGTCAAATATGACTGAAGCTGCCTTCAATTGGCAAAAGAACTTCTCAAAGAAAAGACAGATGAAGCTGGATGTTCAGACACTGAAAGGCAAAAATCTTGGTGCAACACAGAAACAGCAGAGTGCAAAAGCACAAAGTAGCCGAGGGTTTTCAGGGTACGCAAAGATGGTTCACGAGAATAATGAAAGGTGAAGTGAAAACTTTAATATTCTGTATTTTACAACTACCTAAACATAAATAACTGAATATGTATGATTATATCAAAGTCCAAGAAACAGCTACCCAAGCAAAACACTTATCTTACCCACAGTGGGGTGCTAGTTGCGAACAAACACTCACTAAATTGTCCCGACTGCACTCTTCACTATAGATTGCAAACGTTTGGAACTGGAACTTTACTCAACTCATAAACTAGCCATTTCTAAAACTGAACTAAAACCCGGATACAATTTTGTGTATGTATGCCATTTGCCTTATGTCCATATATGATGATATAACCTGTAATTAATGGAAGAGTAGCTTTAAGAATTTTATACATTGTACTTCATATGAGAGACAAGAGAGTAAATGATTCCCGATATATCCACCTGTCCATGTGGGAAAATTGTTAATAAGTTGGATAAAAAGACTTATTTAACAGACTAATACAGTGGCTTGCGAATGGGAAATGTAAATTGATTTAAATAAATGGCTAGAATTATGTTTTTCTTTTTTATTTATGGAGTTTAGCAAGATAACAAGCCCTTCCCAGTCTCTTTCCCACCCCCAGCTACTAAAAGCCCTCTCAACCCCTCGTAATCCGGATGGGAGAGACAGCCTTCGCAGAGTGGTGAGGATGGGCCACCTTGTTGGACTCCATGAAGTGGACTGCATCCTCGAGGTTTAAAAACTCCACAATGGCAGTATCGTAGCTGTAACCTGGGGACAGCATTTGAAATACAGATGGTCTTTGTTAGTCAATTCCAGTAAAGACAGTCACCAACTAAGACACAGAAGACAGACTTCGATCGACAGTGAGCGTATTGTTTGCAAGAAAAAACCTGTATGCTGTATTCATAACCTACCCGGAAAAAAGTATCCATGTTTTATGGTTAATGCTTTCTTTTGTAATGACCTCGGAGAAAAGCAGTGGTTTTAATTACTTTTTTTCAGGCTAGTGGCCGCAAAAAAACAGCTTTTTTCTGCCTTGGAGACAAAAAGAAATGTCCTCAGGAAAGACTTTATCCTTACTAAAACAGCACTCATTTCATGAAAAAGTCTCCACATAACATATTAAAAACAATATTTTACCTAAGCAGCATTGTATTTGGATGACAATGTTGATGTGTAAAATAGAATTAAAGGTACAGAATTCATTTTGGGTGCTGAATTTTGTATAATTCTCACATATTACTATATTGCTTCAGAAGGACACATTCGGTGAAACCTGTTTATATTTCATCTCCTTGGTGAAGCCACAAATTGCACACATCGACCTCACACATCAACCGGAGAACTCCCCCCATCCCTTTTTCACACAATACAAAATCAACAAAGCAACCGCAAGCATTAAAAATAATGCAAAGGTAAGGCTCGAATGTCGTATAGCGAAATATCGAGAAGTGTTAGAGGTTGTGCGTCCCATACAGATGTGCTCTGAAACTATTCTTACCTGGCACAACATTTTTGATTTTCATCCCCTCAATTGGAACACCCTCAGGAGTTGCAAAGGCACCCAGAATCTGCAAGAAAATGTGAATAAGCCACAGCATTGTATGCAAAAAAGTGAAGTCACTTAAAAACTTTTATTACCTGCTCCATGGTGGCCGTTTTCGGAATACCAATGATGGATATTGTATTGGACACCTTGTCCTCCACTGCAGCACCCCTGTAATCTTGATCCTTTCACAGACATTGGTTAAAATGTCATTAACAAAATAGAGAAAAGGAAATGTATACAGTAAAAAGTACAAGCACAGCTAGCTAAATGCACATACCTGTGAAGTAGACTCATTAAATCTTGAGGGTGCAATTGGTTTAGACTCTTTAAGAAATTTCTCCGCTGTCTGAAACTCTTCGTGTTTAAAATCAAAAGCTCCAGATGCTGTTCTATAATCAATGTCCCTATAGTCTTGGTCTCTTGTCTGCACACTGCTGCTGCTTTGGAATTCATGTTCTCCATCTATCTTTGTCCTGGCAGGTCCTTGATTGAGGGACATGTCTTTTAAGCCTTGCATCTCATGTGTGGGTTGATTCTTTTCTTGATTTTGTTGTGGCTGATTATGTTTAGGATCCCTGTCTTCAAGCCAACGTTTACTTTCATTTTCTTGACTAAGAGGTTCTTTATGTGGCTGCAGACGGTCTGGTGGAGCTTTGCTGCCACTAGATGGCAAATTCACAGCAGGAAAGCGGCCACCGCGAGGAAAACTGAAATCTTTTCCTGGGTAATCCAGTGACATTCTATCCCTCTGTGGAAAATGCAGAGGATCGTTTCCATCTCTGCCAAAACCGACTGAGAAGTTGGGTTCATTAATACCACCAAAACCTTTGGAGAAATTACCATAAGGATTCTTGTCCTTGTTGCGGTTTTTCCATTCTTCAGCAAGAGTCATCTCCTCCCCGCTCCGATAGTCTGTAAGAGGACTGTCACCTGATTGTTGAAAGTCCCCTGGATCTTCAGGAGCTAAATCTTTTGGTCTTTGGGGTCCACTGACATCCGGAGGCAGGTCTGGTCTTCCCTTGTCTGTAGGAGGTAAAGAATCATTTCCAAATCTTAGTGGAGACCGCCCTCTTCCTCTGAAGTCAGACAATGGTCCCGGACGGTTTCTAAAATCCCTATCAGAGTCAAATCCTCCTCTTGGATTGAAAGGTGGCCCTCCCCTTCTGTCCATGTCCACCATCCTCCTTTCATGTGGAGGCATGTCCATATCATAGCCATCATTGCCATGCATACCCATTGGAGATCGGTCACGCCTCTCCCTAAATCCATCATTTCTCTCCATTCGGTCCATAGGAAACCCTCTTCTCCCGTCGTTGTGAAATGGTGGCTTGTCAAACTGAAACCCATCTCGTTCTCTGTCCATGTCCATGAATCTGCCACTTGGTTCGCGTAAGGGCATATTCCTTCCTCCCATGTCACAGCTTCTTCCAGGCCCTCCAAAGCTGGATGTATTCACTACTTTTTCTCTAAAAGATATTTCTACCTGCCGTCTGAAAGGAAAGTCAGGTTCTTCACCACGTCTGAGGAAATCTCTCTGCGGCTCTCTTCCACCCATTTCTCGAGGGTCCATGTCATGGCCCCTCATGGGCGGCCCATCCATTCTTCTCATGTCCATGGGTGGCATATCTAAATGCCTTGGGCCCATATGGCCCATTGGCCCCATGTTCATTCCATCCCTGCCTCTGAAATCTGGCATTGGACGGTCCCTGCCCCTAAACATTTCTTCACGGTGATCACCACTGAAATATATGAATATTACAAAGTTAGGATAGCATAAGGCATTTAAACAGTAATGACGACAACATCTATGTTTCAGAAATCTCTAAAGATCTTTCATTATTTTAAGTCATGGTACGGTGTGACTTACACAATCATGAAATGATTTATTTGTTTTATTTGGTTTCCTTCCAGGTACAAACATGACACAGGAAGTAACAGAATAGCAAGACTTATTTATTTATTATTTATGATTTTCGTGTAATTTTCATACATCTTTCTTTCAACTTTTCAAATTCTGTAATATTTTTTTCATAAATACCGAAAATGTAGTCCTCCCCGTGGTCCCTGTCCTGGCCCAGGTCCATCCCACATATTTGCAGAAATCAGAACACTGAAAGAAATTAGGAATGTACAATACAAATCTGAAAGGTACAGCACCACAGCACAATAACTGACATAAATATCTCAATCAAGGCACAACATAAAAATGAAAAAAGAAACAAGGAGGTTAGAAAGGGTTAATAACAAATTAAAGGTACAAATCAGGGAAGCACAAGTTCACAGATTTAAACACACGAGAAATTGACCATTTTCAATCACAGGCAAACCAGGGGCTGACGGAAAGCTGCATTTTATACCAGTACCTAGATTTAATTTTAAATTTATTGAGCTTTGGGAGCTCTAATATGACCCGAAAATGAGTTGGTCGCTAATAATAGCTAGACCAGGGCCTTCTGAAAAATGCGCCACAATACGATCAAATAAAGACCAGTGATGATAAAAGTACTTTGTATACATACACGATTTCTATAATTTTATTCCTTTGGGTAGATTAGAAAATAGCAATTTTGGCGTTGAGTTAAGCTCGTTAAAATATGCTAAAGTATCTAAATCCAATTCACCAAGTGACGCAGCTAATAGCATGTTTAGCATACAGTGGCCAAGCCGGTTTTATTACGCCACATTGAAACAACGCACTGTATTTCAGCACATTCAACACATTTAAGGCTTTAACATTTTATCATTGCATTCGTTAAGATCGTACGTACCTTGTTTTCCCTTCGAGCCCTGGGGCAACAGAAACACCTTTCTTTTTCTTTAGCCCAACGCTAATATTACTAACTACCGCAAAACAAAAATGGAGACGGACGCAGTTCTTCTTCTTTGCGTCGGCTGTGTGCGGTTAACGCACTACTGCCCCTCTCCGGTTAAAGCAGTGCAACCGCAGTGAAAAGACACTGCTACAGCATTGTTTTATTTTAGATAAAGTACCAAGAAGATGACTTTCATGTTTGACAGTTCATTTTAAATATTGCGTATATTATTATATTGATGTATTTATTAGAGTGTAGATAGTTCTTAGCTATTACCCATGATGTCTCAAAGTGATATGACTACTTACCATCACAAAAAAAAAAAGAAAGAAAAAAAATTCTCTGACTTTTTGATGCCTGGGAAACATTATCACCTCTATAAACCTACTTTTAAAATGTTTTGAATCACAATCCATCAGTAAATCCCCCACCCAGCCCGTGTGAATTTTTAGCTTTACACATATCAATTGTTAGTCTTTGGAGGAATTAATGCTGGGCCCAATATAAAGTAATGTAGCCACAATGTATTGCTCATTTTATTCAGCCACAAGCATTGGAGCAACCAGTTAGCTCAGCTAAATGTAGCTAAACATGTAGGCTTTGATAAAATACAGTACAGTATAAACATAGTGGTACATCACCTGGAATCAATGCCATATTTTTAATTACAAGTGACAACATAAAAACATCTAACATCACATTACAAATCGACATTTTAAGTCTACTTTTTTTTTTTTTTTTACATATAATTTGTTGTATAAAATTGGACAACACAAAAAAAACAAAAACAAAGCAGCACAAGAAACAGAAAGCAAAAGAAAATTGCTCATATTCTCACAATTCATTGAAAACAATAAGCAATTATAGGACTCCAAAGATTTTTTTGTTTTTTTTTGGAACATTTCAGAACATTAGCCTACTGCAACAAATATTAAGGCACTTCAACTAAAAATAAATAAATAAACTTGTCTTACATTGTTGTATTAATTTGTACTGAATCACTGAATTGTATCTTACCCGTAATGAGGGTTGACAGTTTTTGTGATTATTAGAATAAATGATAATTACACAAAACATTTAAGACATGGTCCTCAATGTGTTAAAGATGTTGGGCCACATTATTATGTTTAGTAAAAACAAACAACTATTTCAGTTCAGTATTTCATTCCAACAAATTGTATTCAAATTAAATAATGTTTCTGAACAGTAAATTATATTTTAATTGCAAAGTGAACTTTGTCAGTTTACCAAATTGTCCAACTTATGATTGTAAATGATGAAGCTGACAACTAGCAACATGTTGAACATACAAACACCTCTACATTATATACAATTAGTCAATGGATTTCACTAAATTACATTTTTGCTTACAGAAATCAGGGAAAAGAAAACAGCAAAGGGCTACTTTTCAAATAGCTTTAAAGGGAATTATACACAAACTAAAATGAAGAACACTATTGAGATCAATCAATACAGAAGGCAAAATGACATAATGCATGATGCTGTCAAAAAAATCAGCACTGGTTGACAGTTAAACAGCATAGACATGGCGGTATCATGCCAAATGTATTGGGTGAACTACACATGTGTATGTTGGTTGGCAGGGGTCCTCTTCTTTTGTCAGTTTGCAGCCTAATCTGCTTTTCTCTGGGGTAACATGTGCACAACATCCCCATTGCACCGTCCCTGGAGTTGCTCTTCCTGAGTTGCTGCAAACATGGTGGCAGTCTGTGAGTCAGGAGCCTTTTCACTAAGAGCAGCCTTAATGCTGGCAGCGACACTTCCACCAGCACCAACAGTTGGAGTAGGTGTGCTGCTGGGTGCATTGGGGTCAGCAGCAGCCCCAGGACCAGCAGCTCCAGAGTCTCCTTCAGATGCCCGAAGTCTCTTCATCAGGGTGGTTACTCTAACAGCTTTCTGTGAGTAGTGAACACAAGACCTCAGGTAAAACACAACAACCATTGACCAGAATACAGCGCAAGTAGAAAGCCTTTCCCATGTTCTGTGAAGCCTACACTCAGACAATTAAGCAGAAATAATATACCTTCCACTTGGCTTTGGCAAAGTTCTTTTCAATTTGTGCACAAACTCCATCCTTGATATTTTTGTCCGAAGCTGCATTTCCAGAAATCCTGAGAATTGGAATCACATAATTGCAAGTTACTATTTAAGCTTTAAGCTAACTGACACTTTAAATCAAGTAGATTTTATTTGTTACCATTCATGGCTAATAGCTTCCTGTGCTGTCAGTCGCTGGTCTTGGTCCACCTCCATCATGGAGGCCACTAATGACTTGGCTGTAAAATAAAAGTGGTAATTCACCAAAGAGCTGAAAACTCAAAAGCTGTAATAAAAAAATGTAATGGTTGTAACTGATGAACACTCACCAGAGTCAGAAATGTCATCCCAATATGGTGAATCAAATTCATAGTCTCCCGACAAAATCTTTATAAAGAGATTTTTATCACGACTATCCTCATCTTCATCGGCATCATCATAGAAAGGAGGGTTCCCAGACAAACTAGAGTTTACAAAAGCGAAACAGTATGAGCAGACCAAAAACAACCTTAAAATCAATCAATCAACATCAAACCATGTGTTAGGACGTTGCCGGTTACGTACAGTATATACATGATGACTCCTATGGCCCAACAGTCAACAGGCCTCCCATATCTCTGCCTACCAACCATTTCAGGAGCTGCAAATACGAAAAACAATGTCACTCTACATTACATAGTGAAAAGCTTAATCCTTTAAAATATCAAAGCCACCTTACCGAGATATTCTGGGGTCCCACATGGGTCCCTAATGAGTCCATTTTCCAGTTTGGCCAACTGAAAGTCACTGATTACAATTTTTGAGTGTTTCAGGCGATTGTAGTACACCAAATTCTCCAGCTACACATAATATACAAATGAAAAGTTTAACATGAACATGAGAGAACAGTTCAGTTTTTAAGTGACAGTGCGGCAGGTCTACCTTCAGATTTCGGTGGACAATTTTCAGTGAGTGCAGGTAGGCAACAGCTTCCAACACCTGCCTCATAACATTGCTGGTGTCTCTCTCAGAATAGTATCCTTGATCTAAGATCCAGTCAAAAACCTCTCTGCCTGTAGCACTGAAGAGAAGTCACATATAAACATGTCATAAAAGGAATTTGAGTTTTCCACAGTGAGTAAAAAAGTGTATTTTTGGATAAGTACAGCGTGAACCAGTCTGTGCCAATGTATCTCGCTAGTGCTGCCAATAATACTCACAGCTCCAAAAAGATGAAGTACTCTTTCTTAGTTTCGAAAGCGTCGACCAGCTGGAGAATGTTGTGATGTTTTACCCTTTGAGATTAAAGAGCATTAGAGGGGGGCAATGTGAGTTAAAATGAATTAAACAGCACAAAACAATGTAATCTGTATGATATCCATAGCTAATAAACTAGTGTCATATTCTACATGCCACTGTTACAGCACCATAACCACAATGTATTTGATGGGCCTTTTATACAGATTGTTTTAAACTCTGATATTTACCACTGCCCTGTCAACAAGTGTCCTTTGCTCATACGAGATGTGGTAATGGTAAGTAACTTCAGTGTCTATATCTTCTGATAACAGTTAAACACAATGGAAACAGGTGGAATTTTGAGTTTAAAATGACACATACTCGACACATGAAAAATGAAGTCAATAGAAGTGATTAGGATTTGCCTCAGTGTCAGAACAGGGTTTAAAACATCACTTACATCTTGAGGATCATTATCTCATTCTTGGCTGCTTTCCTCACTTTCCTTCCATCTTTTTTGTGAAACTTTTTACAGGTGTACATTTTCAAGGTGTTCCTATCCTTCGCCCGAAATATCTCACAGAACTCCTCTCTAAGGAAAAGATGAAAACTGTCAGTAACTCCACATTCAATTAGCTCTTACATATAAGAGAAAACAGGCACTTACGATTTGACAACTTGTCCCAGGTCATATTTGTCTGTGACTTCTGAGGGATTGTTGTAATCCTTCTTCTCCCCGAGTGTTAAACAACCAAATGGCATGGCAGCTCGTGCCTGGGCCGGGAAACACCAAACCACAACACAATCTGTGAAAAATAAGCAGAGTAGATTTTACTGCAGTATAGGGCAACACAGCGTTGACAGACAACATGCATCTATAATGTATAAAGTGGAGAGCATCAGAATCAAAGAAGCCTACAGTATCTGTAGTCTCACTGCTGAATAACATCAAGTAGACACACTGTTGCTCTAAAATGCGCATATGAATTACAATTACCACTGGACATAGTAAAGATGTACGGATTTGCATTTGGTGTAATGGATGTTTTATTGTTAAAATAAGTGGATACAATAACTGCACTTAGATTAGAGGGTCATAGCTCTAGAAAGTAAACATAAAGGAACACATAGTGAACAAAAATACCTAAGGAGCAACATCACAACAAAATGACATTTTCCAATAAACATAATCTTCTTCACTGGACCCTGTCAGAGCACCTGGCTGGTTTCATTTCACTCTGCAGTGAGTCAGCCCCGTACTGCAGCAGCAGCAGCATTATTCATGTGTGCTTTCCACAGTAAGATTCAGGTGGACTTGACCCTTTGCTTTTAGCAGCACTTTTTCTATATTTGTTTTTTTTTTTTTTTATTTAAGTTATATAAGGTGCATAATGACCAGAACATATGCTAATGTTGTTGCATAATATTGAAGGGCTATTGTGAAACATTCAGGAATACATTGGATTCACTGCAGCTCTTTTTTTCTTTGCAGGTTGTCTCAACACTGACAGTGAACCAGGAGGTTAGAAGTTTCTTTGTTTATTCTAAGCTTATTAGCACATACATGTTTAGACAAGACGTGGGAGAGTAAAGTCTCTACTTATGCCTCTATCATGACACATTCATACATAACAAACAACCAAATGTAATAAGATTGCTGCAGATAAACATACATCTATTTGGGAAAAGCTGAAATTGTTGCAGTCCAACAAAGAATACAACAAGTGACGTCTACAACTAGCAGCTAAATATTCTAGGCCTCATAGGATGCTTCTATGTAAACAGTGAGTTTTTTTGGCAGTTCCTTCAGTAGATATTGCAGCCAGAATAGAAGAGTGGGAGGAAAGAAATTCTGACTGAGGTGCTGTCTGGAGCCTCAGCCAGGACTCTGTCAGAGGCAGCTGCAGAATCTACTTTATCTGTGCTATAACAAGCAGCGCTCAGAATATAGTCTCACACTGCATTTCATCTTTAACATATAGGCTCCAGAAGTTAAATTACATTTATTTTGATGGTTCCTCCATTAAACAAGGAGAATGACCCCCTTTTTTAAAGACAATGTGCACCTGGTTCGACAGGTACTCTACTAAGTAACTCCAAGTGACGGGGCATACTATCTTGTCAGACCATGTCACATCACCTCAAAATTACTTTGCAACTTATAGATAAGACATTTTCTGAGGGGCAACAATGGTAACCTGTGAGTTTCCTGCAGTACAGCATTTGAGTCCTTTAGTAGGTATAGACCCCAGCCACTGAACATCTTTGTAATGATCCATTATTATTTAGAAACATCACAAAAGTATTCTTTGTTTTGTTTTGTTTGTTTTGTTTTTGAGCAAGTAAAAATACATTAATAAAATAAATTTGCTTACATCCAACAACATAAACATTTTCTTATAATAAAATATTTCATCAAAGAGATCTCATGAAAGTTTTTTTAAACAATAATTTGTTGATTTGAGTGTTTAGGAGAAGCCATTTTGTCTTTGGTATATTTACTATCTGTGCATTCTTTGAGACTGACACAACTGTCTGTTTATCAAATTGACCATAAAGAATCTACATTTTTGCTTGTAGCCTATATCAAGGATGCTAAAAACTGCTTTCCTTTCCTTTCTGGCTGATTATGATATACACTGAATATCACTGCAGTCAATTATAAATGCCAGTATCTATTTACAAACATAATTATGTGTGAATAACGCAAATAGTACCACACTAAAAAAAATATATATATAAATGCACAAAAACTTTCTGCAAGAGCCTCAAGCATTACATCTTGTCCATCTGTCTCAGTACATTTTGTGGCCTTATTGTTTCCAGCTCACATACAATTCTTCCCGAGGAAAATAAAAACAGAGACAGATTCCAGTTATACTCAGAAAAAGCATTACAATAGTTAGAGTTGTCTCTCCTCTTTCTTAGGGCAGAGCTGTCTGTTAAAATGAAACAAACATACTCTGACTAAATCACGTAGTCAGGCTGGATCTTCGAATAATAATAATCTTGCCCAGAACCCCCAAAACTGCACTGGTCCCCATTTTTCAGTCAATTCATTAGGTCATGTAAGCAATGTGAAAATAGTCACTGCACCTCTGACTTCTAGCTTTCCCCTTTTAGTCATTGTTCATAAAGAGTTACTGTCCTTTAAGTAAGTACACTGTAAATAACGGATTTGAAAGTAAAGAACACATGACTGGTTCCTGCAATGCAAAAAATGTAAATGTATTCACTAAACATGCATCAGCACCAGATCTCATCCACAGAAACAGACCTGCATTCAGCTCAGTTCAATCACAGATCTCTCTCCACCTGTTCTTGTCTCAGCATCACACTGCACTGCACAGAACAATATAAGCCAGACAGGTTTTTCTTCTCTATCTCTTGCTCGTTTTTTCCGCACTTTCACAGCAATCTTAGAGATAAAAGATGTTCTCCTTTTACCGGAAGAAGAAAAAAGATTTAAAGTATTTGAATGTTGCTGAATCAGTCGTCTTTTATCTGTGCCTTTTGAAAGATCTTAATGAAGTGTCCTTGACAGATGGGGATGATGGAAAGATGGTTAAAGATGGCTGCTGAGATTTTCCACTGAAAAAAGTAAATGTATATGGACAAAAAGATGAAGCTCTTAGTTAATATTTAGTTCACATATGATGTCCAGGTAAATATCTGAGGAAGAAACATGTTTTGTGTGTACTGTGGCAGCTGCTGGAGGCACACAACAGGCCCACCTCTGTCAGGTTCTGAAAGAGCTGTTGTTGGACATTACTGAATAAATCCCTTCTTTAATATCGTCTCTGTCTGCAGCAGTGCCAATAATACACAGTAAAAAAGCACAATATCAAGAAATCATTGGTAAAACATAATTGTTTACCTGTAGGGTTAAGTTATACTTTCACAACACCATTAAAAACTATTTTGGATTGAGTGTGTTTTGGTTATGTTGGTGTTAGTTAGGGTTAAACATTATTGCCCCTACAAATGATTTGCAGTGACGAAAACTGACCATTTGCATCAACTAACAAAGTACAAGTAACACCTTTGTTTCCATGGCAACGGTGCATCCACCATTGTCACTAGATGTGGAATTAAAGCAGAAAAACAGCCAGCTAGACTAGCCATCAGCTAAAGGGTGAAAATGTAGATGAGGTTTTGTGGTTTAAATGGAGTTTAAGACTATTGTGGAATGAGCAGAGGAAACTGTTTGGCAGGGCTCAATACCATAACAAGTGACTCTGGCATTTTGAAAAGCAAAAACAAAAGATTTTAAAGCACAAGTATGATTTCCTAATATGTTTGTGCAACATTTTTCAGTGAAACGTGGTTAGTTAGTAAGTCTCAGACACAAACGCTCTGTTTCCAAATGGAGGTTGTGTAGAGTATTTGAGGCATCGGCTGTTTATGTGTAAAAGCTTAGGCCGCTCTCTTCATTGAATAACATTAGTATTTTATGCACCATAATCATTTATTTACAAAATCATGATATAGCTTTACAGTATCCATATAATAGTGTTGTCTCTTAAAAATGTAGCAGCGGGCCGGGACTATTATTTGAGACACATCTCTTCAAAGACAAAGAATATTGGCAAGGGGCAGATGGCCTTGTGTTCACGCCAACTCAGAAAAACTGTAATGTGTCATTTTTAGAGCAAGACACAAACATAAAGACTAAACTTAGAGTCTGTTGTGGTGTTTGTTCAACTCAATCAAGAGAAGACATTTTGATGGACATCGACCAGTCTTCTTTTGTGCATGTTTCTGTCATACTCAACACTATTCATCACTGGCTCATCTGACCAGTTTCTTCTGATGTTGTTTTGTTTCCATGGCAACCAAGTGCTACAGTATGCACCATGGTACTGTCTGTGCAGAATCCTTCTGTGTGTATTGACATCACTGTCCAACATTAATGCGACTTCATCTATGTGTGATGTCAGTGGCTTGTTTATCTGTGTTTATCTTTTTTTTAAAATCTATTTTGTCTTTCCAAAAGGACCTTGGTTAAGTAGAGAATACACAACGGCACCAGTATTTCTCTTCATTAAATGTGGAGATTGAGAAAGAAAACTCCGATCTCTTGCCTTTATCGTTTATTTTTTCATATCATTTTCTCCACTGGACATGAATTCCCTTTAACAATCATAAGGAGATGATATCTGGCAGAATCAGATTTGCCTTTAAATGTATAATATCCATTCATCATCATATCTTGTGGTTCCTACAGACTTCTAAGTGCCACACTGTTATCTTGTTGTTTTCAGTCAAAGCCACTGACTCTGCAGCAGAAACTGACAAACAGGAATTTCCAAATCCTAAAATGAAATCATCCCTAAAACCTGCACGGATTTGACAACACCTTGCTGCAGTCAGACTGTATATATGAGATCCAATCTGTATTAATCACAGTCTATGAACTTTGGAAAAACAACGTGGTTAACTTTCTTTAATGTTACTGAATAAAGAAAATGAAGTGATACCGATGCCTCAAAAGTTTTCTGTGCAAATCCTATCGATCGTTTGCTGATCAAAGCGCACGGCTGCACCGATGCTCAACATTTTGCGCTACTTCACTTCATAACAGCATCTTCTCTGTGAATATCTATGAAGCACATTACGTCCACTTACCTGTAATGAAGTCAAAAGGTGGTCAACTGTTGCCAATATTGAGGTTATCTCCGCTGCTTTACTTTCCTTGGCTGGTTTTACATCCGATGTGATATGACACAGATTTAAGATCCTCGCTCATTTCCAACAAGTCAGCTTGTTCACAAGAGTATTACGTGAGCGTGTGATGGTAACAGCGGGTTGTGATGCAGGAAGGAGGAGAGCAGCGAGTGTGACAGTGCGCTGCTGCACTGTGTTTATGCGTAAAAAAATGTTTGGACACCGACTGAACGAGTTTAACAGTGAATGAACCCGTCAACGTTTGCACTGTTGCTGGTGCGTTCAAGTGTCTTATCAGAAGAAAGTGTTTTTAACAAAGTCCCACCGGAAGTTGCCAATCGACAAGACCACTTTTTCATTAAAGCAGTCTCTTCTGCCTGTTAAATATGTTATTGGGTATGCTGGTGATTTTCCGTTGCGAACTCAGCGCCTGGAGATCTGGGATCAGAAATAAACGTTTAAAGCATGCATTTAGTACAATATATTTATCTGTATTCAAAGCTATACCCTTTTATTTTACACCCAACAGCAAGGATCATATTAGAAGCAACCTTTTAAGTCAGTATTACATGCAACATGAACTGAGAACAAATGCATAGGCCTAATTGTATGTTAAACTTGTTATATTGTAATAACTCATTTATAATTTTGGGTGTTTGAATATAACTCTTAAAGTCTAACTCTTTCAGTAGTGCCCAGATTTCTAGTGTATGTGAAGGTTAGTGGGCTGGGTCTGTAGCCAGAGAAATTCCACTCAAAGGACATTTGGATGTGATCCTAATAATCAACCCCTCATCATCCAAATAAAACCTTCTTCAGTTATATTTTCACCTCCAGAATCACTGTGATCATATTTGAGGAAAAAAAAGAAAAAACAGACTTAACCACATGGCATCTGGGGTTGATGGTGTAAATGATCACAGCATTAAAAGTGCGTAAAGCAACATTTAGCTATGAACACAACATATAGTTATTTGGATTGTGGTGAACTATTATTCTTCGGGACAGCTGTTTAAGATTTCAAAAAATATGTGACAGCAAAGTGATTACCAATCTCATAAGGAGGATCAGAAAAATATGCATAAACATCTTTTTTTTAGATCACTAAGACTCTATCAGTGTCTCAATAAAAAATGTCTTTTGTAAACAGCCTGTGCATCATGATAATATAACATTTAATAATGAACTGATTCTGACAGTTTTATAATCATGAGGAAAAATGTGAGAGAATTACAACTGTTTTTAAGTTCAGAGAAAATGCAACATGAGCAGTTACTCTCTCTGAAGGCACACTTTGATGACATCAACAAGTTATATGAGAAAAAGAGGACTTTAACCGAGTAGTGCTTCCTTAAGTGCAGCTCAGGAAACCTTCACAGACGTTTATGTCTTAGTTATTTCTGTTCGCTTGCTTTTGACTTTGCTCTTTCTTTTTAAACTGCCCCATGCCTTGCCATTCTTTTGATTATATTTATTTAACAAGTCAAAGCTGTTCTGATATGTCCTAATTAACTTGTCTTCAAATTTTCACGTGCTTATTTGTGACTGCTTCAGAGTCACATGGAGTTTGGGCTTCAGGAGTCTTTTTTTATTCGATTGAAAAATGATGACCGAATCAGACAGAGGGCAAAAGTCATAGAATCACTAGAATGCATGAATTAGTAGGCTCTGGAAACACTGCTACCGAAGAGTATTCCTTTAATTGTGCACATGTCTGGTCTGTCATAACATACGCAAAAGTGAATCTGCGTCACAGCGCTTTGCAGGCAGTGCCTCCTTGTGCTCTTCTGAAACTACTCAATGCTCTCTCTGCTCATTCTTATGTTACCATGGCTGCATCTGGTTAATCCAGCATTTTTAAGTCTGTGAATGGACTCGAGTGACTCCCCTACTGTTTCAACTGTTTCAACAAGCCCGCCTTCTCACTTCTATCGGTTATACATCTACAGTGTGGTCTCAGTGATCAAATACATGAGGAGGAGTCTCGGACAGCAAGAGAAACAACACACAAATCATTATTAATTGTGTTGCTAGGCACTGCTCCTTATACAACTGCTCTGAGAAAAGGGAATGGTGAATTTGAATCTGGAGAAAATGCGTTGTGTCTTGTCAGGTTAATGACACAAACACAGTTTTCCCAAGTGATTTGATCAGAATCCATTTTCTCCTCAACTCTGTACTCATGCTTTTAAAAGATGAGTCAACTTTAGCTTAACTTAGTTGTCATAGAAACCAAAACCAATAGACTTGTGGTCTGTGATGGAAACCTTTGGTTGAAGGAATGCTTCTCACAAACATAAGCAGAGACCTTGACGCTCACTGCGGCACTTTCTGTAGACATTTCAGAGATGTGCTGCAGTAAAGCACATTCACTAAAATGATGCTCTGAATATGTAAAGAAGACGTTGAAGTTACTGTTACTTACACTCATGTTTTCATATCTATAAAGCTTTAAAAAAAATCTTTCACTTGATGCGTTGTAACCTATAATCTAATCATTGAAACTTAAAACTGTGAATGTTATATTTTGCTGGCTGGAACATGAAATGACTCTCATGATTCTTTAATGATGTATTTTTCTTGTTATTTAAATACAATCGAATGTTCTTTTTCATTAAACTTTTTTGCTCTATTTGGGGATAGAGACAGTGTCACAGATGATATCCTCACACATCAAGCAGAACATTTGGTGCTCTTTGAGGTTACCATAGCTACCACATCACAGCAAGACCGGATGTCCATAACTTTGATCAGCTGCTGGTGAGTGTATTCTTGGGTAAGAACCAGTCAACCATTGGTCCACTTTCTGGTGCAATACGTTCATTACAAGTGCAGTAACTAAGTCCTAACTTTTAAATTAAAGAATGAAAATACCGAATCTCTCCTAACAAACTTATATTTAGCATGCCTCAAGGCCATACTCCTGGGACAGTGCCCCAAACAAACAAATGTAGCTGAATGGCTTTATATCCCAAATTACCAGATCATCTTGTGCTGGGAGCAGCACAGAGTTCTTTATGCAACTTACAAGAACTAGAGAGAAACACATTTACAAACAGTAACATTATTTCCCACTGCTGTCAATTACAGCTGCCCCAAGTAAATAGTGCAGCATGTGAAGATGATTTGTCACTATACTAAAAAACACCTAGCACTTTTTGAAAACTGTTTTATAAGTAGCAGTGCCCGCAACACACCAGGGGACAGGGGATGGTGGTGAAGTGTGCATGAATACACTATGCAGGCACTTACGGGCATGGATCATTTTGCACTATGCTAGGTCACATGCCAAGAAGACACAGATACATGAGCAATTCTTCCATTGGTTGTGTTTTAGACAGTATAATTATATTTCATGTTGGACCTAAGTATACAGCATATGTCTATGTAACAAGATAAAGTGAGTTCTGTGTTGTGTCATTCAGAAACATTTCCTTTGCTCCAACTGGGTGTTGTTTCTGATGACTGTTAAATGCTTGACTACACATGGAAACTATGTAGATGTGATTTAGGAAGAAAGTTGAAAATACAGGCGGAGAATATGCTGTGAGTGAATTATTCACTTTGAAGCATGTACTATAGTAATTCTTAGATAAATAATGAGACAGACCATGGCTGTATTGACTGTTATGTTTAATTGTGTTGTGAGTGCATATCCCAAACCTCATTTATTATAAACACATTCACATACACTGTGAATAGATTATAGCACATGCACAAAGCACTTTGCTAATTTTCAACCATATCTCTCTGCCTTCCTACACACTAGCAGTATCAAATGGTAGTTGCCATAGCAACAGGCTCACAAGCCACAACAGGGCTTTTGGAAGACAAATACAGATCAGCACAACAGAAACTTTCCCTTTTCAAACATGCCGACAGAAAATAACTTCCCAAGCCACCAGGATTCATAGGATTTGTTCTGTCCATTTGTTGTCAATGCACTATATAATGTGTCACAAACACAAACTACTTACATTAGGTTTTATACAAACATTATAATTATTATTAATTCACTTTTACTTAAATTGTACACAGCCATTTGTGCTTTGAGACAAAACAACAAATGATATGTGCTCAGCTACTAAAGCCAGAAAAGCATTTTATATATATATATATATATATATATATATATATATATAATTTACTTTGCCAAAGTATTGCAAGACAATATTACAGACTGCTAATAGTAGGTCTGAAAATTAAAAAATAAGCATATAATAGGCCAAAAAAACACCCTGTCCCCTCATCTAACTGTTTCAATTATATTTCCACATTTCCCTTCAGTGTCCATGCGGCGCCATCGAGGCTGGTCACCAAGTGTGAAACTAAAAACTTGACACAGCCTCTGCAAATGGTGAAGTGTGATTTTTACAGTTTGAAGGAGCCAAGACTGTCCACTGCACATGAACACTCTAATGAATTAGTTATTAAGTAGAACAATAGTGAAGGAGGAACATTTTCATCTCTCTTGCTTGCTCTGTGTTCTCGGAGTACTTCAGATGATCTGATCTAAATCACATTTTGTTCAGTTCAATATGCACTCTTCATAACTATGACTATTATAAAATTAAAACTTCTATTTCTACTTTGCTCATAACTTTTTGTGCAACTACATTTGTCGTCAGTGCACAGAGCAGAGACTAGAGAAGGGAAATGGGGAATGACATAAAACAAAGGTCACACAAACTAATGTTCTCCATAAACAGTGTGTTTAGCCTTTAGCTCAGCTACTATTTGTCAGTGTAAATATCACCCTGACTACTTTGATCCTCTTTTCAAATTCCATCACCAAAATAACATTAAAGCCTGAGACTTGCAGATTGTGATTTACTTGAGGAAAAAATGTAAAAAATAAAAATAAAAATAAGTACCTGATCATTTGCTGGCAGACAGTCAAAACATGTCTTAACTTTTTTTTTTTTTAACTTCTTCAGCACCAAGCTTTGTGAACAGCAGTGTGTTGTGAGTCACCTGAATATATTCTGTCACCCCAAAATATCTCTGGCAGATCAGAAAACCGTCAAATTGAGTGGTTGAGGAAGAAACACAACGATAGCTGGTTGTAGTTTTTACGTAGCGTGTTTTATTTTATGTGTTCTGTCATTTCATCATTATAACTGTAGGGCCTAAGTTAATACTGGAAAAGCACAAGTTTGGTGTAGCCATGTTCATCTTATGTGCATCAGAGGGATCTCTTGCAGTGATGGTGCATGCATTTTCAATCCACTGGCACTTTGGTAACATGATAGAATTAAAAAAAAACTCTTAACAAGTACAGTGGCTATGCGCCTGGCACGGCCTTGCGCCTCTGAAGCGCTTTCATTCCGCTGCAAATTTGTGTTTGCCTTTCAATGTAATCCCATCTGTGGAGACAGTCACTCACAGAAGCAGAGAACAGGAACAAACATAACACTTCTCTCCATCTGTGACCTCCCAGCTCCTTATCCTCGCTCTGAATGCCATGCAACAATGTCGAAGAGCAGCAGAGAGGAGAGAGACTGCCTCGCTATTCAGGTACACACTGATGGTACACAAGCTCAAGGATTGTAGATTCAATTCTCCGAACAAAGGTGTGAGAAAGGCTACAAACTCACTTGCGAGATATTTCGATGTGAACATGAAATTGTTAAGAATGATAAAGATTAAACTGAAAATCTGATTAGTTAAATCAGTCTAGCAAAGTGATGTCCCTGATAGTTAAGACATCCTATCCTAGTCAGAAATCATTAGAAAGGTACCATAATAAAAACAACAGAAGCCAGACCATATCCGGTGTTAAATTCTTTTTTCCTTAAGCTATTTCATGAGATGGTGCAGTGCAGATCATCTGAAACATGATCAGCTTTAAAAGGTAAGGTTACAGCTGTTATATGTTTTTGTTATTCTTTATGGTAAGAGATGTATAAACCTGTCACTCTATTCCCCACCACTTTTTCTGGAGTTAGGGTATTCAGTTTTTTTTGAAAGCCCACTCCAAATAACAATAAATATACCTCTGTACACTAAACACACCTGTGGAGACATGTAACATACACTTCATCATCAGTTGATAAATCAGTGAGCAAAAGAGACATTTTGACATTTGAGGACAGTTTGCTTTATTTTTGCTTGTCAAGTTTGTCATGGATCACGCAACAGCTGCTGTGGGATATTTGCAGTTTCATAGATTTCACCCAAAGCCTGCTTCAGAGTCAAGAGTCAGAGTATAATAAAAGTTTGAAATATTAATAAATGTATGCACTCGAAGACAACAAAAAGAATTTTAGACAAGACTCTTTGACTTGTGAGTCTGCTTAGTGCACACGTCCCTGCTGACTGAGCTGCTCTGGGCATGCTGCATGATGTATATGGTGAAGGAAAGAGAGCTGAAAATATCTACTGTAATGTGGCTCAATACAGCAAATGTGTAAATAAGGCTTTACACTGAGCATACTTGTTTATTTATTCATGAACATTCAATCAGATTCAACCATTTCTCAGAAACTATTCCCACAGAAACAAACTGTATTTTTACACACAGTAGATGAGAATAGGCTTGTGGAAACATTTTTCATTGTTTTGTGAGTTGAGAAACACAGACTACCTTTTGTTAGATACAAATATTTGGGGTATTATTTATTTCTTTTATAAATAACATAAACAAAATGATCTTAATATTCTTTTTACTTTTTAATGTACCAAAGATATCCATAATAGGTCATTAAGGTAACAAATACAAGTCTTGATAGTGTGATAAAAATGTCAACAGGCTGAGAATTCATCTGAAAGTATTAAGTGTTGTCTTGTTATTTCACTTTGTACCACTAGATGGAGTTGTGAGTTACTGCAGACATCAAAGGACAGGTCTAACTTGTAAACAGTAGATTACAGTTGAAGAAAATGGCTAAATGGCAGTATCCCGATCCTATCCACTAGTATGCAATGATGTGCAATGAACTAAGATATAATGATTAAAAAAAAACACAAACATATTTTTTACAGTCTATAAAAGCCCTTTTGCCTGTAGGTCCTAAACCACTGGCTTACCCAGTCCAGCCCAGTCCAGTTTTAGGTGATCCCAAAGCACATGCTGCCTCTATACTGAATACGGAAAATACTAAAAATTAAAACTGACTTCATTCTAACTCCAGTTCCACTTTTTTTTTGTTTTTTTTTTAATGCCAGCGCACTCATACATCAACTCAAGTTAATCTGAACACAGCATTACAAAGCAAACCTTTCACTCAATTTAAGAATAAAGGAGAAATCTTTTTAGTTGCACAAATACTTTATAACAAATGTAACTAATACATCAAATGCTAGACACACAGCTTTGAAATAAGTGTGCCGTTGAGGCTTTGGCCGAGTGAGCTAACATGGTTGGGACAACAGCACAATGACTAGGTAGGGCCATTGTCAATTCACTCTTTACACCAAAGGTGTTGGTTCAAAGTTCACCAATTTAAAGGGTGCACAAGTCTAAAGTTATTTATCGTCAAGATTTCAAGAATAACATAAAATAACAGACAGAAGCAAACATTTAATCTGTTGAAACACTTTATAGACAATAGCATACAGGTCCCCATTTATTAGTCCAAACTACTGACTCTTTAGTAGTGCATAGAAAGCATACTCTGTAGTATTTTTTTTTATTCAAATAAACACTTAAACAGAGGTAATCACTCAATTGCCACACATTTGGTCATGTAATACAATGCCCTGTGAAATCTGCTTTTTGTTCCTACTTTGTCAACATCTACAGAACGTCAGTGAAGGCCAGATCAAAACAGTGGTGGTAGACATGAAGTAGCAACGTGGAAAGGCACAGGGTACATTTATTTAGTAATATTACCCTTACATTCGTACATAATAGTACACTTAAAATGCAGCAAAATGTCAAGTATAACATCGTCCTCTGTAGAAAACATATATGTAAAAAAATGTAAATCAGTGCATTTAAAATGTACAGTTGTTTATTATTTTGGATTTCATTGTACTTGAAACAAAAATCAATGTATTGCCGTGCAGAGTTAAGAGTTGGTAGATAGCTAAATTGAAACAGCAAATATTGCTCTCTTGTGTGCAGCCTCACTGCAGCTATAGCTCAACATGGTACAAAAACCTGCCATGGACGCCCTCTAGTGGTAGACTGTGAGCCTCAGTTTATATGATAATATCAAATCTGAAAAATGATCCTGTTTGTTGCTTACATTCAGTTATGCATTTGATATAAACTGATACCCCTCCACATTCTTAATAGTAAAAAAAAATAAAATTGTACTATCCCTTTTTTGCCATCATTGAAAGGTACAAAACTGTATTGAAAGAAAAAAAATCCAGATTTAAAAGAATTTAGTGATATTTTGAAAAGTTTTCTGGATTAAACTGTAATATTAATGAGTATACACGTAAAATATTTTGAGATTACAGTAAAATACAATAACGTAGCACATGTCATGGCGTGTATTTCATTGACATGCAATACGCCTGTTAATGAACTAAAGTTCTAGTGTGACATGCAATGCATTTTCAGCTGATTTAACAATTGCTCACTTGAAAGTATAATGAAAAAATAGTATGAGTATTATATTAATGTAAACGTCAAGCCAAGATGTATAACCTCACGTTATCCGTATTAATGCTAACAGCCACTGACTGTACCTCAGTCATCCCCCTAAGAAAACCTATTCAGCCTACCGCTTTTCATCCTAATATTATGGCTTTATTCCAATAATGTGACGAGTTTTGATTCGCTATAACTTGTAATATCTGGATTTTTTTCTTTCATACATGTTTAACCTTTCCTAAGTATCAACACATGCACACCTCTATTTACACACATGACAGGAAGAAAAAGCACACCCCTTACATTCATCTAGACCACTACACACTTGTGTAAAAGATGTACCTTGTTTGCAACAAATAAAATGTAGCCACAGGATTGGAAACTTCCAGTGTAAATTCACCTAAAGTCAGAAACTGTCTGCAGCAAAACAAATCTTCCTGTAAAGAATCAATAAGAGTGTCTTTAGCACATAAAAGCATTACGCCCATTGCCCATGTCCCCATACTGAGGCCCAAAAGCCTCAGCTTGCACTGTGCCTGTCGGAGTCCAAGTCTGAGTCCTCGGCTTCATCTGCAGATCCCGTCATGGAAGGATAAGGCCTTGGTTGGTCAAGGTTGACATAAGTAACCTTCAGATTGATGTAGTGCTCTCCTTCCAAACAAGAAAGGATTTGTTTTATGTCTTTGACGAGGCTGTGGAAGGTAGGCCTCTGCTCGGGCTCTGGGTCCCAACACATCAGCATGATGGAATAACTGAAATAAACAGGTATTACAGTCCAGGCTTTAGATTTGTTAAAAACCACAGCACACACAGTTAAAATCTTCTCTCACACTACCTTCCCCTCTCTGTCACTCATACCTGAGTGAGTTTCCACATACTTATGTTCTCTGTTCCAACTGCTTCTCTGACTCAGAGGTGGGTGTCTCTTTGTTAAACTGTAAACTTGTAAAGTAATCGACTCTGTCCTGTCTCTTTTTTCTCTCCTCTGCTCTCTAACCCTGGCTGATCGGCAGAGGATTTTGACCCCAATAAAGGCAGTTATTATCTTTACACAGTCACCAAGCATTTGTCCAAGGAGTGTCAACTGTATAAGAGCTGAATGTAACAATTGAGAAACATCATTCATCATCATTTATACTTACAGAGTATCCGGGCAGAACTGAGGCTGAGGAAGCCGGCGTCCCTTCATCAAGTAGTGAGTGATGTCATAGGGGTCCACATCTGGATAAGGGCTGGCTCCTCTGGTCATTAGTTCCCACATCAGAATACCATATGACCACTGCAACACAAGGGCAGCTTGTGATTTTGATTTTCGTGTGATAGCTTGTAAATATGTAAAAAGTATGAAGTGCACTCACCACATCAGACTTGGTTGTAAACTTCTGTGTCTGCAAACTTTCAATGGCCATCCACTTGACTGGTAACTTTACCCTTTTGTGATCTTGAATGCTGTAGTATTCCTTGTCATAAATGTCCCTTGCCATGCCAAAGTCAGCCACTTTAACTGTGAATGTTTCATCCAACCTTATACAAAATCATATATCAACAAAGCATATATTTTAGCAAATTCCTAATCAGCCACAAACACACCATTGCATTTGCCAATTTGGTTCTCAAACATAATAAAACATTATTATTAAGTATGACATGTATGATTCCCACTCACATGCAGTTGCGTGCAGCCAGGTCTCTATGAACAAATTTCTTTTGAGCTAAATACTCCATGCCCTTTGCCACCTGTAGCCCAAAGCCAATGAGATCTTTCACTGTTGGATTCTATAGAGCATAAAGGCAGGTCATATAAACACCCAGTCACCTTTGCTTAAATTGCAAAGTCATATTACATAGTTTGTAATTCACCCTTTTCTCTGAGCGGATGAAATGACGGACATCGCCATGCTTCATATACGGCAGCACTACCAGAGGGAGCCCTTCCTTGGGCAGCATGATACCCAGTAAAGACAGGATGTTGGGGTGATGGAAGGCTTTCATGATTATTCCTTCCCGTAAGAATTGATCCACTTCTCTTAAATCAGTGATTCCTAATAAGACAGCACATACCGTTAAACAGACAGGTCTGAGTGCAAGGATGCCTTTAGTATAATGGCTAGAATATTATGGATACATACTGTTTAGTGATTTCACAGCACAGTGGGTTTCTTGTTTGTTGCTGTCTATCAAATATCCATGATAAACTGTGCCAAAGTGTCCTGCATATAAAAAGTGCTGTAAATGATCTGATTATTCAGTATTTTTACTGAAGGTGTTAAGAAAAGGCAATTCAATGTACCTTTGCCAATAATCTGGCTTGTCTCAACTCTGAGCATCTCAGCAGGAATCAGCACATCTTTGACCTCTTCGAGGAGTTCAGCGCTCAGACTGACCATTGAGATGTTGTCTCTTTGCATTAAAGGAACAGCCAGATGATCATAGCTGGCAGCATATAATAAACCTTGGAATGCCATTCCTCCTGAACTTGATGTTTGACTGGACAGATCTACTGAAGCACGAAGGAGGACACACAACAGAGAAAGAGAGACACACTGTTATTAAATAGATAAAAAGTTCAAATTCCTAAGGAGAAATAGCATATCAAGGACAAGAACTCAAATAAAAATAGTTTCAAAGGTAGGCAGGGTATAGATTTATAAATAAGATTAAGTTACATTTTTTTACCTCGTCTGTAGTCACCTGTTGGAGAAAAATCCAAATTGCTGCCCATGCGGCTCTGGGAAAGCATTGTTGACAAACGACTCTCTATGTTGGCTAAAGTTACACAAAGAATACACAAAATGCAAACCATAATATCAATAAATGCAACAAATTAGAAAATACAAATAAATGCAATTTTTACACACGATCAGTAATATCATACCTCTCTTTTTGTTCCTCAAATGGATCATCACAATCAGTGCAAGGCCAGCACCTATGACTAACGCTGCAATGATGCCCAGCACAACACCTGCAATAACTGTGCTGTTGTCGCCATCATTGAGAAGCACAGTGCCTACATTATAATCCTCCCCATTTACAAACACCTACATTGGGATATGGTTGTAAAAAATGTGTTATTGACATTACATTATTAAAATTCAGAAAGCAGGATCATTTAAAAGTTCTCACATTGACGGGCAAGCCTTCGGAGGGAATGACGAGGTGTTTGGGAATCCTACACGTCAGCTCATTTGACAAAACCTGGGCATTGCAGTTCACACCCCCAATTGTCATTATGATTTTCATACATGAGTTCAGCTTGTGATGCTGGTGTTCATGCAAAAGGGGTAAAAGTTTTTAATAATGTGAAATGATAATTATATTGAAGTGAATGTGTGTGTATTCTTACATGTAGGGAAACCTCGGTGTCTCCTGGCTTTAGCAGTAACACGTGGTCGTCATTTTCAAAAGGAATGACTTTGGCATCTGGGTGATAGTCGAAGCGCCCGTTCCAATGGTTACTTTTTCCATCCATGTGAATTGAAATGACTCCTGAGTCAGACCTCTCCTCATACAAGTCTAACAAATCTTCTGGGAAAACTGGAGCCCTGCATTCCATAAGAGTGGCATTTGCCACACCCTCGCAGACCTTAAATACAACCAGCACAAAAATAATCAGACTAATGCAAATGTAAGAGTAAGTATTTCATAAATTCAAGTCAAAAGTAAAATTTACTTGTTTAATAGGAAAGGATTTTTGCAGATGATGATTTTTAGAAGTGTACTGAACAACAGTTTTGTGGGCGGAGTTAAGGTTCTGACCCACGATCCACAGTTTGGAGCCACTGTCAAAATGGACACTTTTAATAAAGCAGCCTCTTGATGCATTAATATTAAAGTATTAAAGTTACTTGCAATGGTCCAAACCCTACCTTTTAAAACTGCAGTGAGGATGTAATGAGGTTATTTTCGGATCTGTCTTGTAGTAAAACTGCTTTGAGCTGTTTACTTTGTAATTATCAATGAGCATGTATACAGGGACTTCTCTAACAGTCGAGGCAGCTGCTGTGTTGCACACAATGAAAGACGTGGCATCATTTTCATCAGATGCACTGAAAAGAAGCAGACATAACAGAAGTGCCTTAAGTTTTTTTGTTTGTTGATTTCATTATGAAACTTTATTGTTTACCTTTGAATGGCACAAGTTTTGTCTCCAATGAAGACATCCCTTTTGATCCCACAGTTCAGATATCTGCCTGTTAGCGTAACCAGTGTTCCTCCAAACACAGGCCCATAATCTGGTGTGACTTTAGCTATAGTTGGCACCTGATTTGAAGTGCAAAAACAGCATGATTTCTCTAAACAGACACATTACCAACAGATAATTTGATATTATTTAATGTTAAATGTTGTTCTCACCACAAAAGATAAGCCATATATTTGAGCTTTGCCTTCAATAGCGTAGCGGCTCTGCACAGACCCCTTACGCACTTCTAGACTAATGTTTAGATTATTCTGTGGACTTTGTTTGTGGATCTTGCATACCAGTCTGTTTTATGGAGCAAAAGGATGTGAATGACTCAAAAGAATACAATTACAGTTACTTTGTATGGTTTTTAAGTAAAGTAAAAAAAGACATCAAACTCTGCCATCAGAAGACAATTTGAACTGTGAGGGCTGAGTTTTACAGCGTCTGAAAGTGATTATTTTATTTGCATGCACAATACTCACACTTGGCTATTGCTCTTTGCAGGCAGGACTGTGCAGGAGCTGTCAGAACCCACAGTGACAATGTGTGTTTTGTCACTGATCATCACAGGCTGCAGAACAGACTGGAAGTCCCATCCACACAGTGTCAATTCAGTTTCACCACTGGCAGGTGCAACTTTTGGGTAAAACTGTAGTTAAAAAAAAGAAATACTATCTTTCCCATTGTGATATATGTTGATACATATTATATTTTAATTAGATCTGATTGGATGTACCTCTGTAATGATAGGTGGGCAAGAGTCTTTGGTCCATTGTGAGGTACACTCATGCTGTCTTGAACAGACTCCTGAACACCAGCCACAGCTCATAAATAAAGGAGCCATTAAACACTTGGAACATGTCATGAAATGTGCACAACCTGGTCCGGCAGTAGGCACTTTGAACATCTATGTGGGCAGATACCACAGACAGTTTAAAATGATATCAATTTCATAAGATAATATAAAATAACTTTATCACTTTGAGTAGAAAGGCATACAGATGCTGTCTTTAAAGAATATAAAAAATGCACCTTGTTTCCAACTACAAAAAGAAGAGAATTCTCTGCAACAGCTGCAGTCCTAGAGACTTGGGCCTCTCCAAGAGAGTAGTTTGCATAAACTGTGGGGCTGGTCAATGTCAGAATCATCTAATACACAAACACAGAGTTGATCTGCATGTGAGTAACATACACTGCTCCTAAATGCAAGTCATGCAAAGAATTTAAGACATAAGAGCAAGGATAAAAATGAAATGAGTACATAATCCCTCCTTCTTACCTGCAGTATTCTGCCATTTGATGTGCCAAAGTGTCCTAGTGTGTGTGGTTCATGTATAGTGACAAGGACAGAAGTGAACAGGACATCTCTCATCTCACTGTTAAACACGTCTAGTCTGTAAAATGGCTGGGAGACCATTGTAGGCATGGTAGTGCAGGTATTGTTAGAGTCCTGTACAAAAAAGAGCAAAAACACAGATTCAATAAATCTTGTAGACTTGTCTGTTTTACATTTTACTACATCCGTCAGCAAGATGTTCCTGCACTTAAAATTGTAACTCATTTACAACGGAAGTACTGGCCTCCAACATGCTGAGAAGAACAAGGTTATAAAGCAGTAGTGACTCTAGGTTCATAGGGTTTTCTTGGAAATCCCTGTCTTAATATCACAATCTTTCCGAGGGTAAAAAAGCTTTCTTATACTATAACATAAAATGGACTTGTGCTTTACAAAATATGACTCACAACTCTTAAAATGAAGATATTACACAAAAATCAGGAAGCGGTAAAGTAAAGGTAAACATTCCACGGCAAAGTCATTTAGTTAGTGTGTCCTGTGACTCCTGTTTGAGCATGCCCCGGTCCGTCTCCCACAGTCTGAGGCACTTCAATTCATTTGATCTTTAAGTTCACTTTAAATTGTTTAACCAAAAAAGAAATATTGTTTTATGCAGGTTAAGGGTTACTGGATGACACACCTGACTTCCTGAATATTCTTTGTGGTTCCTGCTCTGATATGGTTTTATTACTCAAGCAGAGTCTATCACAACCCCCCCTCTTTAAATTCCACAGTTTTATCAGTAGGATTTATTACTCGTGTTTGCTCTCACACATTCCTCTGTGTACTGACGATTCTAAGAGCTCAAAGGACACAGACTATGTAGCCTACTCAGTTCAAGGAAAAGGCCACACCTCTATTATTTTGTAAAAGCCTGATGTTAATGCCAAAATTATTGAAAGTGTTTAGATATATAAAGTGTGGCGAAACTTTGTTCAGTTTCCACTCTACATATCATTTGATCTTTGCCAGAAGCAAATCTTTCCTTTATTTCAGAGAGCAAGAATGAAACTAAGAGAGATATTGTGGGGCAACATACAGGTCACTCTATGACTCATCTGCCCCTCCCTGTTCTACGTCTTCCTCTCTTAAACACTCACACACACCTGCACACACACTTTTCAGAGACGCTTTGTGTTTACTATAATACGTACAATAAAATACTATAAAAAGTTTTTTGTCTTGATACAATAAAAATGTTGATGGCAGGGAACTCAGTTACACCACTTTGCATAGTTTAATTTGCTCTAATCATAAACAGATATAGAAAAACCTACTCACTTCATGTGGGCAGCTTTCACATGGCTGGAAATAACACAGTCCCCTGGACAGCTGCTCAGTACCAGCAGAGCAGCAGGACTCCACACCTTCCTCAATAGCTTGGTTCACTTGTTTCAAAGAGAAGACGCAAAGGGCTGAGTCTCTTTGCGGTTTTCCAAGCTCATTGACTGGTGTGAAAACCCCATAAAGTACTTTTTCTCTCTCATCTAATCCCAGTTCATTAGCCAAGTCCTTTCCTGCTTGGCCATAGTAGGCTGCCTGAAGTCCATTATACACAATATCCCTTGGACTCTCTCTGCGTCTCCTCCTGCGTTTAGGGTCATAGCGACATTCAAGGACCACCTCTCGGTACATCCACACCTCTGAAATACCGATCGGCAGACGTCCAAGATGAGTCTGGAAAGCGGAGTTGCTTTTAAAAGGATTTTCCCTTTGCAGTGACAGAAAATAGACAAACTCTTCAGTGGCAAAGCTGTAAATGTAGTCAATATGATAATAGTGTCTGAGATTGGGGAGCACTGTCAGTCCGTTCATAACCAAATGAAACCCATCTTCAGTAGCGAGGGGCCTCAGCACTGACACTGACCTCCTCGGATACCGTTCAGTCACCTTGTCATTGACAGAAGTTGCTACAAAGAAATATTGTGTTGCTGCCTGTTGAACAATAGTGACTTGAGTACCAAGTGGGCTGGCAACACAGTCAGGACACTTAAATGGAGAGTTCTGCGATTTTTTGTAGAAACACAAAGGCTCAGGCTGCGGTTGGCTGTAATCGATAATGTAACAGATCCCATGCTGCGTGCTCCCACAAACGTACACGTAGGGAAAGAGATGTCCATCAGGATCCAGGAGCAGAACCTCATTATCTGTATCCACTGGATCATCTGGAACTGACTCTATGTCACATAAATGGCAGGTTTCACACTCAGGACTGCCAACAGGCCCAGTTTTTACCTCCCATTTTTTCTTTAAGTTGTCATCAACAGCCTCAATGACATTCTGGGATGCAACATACAGCTCCTTATCTTTGATGTTTACAACAAGGTTTTGTATGGGTTTTTCTGTTTGGAAGTAGGGGAGGTAGGGATAAGTAACGTTGAAATTCACCAGGATGCGTCCAGTGGAAGGACATCTGTGCTGTCCCAAGGCACTCTGCGTCTGTATCCAAATGCATACTGACAGCAAGGCGGCCCACTTGACCATCTCCACACCAGCCTCCGTGGGTTTGTGTGTGTTACCTACAAGAAACTTTCCTCAGAGAGAACATTCTGGAGAATCAGCCGGAGCTCTGTGGCGGAAAACACAACATGATGGATCAGATTAATGTCAGGGAAAAAAACTCTTAGCCTATGTTTCTGATTTTTGAAGTAAATAATGTAGCCTGTTTTGGTCTGTGCAAGTAAAAGTGTAGGCCTAAGTTGCGGCTTAAAAGCTTATAGAAATAATTTGATTGAGAACAGCAAAATCTAAGGGCAGGACAGGACCTGCTGCAGCATGTGGCGTAACTATGGAAGTGGGCTACATAGAGACTGTGGAAGCACTAAGTAAACACAACAATACAAGTCTCATATTGAGCCATGCTGTATAATAAAACAGTTTTAAAGGTAAGTTATAATATATCTTATGGTGAATAAAAGTTACAGAAACAAGAGTAAAGTCGTTTTTTGTTTGTTTACAGTGCAGTAGCCTACTCCTCTGTCATTCATAAACATAAAGCGAATAGTAACCTTTATCTCCTTATTAAAATCAGACTAAAGCTCATTTAACACTTAAATCGCTAAAACGGTGATGTGTTTCTGAATAAAAGGCCTGTGTTGGGCTGCGTCCGTGTATTTTCAGTCAATGACACGGAGCAGAGGACTCACCTGAAGCGCGCTGAAACACTCCCACTGACACAGATTACACAGTGACACGCAACTCTCAGCACCGGAGTTAAAAACCACGGTTTGGCTGAAAACCGGATGCCACTTATTATGCACCTTCACAATAAAATGTTGATTGTTCCATTGTTATTATCATCGTTATTGTTGTGTCTATGAAAGAGAGTTTTCTGTGTCAGAGAACTATAAAATGGTTTTGAGGCTAAAGATATTTGTTATTCCGGGACTATGTGTTTTACGGTAAAATTAATTTGCTTAAAATATTGACATTAACATTTGTAATGTGGGGTGCTTGTTTTATTTTGACACCGGAAGTTGTATTTATTTACTGTCTCATGACTGTGCTGTCCTGTCATTTGAGCCGCGCCTTCAACAAGGAAGTTTAGAGAAGTTGCGAAATTTGACCGCCCAAAAATATCTCAGTGGTTTGTGTGGTTTTAAGTTGCAAAGGATATATTATACCAACTTAACATCGTCACCTGTCAGAAACCTTATTTTCATTTGTCCTGTTTTTCAAGAAATTCCCTACCTTTCCTTGGAAGTTCTGCTAAAAGTGCATCACTCTCAACCTGCAGCTATTAGCTGTCAAGAAATTATGAGAGGAATGTCCAGAGAGTGTAGCCTTAAATCTACAGATGTAATAACTTATGTTTTAGACAAGTCCGACCTTTAATAAACTTGGATGGGATGAATAATGTAACACTATGTAACTATGTAACTTTTACCCATGAAACTCAAAGCCACAAAGTCATTTTGGTGGTTCCCAAATATGAACTGTCAAACTAAAATATACAGTTAAAGAAAAAAAAACCATTTATTTATTTATTATTTTATTAGATTTCTTCACAGTTAAATGTTTTCTTGTTTTCTTTTTTAACTGAAAACTTTGATAGATTATTTGAAGTTGAAAAAATACAAAAAACAACAAAAAAACAAGTTTGAAGTTGGAAGATGGTTTCTTGTGAAAATACAACAAATAAAGTAATAAATTTAAATTAACAAAGAGATCTACCAATGTGTCCTCATGCTTGAATGTAGACAGATTTGTTTTAGTTATAGATGACTCTTTGGCTAAATAAGAGGAAGATTTGTTTCAGTGTTGCACAACTGTCGGCTGTGACAACTCAGTGCCCTATGGCGAAGTAGGCAAAGCTGCTAGATCTGCTCAGTGATTAGCAGATGTACATTTCTGAGCAGAGGATTAAAGGTTGTCATTATGTCTCTGTTGTTTTTTGAGTCATTAAATGGCTATTTATGTTTAAACTTTACCTATTTTCTCATGTTTGATGTTTTTGGTAATGTGCTGGGGGGCCAGATGGAAAGCTGTGGAGGGCCTGATGTGGCCCCCGGGCTCAAACAAAAGCTCTACCTAAAGCATTTGTGAGGATGATATGACCAACATTTACCTAAAGTAGTGCAACATCTCTCTGAAAATACACCTTATATAAGATTTTAATTCTGTGCCTTAAGTGTGTTTTTTCAACACACAAAACACAATCCAAGCTTTTGTTGTTACCCATCCATAGCAGACCTGAGCAGATAGATGGATTAAGAGTCAGCTGTTCTTCTGTTTACTCTGGACAACTTACAATGATACATAGACCTATGTATTAATGTTACCTGTATAATTACACAAACAGATGTGTTTTATTTGTAATGTTTCTGGAGATATACACTTATACATTTGCATCTCGCAGAAAACTTTGCTGTTTGTAAACTATTTATAATGATTCAGGTGCCTTTATAAATAAGTGCCTCTCAGAGTCATATCTCAGTGAGTTCATGGTCTGACGATCATACTTCCTCTGCTTCACAGCCGTGAGTCATCTCTCCCAGTGATCACTCCCAGACACTAACGGGACACTTCTTTACTCAACAGTGACTCCTCATTAGACTTCTCTGCAATAAAAAGTCTGTACAAGGATGTAATAGCTGTTGTCAGTCATCAATGATTCAAAATGTGAAAACAGAGATTCTGGGTGGGGCAAACCCGAGATTTGGAAAGACGCAGACTTACCTCTTGAATAAAAAGTGAGAAATTCAGTCGTAATCAAGGGTTGCATTTTTCATCAACCCCACAGCGCCTCCTAGTGGCCAAGAGCTACCTGCACGTCGACAGTTGTTGCACACCAAAGCATCTTCTGAATCGAAAGTGAAATAAAAGCAATGCCGTCACTCCTTGATACATTTCTCTTTGTCATTGGGGTTGTGGTGTTGGTTTGTGTTCAGCTGAAGTGACTTTAAACTTTTGAGTAGGTGCACCATGGCAAACATCGACGAAAGCTTCTACTCTCGCCAACTGTAAGTACACAGCAATTAATAATGCATGTGTTACTTTGATTTGGGTAGGTTTTCATTTTACAGCGCTCCACATATGCTTTCTCTCGTTCCTACTGTAGGTATGTTCTGGGTCATGAAGCCATGCACAGGATGGGCAGTGCCAGTGTTCTGATTGCTGGGATGCATGGTCTGGGAGTGGAAATAGCCAAAAATGTGATTCTGTCTGGGGTCAAATCTGTCACTATTCAAGATGAAGGACTGACTCAGTGGACCGACCTTTCCTCTCAGGTACTGTCACAACCAAGGCATAAAATACAATTAAAAATTTTAATATTAAAATAGATTTTGGGTTTAAGTCTTGGGCAGTTGGCAGCAAGTAAGAAAAGCAAAAGAGTGCTAACTACAATAATAATATGGATTTGTAGCAGTGCCATTAAGCATTACATTTAAAAGTAGCTACAGAAGCTTTAATTTTTTTTGTGTGTGTGTTTTTTCTTTTTTTTGTTTTTTGTTTTGCTTCCTTATGTTGTGAACAAATGATATGTCACTGTTTCAGTGTAAATAGTTTCACTTTCCTTCTTAATAGGTAAACTGGATTAGCTTGTAAACACTTCCAGCATAATCAATCAGTGAAGAGACACTATGCTAATGCGATATCTGTGATTCCATCAGTTTTTCCTCAATGAGTCCCATATTGGTCAGAACCGAGCCACATGTTCGCTGCAGCAGCTGAGTGCCTTAAACCCGCATGTTCAAGTCACTGCCCACACTGGACCACTTTCTCAAGAGCTGCTGCTGCAATTCCAAGTAAAACACACACTAGAACCAACACTGAAACATGTCCTCGATATGTCTTCAAAAGCAGATCATTGTTTGTTTGATATTGCAGGTGGTAGTCCTCACTGATTCCTTTTTGGACGACCAGAAGCGCTTTGGGGACTTCTGCCATGTACATAGAATTAATTATATTGTCGCAGATACCAAAGGACTCTGTGGGTAAGAAGGAAACACACACACGATTGATTTTATTTAGGTGTTAAAGGTGTCAAAGCCTTGTTTTTTTCTGTGTAGCCAGTTGTTCTGTGACTTTGGGGAGGTTTTTGAAGTGTTGGACCAGGATGGAGAGACGCCTGAATCTGCATTGATTCAAAGTATCTCAAAGGTATTAATCCATACTCTCTGGGCTTTTCTTTATTCTCTTTTTCTTTGAGGAGAAAATAAAACTGCTCAGTTACTGTAAATGAAGGTGTTGTTTTTACATTAGGGAAATCCCGGAGTGGTGATCTGCACAGACGACCGGAAGCATGTGTTTCAAGATGGGTGTCAGGTTATCTTTTCTGAAATACAAGGGATGACAGAGCTTAACAGCCAAGCCCCAGTGGAAATCAAAGTTCGAGGTTAATATTTTTCTAATTTTTTAGTTCTTACAATAGCCGCATACATTTTGATACACCTTTAATACATTATACCAGGCGCCTATTCATTCAGCATTGGAGACACTTCTGCCTTTTCTAAGTATGAACGTGGTGGCATTGTGACTGAAGTTAAACAACCCTGCACTATCAATTTTGTAAGTATCAACATTATTAAATGAATTTTCCACTGGGTAATAAACTTAATAAACAACATTCCTTTCAGAAACCATTGAGCGAGACTTTGCAGGACCATGAGCTACTGATAACAAACGATTATGGGAAAATAAACAGGCATAAGACTTTGCATCTGGCCTTTCAAGCACTGCACAGCTTTGTGAAAAATGAAAAGCGACTTCCGCGCCCTCACTGTGAGGTGAGCAGTTAGTTACTACTAGATCAGTCAGATATTGTCATTTCAGTATGATGAGCTGTTACTTTAAACAGAATTGTCTTGTTATTATTATTATTATTATTGTCATTTGCAATCATATCCCCAGTCTGATGCAGAAATGATTGTGGAAACTGTGAGAAAACTAAATGAAGTCACAAAACTAGAACAACTGGATGAAACTGCGGTGAAAAGGTTTTCATACACTGCCCAAGGTGATTTGGCTCCAATCAATGCTTTCATTGGAGGCCTGGCTGCTCAGGAAGTTATTAAGGTATCACATTGCAATTACAGTACAGCACATTACAAGTAGTTCCATAGATTTACTTAGAGAGATGCCTATGCCTGAATATAATTGACTTTTTGTCAGGCTTGCAGTAGGAAATTTACACCTCTAAAACAGTGGTTCTACTTTGATGCACTGGAGTGTCTTCCAGAAGAGGAAGGCCAAGTGGAGGAATGCACATTTTCATTAGTATGTTGACACATTAAAATAAAAGATATATATGTATATAAGTCATCTTCATCCTAAAATGTTAATGTCTTGTCTGTGGCAGAAGGGCTCCAGGTATGATGGGCAGATTGCTGTGTTTGGATCAGAAGTCCAGGAGAAGTTGGGGAAGCAGAAGTATTTCCTGGTGAGGACAGCAGGGGGCCCCCTCTACTTTGTTAAAAACAGAACTCTCTTGTGTCTTTCACTTTGATGTGGTGTGGTGTTAATGATGGCACATGCAGGAAACGGCTGTGATTCAGGGGGTATTTCCTGACTGTGTTGACCTCTTGGTGTACAGGGGCCATTAAAAAACACCAAGCCCTTTCCCTGTTTCCTTTGAAAGTATTATCTTTACTGATGACTGTGTGTTTTTTTTTTACACTTGCACGCTGCATAAATAACCAAGAGACAGTAAATGCTTTGTTTTTGCTATTTGCACTTGTGTTTTTAAGGTTGGAGCTGGTGCTATTGGGTGTGAGCTTCTGAAAAACTTTGCCCTTATTGGACTTGGTGCTGGAGAAGAAGGGCATATCACTGTAACAGACATGGACTTCATAGAGAGATCCAACTTAAATCGTCAGTTCCTGTTCAGATCTCAAGATATCGGGGTGAGAAAACTACCAAAAAGAAAATCGCTCAACGCTTCCTGTTTAAACTCTTTAAGTGGATGGGGTCAGAGTTCTGCACTAATGGCACATGTCAGGCTCAGCACAGTCAAGTAACACGCTGTTTACTTCAGAGAGGGTTTGCAAAATGTGCAGTTAGTCGTTAGATAATAAATCAAACTAACAACATAACAAAAAACCATAACAAAATCCGTGTATATACATTTTATTCAAGTATATTATATCATTCACATTCAGAAACCCAAATCTGAGGTTGCAGCCAAGGCAGTGAAAGCCATGAATCCACAGATGAACATTACTGCTCACCAGAACTGCTTATCCCCAGAGAGTGAAGAAGTTTACAATCACCACTTCTTCACCGGTCTGGATGGTGCAGCTGCAGCCTTGGACAATGTGGAAGCTAGTAAGGACGCAACCACGCTCACAAAAATCACAAATTACAATTACAAATGTGATTCAAAGTGTTTTGGAACTGTCGTGTGAAGGAGCGTACTTAGATGGCCGCTGTGTCGAGCACAAGAAACCCCTGCTGGAAGGAGGCACTCTGGGCAGTAAAGGGCACACTCTGGTGGTGGTACCTCACTTCACCGAATCGTATGGACCTGCCAAATCCAGCTCCGTGAAGGAAATCCCACTGTGCACTCTTAAAAACTTCCCTCATCGCATTGAACACACACTGCAGGTAAAGCTGTCTACATCCTCGTTACAGTATTTAAAATCTTTTGCTTATGATGAGTTAAATTGAGCTGTCTTTTAGTGGGCCAGAGACCAGTTTGAGGGACTATTCAAACACACCCCTGAAAATGTGAAAATGTATCGAAGGTAAGAAACGGGCATCAAGTTAATATGTCCCTCTTAAATGAGTAAACTGTCATCCAGTCTGTTGTTAATCTGCACCCACAGTTGTATAGTTTTACAATGCAGTTTAACTCACATTCCAGCAGGACTACAAGCAAAATCCAGCTCATTATTTTGTTTTACTACACAGCAAAACACATGGTTGGCTTTAAGCAATAAAACCCCAATGAAGAACAGTGTTTTTTCATTAAAGTATTCTTTAGTTTGATTCTTTAAATAAGAAGAGGAGTTAACTTTCACCAAAGAGTAAACCAGTGGGATTAATTTTAAATCAAGTTCTGTCAGAGGTTTTTCATTTATTATTATTACTTATGAGACTACTAGTTTTAATTATTCTAGATATATAACACAAAAATCACTACAGAAGATACAATGTCCTAATTTTAGTGTAACAGGATGTTATACATTCTTGTGTCTGTGCTTTGAGCATCGGAGCCCTGTTAATCCAGACAGATTGTGGTGTATGTCTTTGTTTGTTTTGGTGGGATTTGATATAATCCTCCCTATTGTAAAAGACTTAGATACTTTGCTTGATCCTGAATGACACAGACATGGTGCATAGGAGTTCTTTTTTTACATTATAAACTGTATTTTGCACCAGAGTTACTTTATGGAAAAAAAACAAGCCATTTGTTATGTTTTCCTTTGACCGCTCTGTGATGAACTCACTCTACGTTCCTGTTCAGACCTGCTGCATGGTGGAGGAGGATTTCCATTTCATGACATGGTGTAAATCTCTGACGTTGTGCTGCCACATGATTATGACACAAATTGTCCAGTGTTGCGTGTAGACAAGTATACTGACGACAATACTGCATTATTACAACACTTCTCTTCCTTTTGATGACTCCACTCCAGAAAGTGATAGGACTCTCCCTAAAGTCAAAAGCAAGACTACACCCTTATTTCCAAAGCGTTGCCAATTCATCTTCAGCGGTTCTTTATCTATCTCAGAGGTAATTGTTGTTTTTACAGTGATGGAGACTTTGTAAATCGAACTCTTGCTCGTGGAGATGTGGAGGCTTCGCAGGTGTTTGTTGAAGTGTGGAGCAGCTTAGTTGACCAGTCGTCTGGAGGGAGACGTCCGAGCTGCTGGGAGGACTGTGTGCACTGGGCACGATGCAAGTGGGAAACTCTCTTCAACAATGATATCCGCCAGCTTCTGCACTGTTTTCCCTCTGATGAGGTAAAGCACTTATTTGAAGTTCCCAAGTTATACACTCCCCACATTCATTTTTTTACTTTCTTACATTTCAACAACATTTTCTACAGGCTCAAAAGACACAATAGCTGATAAAAATCTGAGACGGTAACTGTGTGAAGCATGCAGACGGAGTGATGTCACATGTTTCTGTCACACCTGGGGGATGAGGGGGCTGTGAAAGAGAGGGGGCTACAGATCAGATCACTTTCAGCACAAAAGACCCCTAATGACCCCAGTCTCTTAGTCTCTCTACTTCAGACAAATTCCTCGTTCCTCTGGGTTTTCTGGCTAAATATTTATTTTGGGCCTAAATGTCAGGCCCTAAAATAACTAGTTTCACGCCACAGAAAATGTCATGGTTTGGTTCCCTTTTTGTTGCTGTTGTTCTCCTTGTCTCTGTCACTCTGTGGTCAGATATTTACAGTTTTATTGTGCTTTTCGATAGTCACTCTCAACCACAGACTTTCAGAGGAACTATGATAACTGGAGTCAGTTAACTGTTTCAGCTCAGCCTGACAACCTGACTATTACTCAACACAACAGCTTCTGTGCGGAAGTAAACATGTGTTTAGTAACTAACAGGAGCACTAACCCATTTCTGGCCAAGAAGTATTGTGACATCTGAGTCCATATTCTTTAAGAAAATAAAAAAATCATGATTCAAAGGACACATACCACTCTTACTCTTGTTATTTTCTTGTGTATATTAATTGAGGCAAAAGTGAAGTTTCTTATTTGGACGTTATAGAGTAGAGATGCTGTGTGTTTGCCCCTGAGCCACCTGAAGCTTGCTGCTGCCTTTTGGCTGCTATTGAAAGCACCCCTGCAGTGACAAGTGGTGCATCACTTGAAGACTCTCTCCTCTGCAACATATGGACCATTTGGTGACATCAAAGCCTTTGGCCTCTTTGTTCCTCTATCAGACATACAAAGTGTGTAGGCTTCACACAGAGGATAACAGTATTAGTCTGGCTGTACCCCGGGAAGGTTCAAAGTAACCTGGTGCCTGTTGTAATGGTTTCTTTAATGACATCTGGCTGTTAATATGATTAGGGATGATTAAGATCCATAAAGATTGTTTTTTTCCAAAGAATATTTTTACAAAAACTCTGAAAAGCCAAGATACACATGTTGATACTTAGCTTCCTGTGATATCTTAGCCTCTGCATCATAAAATGATCTTTTTTGCCTTTGTTTAGCTGACCAGTAATGGGCTGCCTTTCTGGTCTGGATCCAAGAGATGCCCTCACCCACTGATCTTTGACCCCAACAATGTGAGTTATATATTATGCCAAAATCGTGGAATTAATATTGTATCAAAAACAATTTAGAGACCAATGTTGTCACTCCTTGGTTATCTAGTCTCATAGTGGCTCATGTACTGGATTCTTATCAGGGCTGTGACTGCTTATCTGCTCACTACATTTTCCATGGAAACAAAACATATTACTACATTAACCAAAGGGGCAACAAAGTTATTACAACAAATGCACTATATAGAATGGAGCATGATGAATAAAAAAATAGCATTTTTTTACACAGTTGTTGCCCACCCAATTTAAATTATTTTTGTGTCCCTTTCACATTTTCTTGTGAAAGGGACAATTCGCTTTGTTTCTTCAAGATCTGCAGTCATTTTAAAGAATAAACCTTTTTTTCCACAATAGAAAAAAAGCAGAAGACAATTTGCTTTCGTCAGAATATATAAAAAATATGTCATTGTCTGAAAACTGTTTTCTTAAGAAAAAGAATTATCACAACACATACTGAATTTCTTCATGAGTAGAAACTCACTTCAGATCCTTTTTATTGGTAAAGGTATGAGAGATTGTTTTTTGGATAGCGCAGTCCACATATATATGTATAATATAATTTTGATTATGTTTTAGGTCACACATATGGATTATGTGGTGGCAGCTGCTAATCTGTATGGCCAAACCTATGGCATCACCAGTACAAGAGACCGAGCAGCCATAAGAAAGATCTTTGAGAAAGTCACTGTGCCTTCATTTACTCCTGAATTGTCTGTAAAGATTCACCTCACTGATGCAGAGATGGAAGAGGAAAGACAAAGTGATGATGCTGGTGGGTTGTAACTGTCATCCCTTCACTTCATTTAACCCAGAGTCTTTTCCTCACAATGCATGTGTTTGTCACAGATAAAGAAAAACTTGAGGAGCTCAGAGAAAAGTTGTCCTCACCCTCCCATAAAAGCTCAGCACCAGCGATGTTCCCCGTGGACTTTGAGAAGGTAGGACAGGAACACAGTGACACCTCTGTGGCTCCTCAGACAGAGTGGCAGCTGACCCTTAGCAGGGAGCTAAGCTCATATCTATAGAGAGTTCCTAAACATGGCTTCCTTTTAACACTTTTTGGTCTTCAATGACCCAAAACCATGACATCTACCAGACTCAGGAATAAAGGCTTCCTTGTGCCTATACAGAATTTTGTTAAAATATATTCTGAATACAAGAAACCTTCACTGATTATTTTACTTATTCATCCATGTCATCGATAACTCATTTTAGTACAGGTAAAATATGCATGTTCTGTGTGCTGCCTTGAGGAGTTTTTTTATCTGTAATGATAAACAATAACCCTTGTATCTCATGTTAGCATTAGGACCACCCTGGAAAACTGAAAAGCTTTGGAAAGACCCTAATGGAAAAATCACTTTTATTCAGTCTGAATGAGGTCCTGGTAAAAGCATTTGTGTGAGGTAACTCAGGTATATATCAGATGTCATCTTGAGGCTAACACGCACCCCATTCTCCTCATTTGTCCCAAAACTTCATGGCCACACTGTGGATATGAGGAATGTGTGTAGGTGGGTTTTGCAAGCATCAGTTTCCCGGCTTGGAGCGTCTTCACTTGGCCTAAGGCCTCCCCTCAGTGACAGTCACCTTCGCAGCCTTTGTGAAGTAGTGGCAACAGAGCCATGAGCTCACAGCTCACATCCATCACAAATCTTGTGCTGCACACTGTTGCACAGTCTTACATATTAAAGTACATCATCTTTAAAGACACAAACCTGATACACGTTAAATTAGTAGCACTGTTTTACATTGACCTTAGTTATCAAAATGTGATGCAAAATATGATACTTGAAATTCAGCTCTATTTTGCCCTTCTGTTTTATTTTTTTATTTCTCCTCCAGGATGATGATAGTAACTTTCACATGGACTTCATTACTGCTGCTTCAAACTTGAGGGCAGAGAACTATGACATCCCAGCAGTGGATCGACATGAGGTCAATCATTTATCCTCCTTGTCTTTCACTCTATTTTTAATAACAGCAGGTAGATCAAAGAAGACACTGAGTGTTAATAGAAGTAAAAAGACCACAGAGGGCTCCTCCTTCTCCGTCAGGATTGTGTTTTTAGTCTGTACTCCACACACCTGCCCTTAAGCCACAGAAACAGGCGCTCACCTATTCTGCTCCATTGTTGCTGGAGCAGAACTAATCATAGCACTTTACCTGTCGCCTGGGAGGTGACACCTGAGCCTGGCCTTATAGCCACCGCAGACGCACTGCACAAGACAGATGGGCCCCGGGGGGAGGGTCACTGCTGAGTGAGGGACACAAAAGAGGGTTTACTCTGTACAATAATACGTGTGCACGTGTTGCATCTTGTGTAGGAAGCACTCAAAATCCATATTTTTAATCTTTACAACCCCTTAATACTGTTACTATATCAAATCACACTGTTGCAAATCATAGCATATTTCTCCACTCAAAGAAAAAACATTTAGCGCAATATGTCTTATTTTAAATATTTCAAAAATTACTCTTTCTCAGGAATTGTAAAAACTGTTAATGACAACATATAAAAAATGGCTGAATTGCAAACAAAATTAGGCTAATGTGTAGATGCAAGGTTTGTCACTAATAATCTACAATTAAAAATAAGAAAAAATATTTCTGGTTTTTCTGTTTGTTCCCAGAGCAAGCGCATCGCTGGAAGAATCATCCCAGCCATCGCCACCACCACGGCTGCAGTGGCAGGCCTCATGTGTCTGGAGCTGTACAAACTGGTGCAGGGTCACCAGAAGATCTCCTCCTACCGGACCGCTTATATCAACCTGGCCGTGCAGTACTTTGTCTTGTCCCGGCCGAGCAGAGCCAAGCCCTTCACAGTAAGCGCAGCTTTATCAACCCTGCAGTCATTTTTAGATACACTAGTACAATTACTACAGGTCTATAAAGCAGTCTGTTATATGTGAACACACTGTAAATATAATATATAAAGACAACATAAAAGACTCTTACTGTCTGTCTACTTAAGATATAAATCTGTTGAGTCCGTTCTAGCTTTATATCCTTCCTGTGAGGCTGAAGAGCATTAAGGCATGAATGAATGCTCTCAGAGTAAGAGGCCACTGTTCTACATAAAAGACCAGTCTTCTTGGTAAAATCCTCAGGGTTTTGCAGTGTAGGTATAAAAGTGTGGAATGCAAATAGACCCACATCTGCTTCTGAGTTTCCATAAGTTAAATAAATGTAATGTGACTTTAAGGATTTAAATTTAATCTGTTCTATATTTGGTGGTTATTTCAGTGTGGTGGCTTTGTTTTAAAACTTAAATATAAAATGGCTAAACTAGTGTTTGGGTTATAGTTACATTCAGACTGGTGAGAATATCACATTGTGCCCTGTTTCTACAGATGTAACATTATCTTGAAGGATTTAGAATCAGATTTTGGAGTTGCTCTTGCACGATTTCTCTCTCTAGGTTTTGAAGCTCTGACAGACAGAGGTCCCAGGGGTCAGTGTCCTATGGGGCATGAGGGCACATGGGCAGGAGCTGTGAGACACTGTAGCTTTGGTTTTGACTAAGGTTACAGTCAGAAATGCTGCAGCTGCATACACGGCTGCAGTGATGATGGGGGCAGCTGCAACTACTTTCTATCAAAGTACTTACATACTTGTGGCCTGTAAAATTGCTGGCCTAAACACAGCATTGCACAAGCAGCATGGAATGAATGCACTCAGTCATTAATTACAACCAGGCATAATATCTTGCATCACTGCAGCCAGCGGATTTAGTGTATATTCAAGTGTTGAATCATTTAGTCCGAGGCACGGCAGAGCCACATTTTCCAGACCCAGGCTTTCAGTGAGTTTAGGCTTTTGCAGCAAATGCTTTTGAGCTTTACTCTATTCAACCGAGGAGCCAGACCACAGACGGGATAACTCCAGAGAAAAAAAGGCTTTGCAGAAGTACTGCCTCAGCGTTTTAGAGGCAAGGGACAAATCTTAGAGCTGAATTTTGGCACTAGCAAATAAACACACATGTCAAAGACTGTTAAAGATATAACTTAATATTATGACCATATAAATAAAAAGATGATTATCTGTCAAGAATACACTTGTATATGGAGTTGTATGGACACGTGTATTACAATGTACCTACCAACATTAACATTAGCATACGCACTTTATTCTGATCATTTTTGCTTTATTTTTGGCACCAAAGTTTATTTTCCTCATGTAGTTGTAATACATCATTTAAAAAAATCTCTTCTATGCTTTTAATGGTTGGGGCCTCTTCATTTTTTTTACATCTGGGCTAAATTATATATTATTATTTATTTTAGAAATTATGGTATTTTTTAATGATTTCAAATAAGTAATATATATTATGTATTATGAAAAATCATGTTGCTGCAGATTGTGAACATTTTTAGGAGGAGGGCTTAAGTCAGGACTAGACAGACTCGAGGATATAAAAATAGCACTAGGGAAAGTATATATCAGTCTGAGCTTGTCTGCTCAAAGGCCAGAGATCAGAAGTTTTATTGGGCCGCTTTTGAAGCAGCTGCATACGTGCAACTATTAAATCTCACCAATCAGACATGCAGTATCAAGGGCTCTGCTTATTTTAAAAATCACTCAGGACTTTAGTTTTGGGAGATCACTACCAGTTCATAAATATCTAATGACAATAATCTTTCTCACCTCATTTTTGTAGTTTTGGCCCACCCAGCGTTCCAGGTTTATTTGAACCGCTCCTAGAAAACTACTGACACAATTGTGGTTCCAATCTTAACTATAAAACTAAAATAAATGACTGGCCTCCCACAGTCAAAATCCAAATTATTTGCTTTCAAGCATTTTTTTTCCAAAATAGGAACTTCCCCTGGCTTTCCCCTGTTCTTATCCTCTGTATGGACACCAAAAATGTAAACAAATGCAAGGCTGTCCTTGTCAGTTTTCAACACTGAAGTTTTTGTATAATTTTCCTTCCCATGTTTAGTTTTGTTGTTGGAGGGCCAAGGACAGATCAGTGTGAGTTGTGAGGCATACAGAAAGCTCTCTTAAACGTGACAAGGTGTGATTTGTTATAGTTATGTATGTACATTTTCATTTTCTGATGTGTAAAAGTGAATTGTGACCTTTCCATGCACTATATTTCTTCAACACACTAGAGTGGCCTTGAGTTAACCTTATGTGTGCACTGTTTTGGCAGAAAACAAAACTCTCTTTTTAAGATGGTGGCCCAGAGGGTGTGCTCTAACAAAGAAATTCAGACATTTTAAGCGTCTGATTCAGGAGGAACAATGCCGTTTTCCTCCTGGTCACAGAACACTGGACCAGCTCTATATACTCACTAGGGTGCGTGCTACAGGGTGCTTGGGAGTTTGTCCAGTGAGTCCTCATGTGCTCTGAGCTGCCTCTGCGATGTGGGCCCAGATCAGGAAAGATGACATTAAAGGATTTTCCAAGAACAACAAGAGATTAATGAGTGTTGCGCTGCTGCAGCTGTGACTGAGCTGTCACCTCCAAACAAAGGCAGGAGAACACCTCTGAAGACCATGAGGAGGATGTATTGATCTGGGTCTTCAGTCATTCAGTTTTGCAGCAGTGTGCCAAACACCAGTGTATGCTGTGCGTGTGGGCTGTCCGCTGCTTGTGTAACATGCAGTGACTCTCTCTGAACTCTCCTTTAGCTTTGGTCTATTATCTTAAAAACACCCTGATCCTCTCTTCTCCTAATGCTCCCTCTTTTCTCACTTGCCCTTTCAGTTTTTAATTGAATTAGAGAGCGTTAGAGGCACAGCTCCTGATCTTAAAGCAGCCGCTCAAAGGTCAACGTGCAGACTGGTTCTTTGTTAATTGATTGCAGAAATTATGGCTATTCTCTGCTGCCACAGGAAGCAATGTATTGAAACCAGATTTTGTTGTGAGCACCGAGGGTCTGGTGAAAACAAGGAACAGGCAGAAAAGCTCTTGCTCAGCAAAAAAAGTATGCTCTTATGTAGGCATCCACAACAAACCAAAAATCTATTACCTTCCGAACTCGCTAAGAGTGGAAGGAAATTAAACAAACGTGATATTGCTGTTGCATAACACTGCATGCTGTACGTCTCTGATCATAATGATTTAACTGGATTCCCAATAACGTAACTATACTGGCAGTTGCTCTTGTAGGCTTGTATAACTGAAAACCAAACATCTGCCACACAAATAAAGAAGGCTGACAAACAACAATGAGCTGGAGTTACTTCACATGTAGTTAAATCAGAGTTGGACTGTGCCGGTAAAGGAATGGGGTGAACATGATCCGAAGCCCTCAGTTCTCCTCAGGGACCAGTGGCGTGGAGCTGTATTGTTGTAGTGTGTAACTCAAGACGCAGACATGAATAGTGCTCATGGGGTAATGAGTAATCTGTGATCAACGCAGACGGCTTGTGCCCTCTGTTGTTTTGCCGCCTGTGTTTTGTTGGTGGCATTGTGTTGCTCGGACTTACGCTGTTACGTCTGCAGTTGTCTTCACATGTACCGCTTGTCCACAACAACAAAATCATGTCGCTTGCCTTCACATAGGAAGACAACACAATGATAAATAGCTAAGACTTGGACAGAAAGTGTGTGAATGATTAAAAAAATACTCTTAAAGTGTCTGTTGTTTGGTAACATTCAATAGTGGTCATAAATGAATTACAAGAATCAGCCGGTTTTGTTTGTTTACTTGTATGTATCTGAGGCACATCTCTGTCTGGCTCCATGTGCTGGTTATTAGTGGTGTCTTCCTTTATTATTATTATTCTGTCAATAAAATAGTTAAAAGCAAGCAGGAGGCAGGATGAAGCTTATGTCATCTGTTCACATAACAGCCAGAGCAAAATGTGTAATGAACTTTGATGTATATTGTGTAATATGTACATGTATAAAAACAATACAGCTCACCCCCAACAGCTTGAGGAAACAAATTTAGTCTTGTATGTTCACAGTCTGTGCACATACAGCTACTGACTGCTGCTGCACACTATTGCTTTCTGTAATGGAAATACACATAAAATGCCTTTACTGCTCTTAAATACTTTCCAAATGGGCCATATTAATGAGTGTCATGTCATTGTGCTAATGTTGCAGCAGCTCAATGAGGCCTTTGGGAATGAATACGAAGTAATGTGTGGTCATTAACTGTCAGGAAAGTAAGAGAAACATACTCGATCTGCCTCGATTGGTGACTTGAAAAATTAGCCTCGGTCAGTCTCATGACCTCTATCCTTTTACATGTCAGCTTCATTTGTGTCTAAGCCTCAGATAAGCTTAGGGCATATTGACATGTTGACATGAACGGGACATCATTATTGAACAACATATCAATAACCTTTTCCACGGGCCAATACATAGAAGAGTTACATCACTCCACATAGAGTTACAGAGAGCACTCTGATTGCTGAAGAAGCTGATCAATGCTGCAGACAGATGTGTAGCAAATGGCTCACTCTCATTCAAACATGCATTGTATAATTGAGCTAATGTTTATGGATGCTACTCATGCAGCACATACTATTCTTAGTGATGGAGTTGTAGTGAATAGTTTAAAGGGACTGATAGAAGACAGCTGTCAACACAGCTGCTAAGCACATAATGAAGAACAAGTGTTGATTACAAATAAAGCATGGTTCTATTCATTATATTTTATGGTCTGTTGTTGCCACTATCAAACACAGTATTTTGGAGCATAATAATTGATAAGTCATTGCTTTTTGAGCAGCACTAAGACGTTTGCTCTGCAGGCTTCTACTTGCCATGGCCCATTTGTGAGAGGAGTGTTTTATTGACTCATTCCTCCTGCCCCAGGTCATTTTCAGTCAGGTGGAGTGCTGCTATCTCTTCATTTGAAAGACAATCACATTGAGATTCTGTTTACTGCTTTACACTTCAATTGCAGCCTTTCAAAAGCAATGGGCCGCTTTTAGGCTGTGTGTCAAACTCGGCACTCTGTTGAGAAGTGTCTCCTGAGCCCAGACAGCTCCTGTGTCTCAGAACCAGTACTGTATATATCTTCAAAGTGTTTAAGCAGCTTATGTTGCTCAGGCTGATGTGCCTACCTACTTTCAGAGGGCTGAAATGAACAGTTGGAGATCCCAGCCATCTGTTTCTTGATTGCAGCCCAAAGACAGAGATGATCAATAGTGATCAGGTTGCAGATGACACTCCCCCATCTCACAGAGGGCAAATTTTACATGACAGTACTGTTGTCCCACTGGGAGAGGGTCTTACAAGAAAACAACAATCAACAACCACTAACATGTTTCTGACAGTCAACCCATATGGAAATAAAGCTCAAATTCAATGCTTATTAGTGCCAACACACTTATAGCCCTGTTTTGTCAACGTTAAAACTAAATTATTTTATGTATTAAAATGTTTAAAACAACAAAAACTTTCCTACTAACGAAAAAAAGTAACCAGATTGCTAACAAAATAAAGTTAAAGGAAGCTTCAAAAGATTAAGATGAAAATATGATCTAACAGACCGCACAGATCCTACATGTGGCTCCCCTAAAGCCTCCAAAGGAAGAGATCTGCTTTGAAGGAAGGCCCCCAGCCACACGAGGCTGTAAAAATGTTTCCACTGTTGGGACGCTGGCCAACAGAGTGTAGCGTCTGCGGCAGAATCATAGGAGGAGGTTTTCCGACTAAACTATACTAAACCCAGGTTCCTGCCACCAAAAGTCCCCATTGTCTTTAAGAGCAAGATTCGGTTTACAATCATGCTACATCCCTATCAGGCCCACTGCCTGGACTTCCTGTGGTCCACTACCTTCCCATTTTGAGTCTGCAGTTATTTTTGCCCTCCATCAATCATGTGCCTTCATTACCAAGCATGTTTATTGGTTTTCATATCCTGTGTTGTTAACTTCTAACAACATGTGTAGAAATAGTATCCTAAATAAATACATGCATTTTTGGTTTCTCATTTTTTGTTTGCTACAGTTTTTTCAGCCTAGCTTCAGGCAGGAAGTAACCTCAACTCTGTGCATAAATTCATCCAGCAGACAATACAGAAAGCTTAGTTTAGTACTGAGTAAACAAAGCCCACAAACACCATTGTAGGATGACGTATACATACACATAATTTGTGTATGTTTCCATTGCTCCATGAGGTTTGACATGATGACATTTAAATAGGTTTGTGATTGTGTCAAAATGAGAAGTAGATTGAAAAGTAAATGCCACATTGTTCCTTTGTTCCTTATTTAAATTAAATTAATAGCTTTAGAGGGAAGTTCAAAACTTGATTTGTAAAAAGAGTAACGTACAGTGTGCAGAAGATGAAACTATTATGTTCTTATGACATTTGTTATAACCTCATCTTGTGTGCAGCTAAAACAGATCGTTTTCACAGTCTCCACAACCAGTGTTCTGTATATCTACACAGGCCCCTCAGACACACATTATCAAGGGTCAGAGATGTCTTTTCTAATGTCAAAGTTGGCAAACAGCACAACATAAGCATTTTAGAGTAACCTATTTCAGCATGAAGATAATAATCATAACATTGGTACGATTTCGTGATTTGTAATTTTGGACAGTGTGCCTTTGGCTAGGCATGTGTCAAACACTAGTCTATTTCTCTGACTTTGCCCAGAAATTACAATTTATAGCATATTAATTTCAATTCTTTAATTACCATGGCAAAAATGTTTATTTTTGTTTGAAATGTGAAATTGTTCTGAATTTTTGTAGACCAGCTACAGTGCTCAGTATCTGACGTCACCTTACATACAGTCTTATGTGAGGTGACACATACTGGCTTCAGAGAGTAACAAATATGATAGAAAGGAAACAGAGAGGTGGCTGGCAGTGCACGCCTGCAATGTGGTGTATGAAAAGAGCATCTGCACACAATAGTGCTCTGGCATGGGACCACTAAAGGTATCCAACAATGACTTTTCATTTGAAAGATCCTTTAAAGGAATGCATTGCACTAAAGTTTTGTAAGAGAGTAGAAGGAAACAGTGAGGACATGGCCTACACTAAGACATGCATTTTAAACATAATACATGGCTTGTCTGAGAAAGACGACAAAAGAGCCAGACGCCCTGTCAGACCTTTGGAGTGTGCCTCGAGTAAGTATGCTTCGAGTGTCTCTATAACTTCAAACCTAGTAAGTGGTGGGAGAGTGAGGGATAGTCAAAAGTTCCCCTTGGCTGCTTGAGCAGAGATAATTGGACCCAGGTTTAGCCAAAGCTTTTGGTATTCACATCCTGAGCCAAGTTTTGATCTTCACAACTCCTCCTGCCCAGACACTGCCTGTGTATACAAGCATGGCCTGCTAAATGTATGACATGTTTGACATATATTTTTTGGACATGGGAGGAATGTTGACCCATTTTTGGTCAGGTGATGTTTTCCTCTGGCCTTACACGTGCGGATAAGGATGTCTATGCTAAACACGTGTTGTCCTGTGATGACCAATATGCGTTTCATTGATACTTTGAGAATTTAAATTGATGTCACTGGATGTGGGGCCTCTGTATTCTGTTTTTGTTCCAAGGGCAAAGGTCAAGCCCACGGGAATAAAGACTCACCAGTTGTTGGTCTGAAAAGTAGGTCTCACAAGACATGAGGAGTATGAAGGGTTGTAGGGTGACAACACACCCCGGGGCAGAAGAAGTGCATGTTGTTCATCATAGACTGTGCATGTTTTTGTTCTCTGTGAAACTATTGCAATGACTTTTTGTGTGTAAAGTTTCCCATGTTTTCTCAGAAGACTTTTATCACTCATCATATCTCTAATGCTGACCGTGTTTCTGATGTATCCAAGGAAAAAACAATTCCTTGAACTTCATTTGAGTGCAATAAGTCAACAATAATTAACAGTTTTTCTTGAAATAAAAACAGATTCACTATACTTTTGCCAAGACCCCTGCTACAGACCCAAACATCTTGTGCACATCCCTCACAGTGAGTGGTACTCCATCTGTCAACATGTTAGTGGCTGCCATATGTAATGTGTCTATCTGCAGGTCGCAGGAAAGAAGTACACTCTGTGGGATGACTTCCTGGTCGAGGGCAAACGCAACGGTCAACAGGAAATGACCTTGGAAGAGCTGTTCCAGTTTGTCAAGGTACTTCTCTCAGGATGGAAACTTTCTTTAGAGCTAGTGTTACTGAGTGCATATTTTATGTGCTTTTCTTAAAAATACTCCCCTTCCATCGGTGCACACAATAGCCATTGTTTTGAAATGGCCACTTTACACGTTCTATTCTATTCATACGGTTGAGTGGCTGAGTGTGCCAGCCACGAACCACAGTGCTCCTAGTCCTTGTCAATCTACTAGAAAAGACCATGTCAACGAACTGATTGGCAAAGGTAAAAATGCAACTGGGATTTATACCAGTGGATAATGAATAACTATATTTCAATTTGGTCTGTGGAGGGTTGGTGAATATGCATTAGTATTTTCTTTAAAGTCTGAGTGCTCAAAGTATCTGTGTTTATTTTCAGAGTTTCTATACCATTCTATGCCTGTGTGACTCAGTTTTAATGATGACAATTTTGCTTTGTCATTTGACTGTGTTTAGGAAGAGTATGGCTTGGAGGTGTGCAGTCTTTTCTACGGGACATCTATTCTTTACATTGGTCAGAAGGACAGGCTCAAGCAAAGGTAACACTAACATAGATGCGAAACATCCATCGGACTGCACATGACATGCAACGCTGTGCACATAAACAGTCACACAGTAAGCAGCATCCCTTTGTTTGTCCCTCGGTTAATGGCAGGATGAGGGGTTTCCTTTGTTGACACACTCACACGATGCATCACTACACACTGACGACTGAGGCCACTCCTGCTCGGGTTTCTCAGTGTTTGTTGAGAAGCACAGCTAAAGAGTTAAATTACTGCAAACTTTTTTTTCCCCTTCATGTGAGAGACAGTGCTGTTTGGGCCTGCTCAGCTCTGCAGCACATTAAAAGCAAATTGCATACGCCACAGGGTGTTTCAAATGTAGTTGTATCACGCTGTGAAACCTTCCTACTAGTTAAAGAACTGAGTCAGACTGCATTATGGACCCTGCGGCATCTTTTTTTATACCACTTAGAAGGAAAGCCTCTAGTAAATCATGTCATGACTTTTATAGGTAATAAGACTATGCTGCTTAGATTATTTTAGTATTAGTCATTTACCTTTACTAATACTCATCAAGAGGCACACCATATGTATGTCCTTTGTTTTTACTGTGACAGCTCCAAACAGCACATCTCTGGGGATTCAGTGTTGTAGCTAGATTAAGCCACAGGGGCAGAGGGGGTAGTGCTGGCTATGTGGACAGCTGGTCCAACATGACAAATGCCCCCTCCAGTACTCACTTCCTGTGCGCTTGGCTAGTCACAAACGTCCTGGGCTCGGGCCACGTTTTCAGAATTAAAACCGTAAGATTGAAACTCTAAAAGACTCCTCCAAGATGTAAAATAACCAATGAATGTACTTAATATAAATAATGCTTATATACAGCGTGTTTTAACTTTATAAATTGAAAGATCTAGCTATAGGCTTGTTGTTGTGTCAGATATTTTCATGACTAGGTTGATGTGTTTTATTTCCAGGGTGTCTGACCTGGTGAAGAAGGTAACCAAAGCAGATATCCCTCCACACAAAAAGATGTTGGAGCTGATCCCGTCTTTTGCTGAGGATGAAGACTGTGAGTTAGTCCCTCCTATTAGGTACCTGCTTCTGTGACGGCATCAGCAGGAAGATACCTCAAAGTACAAGTACCTCCGACTGCCTTTACTGGAGCGTTATGTTTAAAAGGCACAAGCTGCTCTAGCAAAAAAACTTGTTGATTGCTGTGCTTTAGTCACTTAAATTTTCTCATATGTGAAAAAGGATTGAAAGAGTTGTAATGGTTTAATTAAATCTGTCATGCTAAGTAGTATAAAGATTACAAAAAGGTTTAGTGTTTGTTTATGTATGGATGAGACAAGTGTGCATAGAATTAGCAAAGTACAGTGCAACATTGCTGTGACCATTGTGAGTGTTGAAGGTATTAGGAGACAGCTGTTTTCAGTAAATCGTCCTTCACAAATGCAGCCCCTCCCTTCATATACATAGAGCCACTGACTTTCACCTGTCCTCGCATGGCTTGTGTGCATATGCCGCGTATTCAAACAGACTTACAGTTGTTTCCCTTCACACACTCCTACACTGTTATAATGGCCTGTATTTATGAATACACTTTTTACTATTTACTGTATAATCGTTTATGTTTGAAGGATGTGGTGTGTCATTCAGATGAATTTTATTTTAAATAAATGTGTGTCTAAAAAGCCATCTTATACAGTATTTGTTTGTTTCAGACTTCACCATCACTTTGTCATTTACTTGAAATAACTCTCCCATAATTCTCCCATTTTAGCCATCGAGCCAGAGGAGTTTGGTTTAAAGAAATAAAAAAAAACTTCAATGTGGTGTCTGACAGTGCGGTGTAACTGTCAAAACAAGATACCACTGTCATGGTTGTGTCTGACATACAATTCAAGCTTAAAATACCACTTTTGATTACAGGCCTAAAAGCTTTATAAATGTGAAAAAACTGTTCAAAAATACTGAACAGACCACATTTGCATTAAATAAAAACTTTATTATTTAGTTCTTTGCATCCTGTTATAGTATTAGAATAGCCACGTGTGAAATGTAAAACACTGGTCCAGTTATACAGTCTCTCTCAAATGTATCCAATGATGTCATTACATATAATCGGCTGTCTGCTGCCTGTCTTCATTAGAGCAGTGAACCTGTAGAAGTCAGTGTCCGTCTCATGTAGGCCCGTGTGTGACTGGTGAAAGAAAGGTTTGAGCGCTTGTAGTCCCACTGGACAGGACATCCGTTTGGATGCCTCTGTTGTCCTGTTGACCCTTAAAGCATCTGCTGGTCTGGTCCTCATCTCCACACCTTTAGAGATACCAGTCAGTCTCCGCCGCACGTTCACCAGTATGTCTTTGGCGAGACGTCGTCCTGCACTGGGCTTCAGTTCTGCTGGTTCTGGACTGTCTGGAAGGTCCAACCAATTCTTAATTAAATCAGCAAAACTATTGTCACCTAATACTAAAGGCTGTCTATTTCGGCTGCGGCTCAACAGTGATGTTGTCCAGTCGTCTGGGCAACTGGCCTCAAATGATGTCCAGCGTTCTAGGCAAACATCCGAGGTGGATTTAGGTCGGATCCTCCCATTAGGTCCCAAGTTAGTGCGGAGACATGCAGAAGAAGAGACTCTAACGTTCCTGGTCCTTCGGAGCACAACACCTTCGTCCTGCCACGAGTCTTCAGAGTAACCTGAGTCAAAGTCCAAACTCTTTTCACTGTTTGGAGAGCCTTGTGCCAAACGGTCATGCTCCTGTTCATCCTCTTCTTCCAGGGGACTGGCCAGACAGCAGGCAGAGTCGTACGTGCTGGATTCACTTGTCTCAGAGACACGCAGACGAGTCGAGTGCCCCTGCTGCTTACAGAACCGCGTCACAGCGAAGGAGCGAGCACATGGTTCACTCAGTGGCCTTGGCCGACTTATCTGCTTTAGATCCTGGAGAGACTTCATCATGTAGTGCATCTGGTCACGCAGGCAGTCTGTAGATTCTCCTAAACACAGCTACACAACCAGAGAGACAACTTAGCGATATTGGCAGCAAAACATATTCAAGAGAAATCAACTCCTACAGTAAACTAAAGAGTAGTCAGGCTCTCCAGTAGAACTCATCAGGCCAGTTTAGCAGCGGCGGGAGCAATTCTCTCTGCTACATCCAGAAGTGGGCCAAAATTTTTACCAGCTGAGATCACTCCATATATATGACCATTTACCAAGAGCAGCTAGCCTCCAGTGAAATAAACCACACAGTAAATTACATAAATTAAAAAAATCACAACAGGAGGGACAGGCTGCACACTTTAAATAAGCGAAGGTTTAAACAAACTGGAGCTGAATTGTGGAGGAGTGCCGAAGCACATATCCTCTCTGGACCCCTGTGACCCACAGGATGTTGACTGCTCTGAATTATAAAAACGGAAATGACTGCAGTATGTTGGAATTGTACAATATTCATGTGTTAACAATGAATCATGACGATCAAATTGTCCTTTAGCTCTAGAAAAGTGTTTTCAACGATAAAGGCGTTATACATATACATATTCAGCCTCAGAGTCCTGTAAGTGTTTGTGGTAGAAAGTCTCCACAATGTAATGATGTTATCACAGCTGTAGGTGCTGAACCATTTGGGCCCTGAGAAAGGCTTATCTGACTAAACGACACAGCCACAGTGGGATACTGTAGTCCGCATGTACTTTTTAAAATAACTTGTTCTCCTCAACTGCCCTCAAAAACAAAGAGGAATTAATCACCAAGCTTATTTGGTACAGTTAAACGATTATTATTCTACCAAAACTTATGTCAAGGAAATTATAAAAACAGAAAACTTCTTCACTACAATCTGGCACACCTACATAACATAAGTTAAAAAAGTGCTTACCATAATGCTTTATGAAGTGGATGTAGTGAAGTTCAAACTCCTATGGTTCTGTAAAACACGATTTTTATGAGACACAGTTCACCATTATCACTTCATCATACATAAATACAGCCACAGAGTCTTGAAGAGCCTGCAACAATACTCACCTCTGCATTTGGCTGTAAATTAAACTAAGCATGGGTAAACTTCAGAGATCCGTTGTCGTACTATGCTGGTAATGTGTCGGAGTTTTCTCTCCTCTGAATCAGAAGAGCTCTGTCACTGGACTTTAACGATGCTCAGATTTGAGCAACAGCCAATAAGCGCACAGCACAAAATATTCAGCCAATAGCGAGTCGAGTGAAACGAGATCCGTCTTCCTGTAAATACAGCGGTTCCACTGAAGCCAAGCAACATCCCTGTTAATTATGTTATTATTACTATTATTACATTTTTTTAACATATTTATTTTGGTGGAATTAAATGGCATTCAACATAAAATGAGGAATATAAATGAATGAATAATAGACTATATAAGATTACATTTAGTAGTTTATGGTTTTACTTCAATCGTTCGTGTAAGTGTTTACAGACTAGATTATACTGTTTATAAATGGACTACATTAGCTGTGAAAAAACGCAATTTATAAAACTTTTAGACGTTTGATCATTTTAGGTGGCAGCTACATGACGCCACCTTGTGGACATTTTTTTTTTTACCAAGATCCTAAACATCTCACCTTCTCTGACCCTCATTAAAGTGAAAGGTACTTGCATAGACAGAGCAGTCTATCGCCATTTTGTTCTTAACTCATTTTACATGAAAACAAAGCACTGTGCTGGATTTGACGACTGCCTCATTAGCATTTAGCCTCTTTAGATGTTGATAACACTGTATTGTAATTCAGTCAGAGAAAACCTGACAGCTACTAGCCTTAAAGAGATAGTGGACTCAGTGATGATGGGTGGGTTAATAAATTCAGTTCAGAAGATTGAGAAATTACTACTTCACTGGATACTGCCACTGTTTCAGACAAACTAAAGGCTGCAAAAAATATCAGGTGGACTTTATGATTTCAAGTGAAGCTCTTACTGACAACCTTTCTGATGCTATCTGATGCTAATGCTAAATGCAACTAATCATGCAAAAACATTTTTATGAAAATATCCTGCTGTTCCTGTCATTTCTCTTTTGCTTTCTCAAAAGTACAGTTAATCCCAGTTATGCCTCTGCGTTAGCCCACCAAGCCCATTGGAACCAGTTGTCCCTGATTGTTCAAATGTTTACAGTCTTTGTTAAAATGTTTACAGTCTAAGAATTTATTCAGTTTAGTCAAACTATTACTAACGTCACATTGTAGACTTCTTTAAAAAAACTAAAAAAACAACAACTGCACAGCATGCAATCGTGTGACCAATGTTTATTTACAATGAACAAGTGAATGTTTTTCATTTTAACCACCATCTACCATCAATCTGTGTCTGTGCTGTGGTGCATCTTAATTCATGTGTCATGTGAACTGAGGTGGAGTAGAAATAGCCCTAATTCACACTATGAACATAGCATGTCTAAAGAACAAGTGTAAACAGATATCAAGGCACAAACATGTTAAAACACTTGGAATGAAAGAAACGTTACAGAACATGTTAAGAAGAGACAGAACCACTTAATTAAAAATCTTGCAGATATATTAAAAGTGACACATAACAAGTTTCATTTTGTTTTTCTAAAGAAGGAATGTTATTTTGTATCTTGTGAAGGGACACAGTCTCGTCTAGGGAACTCATGCAGAACAATGCACTATTGTACAACTGTGATTATTGATTCTGTGTAAACATTGTACAAAAGACATTTCCTTTCATCCCTTTTTCATTCTCCATGCTTTTACTTCTAAAAAATAAAACAAAGCTCTGTGCAGTTACAAGTTTTGGAAAATGTCAACACTGGTCAACTTAAGTTGTTGATTTATATAAAAAGTAGATCCTACCATTTCCTATTGTCTCTTATTAAACTTTGAGCAAAGGGAAAATAAAAGAATGCAATGTTTAAGAATCAAAATAAAACCTATTAAAACAGCTCATATTTTACATGATTTTTAACTTGTACAGAAGGCCTTTTAATGTTTTTCTTTCGCTTTAATTATAGTTTATAATACAACTGTCATTATTTGTCCAGCATTTGTTGGGAATCATCTGGACAGCCAATATGGTTTCACATCATTGTTACAAAACATATTCTTAAGTGAGTGCTATTAATAATTGGTGGCTTTTGTCCAGTCAGGGCCTTCTTTGTCAAATATGTATTTACAGGCACTCAATAATAATAATGACAATAATAATACTAATATGTGAAGCCCTGATTCAAATATATCTAAACATAACAACATATTAAGACAAAGCGCATGTGATGGTTGTGAAATTTGTGATTGTTTAAGTTGGTTAAGGTTTCCCCTTTAAGAATCAAGCCCGTTATGGTTTTCATTATGAAAAGCAGTAATCATCACATTTCTCTTGCAGTCTCTCATGCAGTCTTTGTGTGCCAGGCATTGTCCTGAATAAAAGGAAAAATGACAAGGACTTTTAGTCAAATATTTAGTGCCCTGTATACTGTAGGTATAATATGCAGGATTTCCAAGTGAATTTAAACAAACCTGGCACTGTGCCCCATCCTCTTTTTTAGTGCCTGATGTCTGAGTAAAAGTCAAATATAGATTACCACCTGTCTTGTAGTTTTGCTGTATTTTATTTTCTATTGTGAATTATTGTTATTCTGAGATTTACACAATTGAAAACATTCCGTTCTCGTGAATGAAGCAATCAAATTATAAAATGCAGGCAGAGGGACATTACTTTACAGATACATTCACCTCCACATTGATTTAGAGGACCACAGGTGAGGAAATAAAAAGGATTTCTGATACTGTGAAGATTATTACATTTTTTTTATGAAAAACCAGCATATTATACAAATAACATTAGTTAACAGTTTGTACCTTCAGAAAAGACCACAGTCTTTCAGGTTGTTCTTAATGATGACGTCAGTGACAGCATCAAAGACAAACTGCACGTTCTTGGTGTCGGTTGCACAGGTAAAATGGGTGTAGATCTCTTTTGTGTCCTTTTTCTTGTTAAGGTCCTCAAACTTGGTCTGAATATAACTGGCTGCTTCGTCAAACTTGTTGGCCCCTGTGAACGGATTAGAGTTAAAATATGTTAGCCCGTCTGAAGCGTCCCAAAAGCAGCAAGAACACATTGTGCATAGTGCAGCACAGTATGAGCTGTGCCCTCTCTACCTGTGTACTCTGGGAAGCAGATGGCAAGAGGGCTGCGAGTGATTTTCTCCTCAAAGAGATCCTTCTTGTTGAGGAAGAGGATAATAGACGTCTCAGTAAACCACTTGTTGTTGCAGATGGAGTCGAAGAGCTTCATGCTCTCATGCATGCGATTCTACAGTGAAAAAAATGTGGTTATGGTTTGTAAAAAGAGTGAATAAAGACTACCACCAGGGGGCAATGTTGTTAAATATTTAATTCTGAGGGGTGGTCTGTATTCCTGGTCAGGTCCCTTTTGAGCACCTAATTTAAATTCATACAGTGTTCAAGAAATCAGGGTCAAATAGTTGTAGTCATCTGAAAAATGAACCATGAGGTTTTTTATTACATAATTACACTGCACTGTAAATGGATCGTTAACGTCCACTGATTCAGTGCTAACACCTGGAGCGTACCATCAATAAGTAAAAATAACAGGGGCAATGTTAAATGCCCAATAATAGTTTGAAATGGAAGCTAACCTCATTTGAAAAGGAGCCAAAGCAGAGTTTTATGAAGTTACTGAATTGATATAATTCAGGAAGACGAAGACAAACTTCCTGGAGGACACCTACCATCTCCTCATCCTCAGCCAGCACCAGGTCGTAAGCACTGAGTGCAACGCAGAAGATAATGGCAGTAACTCCCTCAAAACAGTGAATCCACTTCTTTCTCTCAGAGCGCTGGCCTCCCACATCAAACATCCTGCATAGTAGATAAAACAGAAGAGACACATGCCTTTAAATGACAAATTGACGAAGCAGGGAGAAAGTTTGAGTGTCATTCCATCCCTGGATGTACATTAAGTTTGCATGATGGTACTTTGAGAACTAAAATTGTGAAGAGGACAGGCATGTATCTGTCGGATTTCGCTAACAACTGTATATCTGGAGATTACATGCAACACATGCATACTTTTGAGGCTAAAGGGGAATCTGAGTGCTCTAATCAGGGCTGTAGTAGGTGAGCAAACCCATAATGACACCAGTAAGCCATATTCCTCACAGCTGATACAAAGGACAATTTAGCTTTTAGTGAAAAGCATCACTATATTTACGCTGCAGATGTTTCACAAAATAAAACCATGCCAGCAATTTCTTTTTGTTCCACAGCAACTAGAATAACATCATGAAAACATGGCTTTCATCTTATTGATTGGCAGCTCCTATGTATTATTCATGACAAACAATGAGCTGTGACAAAAGGTAAATACCAGAAAGTTTCTCTGGAGACAGGCTTTTATGACTTTATCATAAGCCCAAAATGTTCATTTAATGCACTGATTATTTAATATAGTAATGATGACAGTTCAAATATACATTTACAGATTCTTAAGTTAAAGTATAGGCAAAATAAAACTAAATTCCTTTATTAATTCGATAAGGTATACCCATTTTCTATGCATGAACTAAATACCAATTTCTTTCAGTACAGATTGACTTATTGACTTATTGAATCTATCATTCACCCTCTATTAAGGGATCAGTGGATATCCATTACTGCCTCAGCTGGTGATCAAAAAGGGCTAGAGCACATTTTATGTAAGACCTATTGTTCCACGTAGGCAGTGGGAAGTGGCACAGTGTCAAAGAATTTGTGACAATAACCAGGAAAAGCAAATTACAAGTGATCCTATTAAAGATTTTTCATTCCTTTAAGTAGTGGTTTATAAGTGGGACTATAACATAACCTTACTTTCTTCAATAGAACATAGGAAACATTGCTCTGCTTTGTGCTAGAGGCCATGTGCTATTACTAATGGCATAGCCTGTCTCTTAATATCTGGTCTACTCATCCATCCATTAAGTGCTGCTCCTGACCTGAGGGCTGGACTAAAACCAACCCATATTCCACAGTGTTCGTAAAGGATCTGTGTAAAATATATATTTATAAAAAAATAGCTTGTGTCTTGGTGCAACTAACTGGTGACTATCCACAAGCAAGAGTTCACTTCTTTGACAAGGTTTGCACCGGCACACTTTTCATTCATACAGTTTTTCTTTGTAAAACACATGCAACACAGCCACAAATGGCACATGAAAATTATGGTTTTAGATTGCACATTCATTTTAGCATCTTTGAGATCTTAGTCAATCAGGCCCCACATGTAACATTTCTATTGAGGCAAACATTTGACGTCAAAACCACGTGGTTTACGGACATTGTGTTATGCAGGCAATATGGATGACCTTACTTGAAGTGCAGTTCCTTGAAAGTGAAGTGGGTCTCCACAATACCAGTGGTCTTGACTCGGGTTCGCAGTACATCCTGCTGCGTGGGGATATAATCTGCTTTGGCTATCCTCTCCAGGTCATTCAGGTAACTACACAAGAGACACACGGAAAAAATGTTTCAGTTCTTTTAAAGCTATAATCTACTTATTATAAATTACACAAAGACAAAGTTTTCAGGAAGACAAACAGCTTTAGCAAAATAGCATATCTTTAGTTTAGATGCATATCTTAACTTTGGTAGTGGTAATGTAACAGACAGTGGGAACATGAAACAAGTGAACTATAGTTCCTGTGCAGTTGCACTCTGGAGCACTACAAAGGTTTGAGTTGGATTGTACAGTCTAAAAGCTCAACTAAAAAAATCAAAGCTAAGTTATTACATATCTCCATATTATTCAATATTTGTAATTTTATGAGGTCAGCTACGATGCTGTCACTTTGCCACTGGCCAGGGACAACAGATGAAAATTTATTTTTTTCTCTGACTGGTACAATATTATGTGCTTGTTCCTGTAAAACAATAAATAATTACATAAATTAAATAAGGCCTAGGAGGATGTGTCTGTGGGAGCATCTATACTGTAGACCTGGGTTCATTATTTTGTTTGAATGGAAGTGGTGTAAGGAACAAGACCCAGTGTCACAGTGACATATCAAAGAAAAAACTGTGCGTTCTTTTCTTTGAGAGTGCTTAACTTCTAACACTCTGCTGCAACACTCCTTTTTTTCTCGTCCCTGTTTTGTGACAGACTGTTGGTCAGTAGGGGAGTGTGGCAACCATCTTCACCATGCTTGACACATGCTGCCCCAATTACACAAGCAGCGAATCTGCGTCCAAGGCTAGCAGGGAGCTCTAGAGGCCTGTCCAACTAATGCTTCACAGACTTTAGCACATTTCACAAGAAACTATTTTCTCACCCATTTTTAGACAAAGTAAACTGAACATACCACTCCATTTATCACGGCACATTCAAGCACAGCAATGCAATCATTTCTCATTATTTCAAACTTTGGAGGTTAGTATTTCCAAAGGCACGATAGTTCTCTGCTTATCAAACTACAATATTAAAAGACCAAACCCAGAGAGAGAGAAACAACCATTAAATGGTTATTGAGCAATTTTATGATTTCTATTGATGCTTAGAGACATGTGTGAGACAGTATTGACTGCCTAGTATGAAACATGATAAGACGACTCCATTAGATCCATCTCTAATGACAGAAATAAAACCTCCTCTTATGAGAACTTATTTTATTCTGACAAATTAATCTGCACAGCCACCAAGAGTAAACAAACAAACCTCCTACTTTTCTCTCTTTTGAGTGGGTGCATTTTTATTTGGAATGCCTAGCCATTTCAGGTGAGAAAATATGTTGTTGTGCTATTTTTACATTATTTTCTAATCTGAATAACAAGCAGCTTGAGATACAGGCAGCAAAAAAGACCACAAATGCTCAACAGCAGCTGTGCATTTTCCCACATGGCTGCATTTACAAAAAAGATTATTGGATGTATGTACAAACAGGCTATATATGACTGACACTCTGATTGATAGCTCAGGGAATGTATTTAGTGCTACATATTAGAAAAGGCAGGGGTGTGTTGGGGATAAAAGACCCCATCATATCAGCTGTGGTTAAATGATGGGACTATGTTGAGGTGAAAGGTACATGGACCTAAGAGCGGTCCAGACTTACTATGCAGCAGAGTCGTTGAGCTGGTACTCTCGCGACCGTGCAAAGCAGTTTTGTATGCCACTGTCGGCCCACAACCGCCTGATTACGTTCGCCAAGTCATCAGGGAGTATGCCCTGTTCCTCAGCAGCTGCAGACAGAGCAAAGAGTTGTTGGGCATCGTCCTGTGAGAGTGACAGAGAACATGACAATAAAGAAAGGTTAGTAAAGTGGCTAAATGAATAAATGATTTGGTAATTGAATGATTTCAATAACCAAACATGCAATTATAGGAGCTAACCTGTCCCTGTCACTCTATTCTTACTGTTAGCATGACATTAATTTCAATGTATCCTTTATTTCAGGCTACAGAACAGAGTACCGCATGTCTGCTACTGGAAGCAAGAAGCAATTGCCCAAAAGGAATATAATTTACAAGGAAATACAATAAGCGTACATCTTAATTAACTTGTTTTGGCTGAAAAATAGTAATTTGTTCCTTAGATCAATGACCACCACACATATTGTTTTGTGCCACAAATCAGTTAAATTAGGCTTTTGTGTTTGTATTGAGTATTTTGTCGCTGTTTGCTCCAGGCTTATAAACTCAGAGACTTCAATTAATTTTCTGATGAGTTTTCTGTTTTAAACCAAATGGCAACAATGTGAATAATGTGCTCTAGTGAAATCTGCAGTGGAGATGACTCCATATATGGGCAGGGTAGGAGTTAAGACTATAGTCACATACACAAAACCGTTAGTAACTCTGCTTTTGTGTTTTTTTCACATTACAGTTACAAACCCACACCTTTGATGAACTTTACTGTCAGCAGCTCCTATATGAACTCATACTGTACATGCATTTATTGGCTTTTCCATTTTTCAGATTAATTACTTTGTTTTTGATTAATGACTACAACTAGTGATCATTTAAAAAAAACTATATAAAATTCATTCATCTTCTTCTGCTTAGTCCCATTAGGGGTCACAGGTGACAAGAGCCTATCCCAGCAGCTTTGGGCCTTGCAGGGCTGACACTTAGAGACAGACAGTTACAGATAACCATTCACTCTCACATTCACTAGAAGCAATTTAGATCTCAGTTCACCGCTCCCAGAGAGAACCCACGGTAACGCAGGGAGGACATGTAGACTCACAGAAGGGCCAAAGGTCGGCTGGCCCGGAGATAGAACCCACTTCCTTGCTGTGAGGCAGTGCTAACCACTCTAACCACTGTGCCTCTCAGACTAAACCAGTAATTACATAATACAAACAGTTTTTAATTGTAATTAATTAATTAAGGAATTGATCATCACAAATGTATTAGCACTTTAGTGCCACTGCATAAAACTGGAAAATCTGTCAACAAAGTAAAGAACACTCCAGTAAAGAACCACTTCTTGCTGTTAAAATCTGTTCTCTCTCGTAAATCTAATCCCCCAAATAGCCCCAGAGGTTTAACAAAGGTTACATCTGTGAGATAAACATTGTTTCTGTGTAGGTTACTAAGATGGATGAGAAAAGCAATGCACTGTGAGCTCATGTTTTTGTGTCTCTCTGAAGATGCATGAGCTGCAGACACAGTAGCCATGAGTCAAGTTGAGAAAGTATCTTGCTGTTTACAATGATAAAGATAAATACATTCAGAAGGTTGAAGAACAATTTTGTTTTCAAATTTAAAATGGACTGAAACACCACATGAAAAGTAGTGAGTTGTATCTTTAATAGCAAGTCTTACCATTCTGCCAGGGTTGCTATATTCAATCTTGAGGCTACCCATAGCTTTAACGATGGCCATAATCGACTGGATGGTATTACTGTAAACCACAGCTCGGTACTGCTTACACTCATCTTCTGAGTATCCGTCTTCATGGATGATCCTAAGGACATTAGTGTGAATAGAAGTTAGCAGTTTGAAGTACAGCACAGGAAATAAAAAATGTGTTTAGTGCTCAAATTATTTAAAAAAAGGATTGCAAAAGAAATCTTTGGCCCTGGAGAAGTGCTGTGCATTCACTATCACAATGTCTGCAGGCTACATAGTTTGATGCAGCAGTGGCTGATATGTATCAAGCTGTACATTATTCTTTTAATGCTGTATCCTTTCCTGTTTTCGGCTTTTGCAGTATCACTACATTACAGCAGGTGGGTGAGTCAGCTATAAGAGTCTAATGTACATCACAAGTGTGTTTCCTGTCTTAAGATCCAGTCATGCAGATTTCATGAGGCTGCAGGAGGAAGTGCAGTGAGGGCAAATTGAGACAAGCTCACACTCAAAAGCTGCCGGCTGCTTTTACAAGGAAAGCGCGGAAACACAAAGAAAATGAGTATTTGTAATTCTACAAATGTGTTTAAAGTGTTAGGGCAAGGTTTAATAAAGATGCACAGCACACTTTGATGTGTAATGTTGTTCAATATGAATGTGTTGCATGTGCTTCTGTGTCATACAAAGATGTATATACATCAGTGCAAGATTTTATAACCTGGTTAAAACAAAACAAAAAAAAAACCACAGACTGTTTTTTATCCAACTTCATAAAAAATGGATTCACTGCCTGACTAGCCCAGAGGAATGTGAATAATTAAGCCATGTATGGTCTTGTGTGTGTCTCTTCGGAGCTGCACACAGGTATTAAACATGTAAGTATACTATATCCCAGATGCCACGAGTTGAGAACAACAAATATTAAGAAAAGCTATTCACTGGATAAGACACTAAATTCTTATTGATGTTATCTGGATTTCTAGTCAAATGTATTGTTTTGATGGCTTACTTCATCTGCTTGACAATAGTACTCTTCCCAGACTCCCCAGCACCTGTTGAAAGATAAACAAGGTTACTGAGAGACTCCTGAAGCTGCTGTCTTTGTAAGAATGGAAAAAAGAAAAACGGTTACTTCAAAACATTTGTATGCACCTCCTTTGGTCTTTCCACATTTAGAGCAATCAAATGTAACCTTTACCGTGTAAATGCAGCCTACAAAGGGAGTTTTAAAAGTTAAGTTGAATAAATGTTGATTTCCAAGTATGCTTGTCCCGTGAATTAAAAATAGAGAAATGAAATGTTTTAAATAATTGAAATTGAAGCACATTAGTGCAGAGGCAAAAAGAAAGCTAAACTTTGGGAACCTTAAAGTGAGCATGACCTCCAGCATTTTCTTTGTCTCCCAGGCACAAACCATCGAGTACTGTCACTATACTCTACACTATACCCACCAATGCCACACCACCTGATCCAGCCCTGCCAGTAAACATTGGCCTGTCCCATGGCTGTGCAAGCGCCAGGGAGCAGCAGCACGCTCCTCATGCTGTCAGCTTGCATCACATTCACACACATCTACTTGAAAACATGCAGCGCAGAGAAGACGAGTGCAAGAGCCTGCATTTGCTTTCATACTGCTACTCATGTCCTACTGCAAGACAATGACACCACCTTGGACAAATAGTAAGACTGTACAACAATGACCTCGTAATGTAAATGTAAATGACATAGTTTACAAATAAAAAAGCCTTCAGTAGTAGCTAATGTACTGTACTCGCCGCCATTTTTTATGTATAGAATAAGCTTAAAAGCCTATTATGTAACTTCTCTTGTTGCCAGCAGTACTTTTTTTCAGAACAACCATTTAGTGGAACATACAAGTCTGTATTTGTAGAGAAAACCTTTAGCCTTAATCATGTATTTGTTTTACTCTATAAATATGTCCTATTTAAAAATAAAAAGTGGGCGATGACAGTGGAACATGAGCCTCTCTGTGGGCAACATGTGCACGAAGGTCACCTTTCTGCCTCCAGAATAAAACTCATCCATTAATATTTCAAGCCTAAAGGGACATGGACACTATGGACCATAGTGAAAAAAATCCCATCCTCTTTCCTAAAAGGTATTTTAAGAGAAGTAGACAAATGAACAAAGCTCTAAAATGAAAGAGGTTGTTATTGAGAAAGGATCAGAGAGACACAAATACTTCTGACAAACAACTCTCAACCACCGTTTAAAAAATGATATTGGCAGATGTTGGGTAAACCTGCATTGTTGTTTATATTATATTTTCTGTTGAACATACACATGACACTAAGTGGAACTTTGAAAAGCATTTCATATTATTTATCACTAGAAACATTCAGTTGGAGGGTTGTTAAGCTGGATCTAACAAGATTTGCACATTTTTGCCGTTCAGATTATGAAGAAAAGAGGCACTGTAACCTCAACAAAAATACTCCTTATGCTTATTAAATACAACACATTTTCACATGGTTGAAGAGATTTTAACCACTGCATTTTTGTCTGTATACTACATTTATAGATATGTGTTTATCAGCTCCACACATCTTAACTGGGTCACCAAATCAAATAATTAATGCTTACAAACTGCTGCATGTTAATTTATCCCAATGGGGCCATCAAGTTGTTAATTTCACTGCAGATGCAGTTAAGCGTCAAAACAGATCTTAATTATGGAACAACAGAGTGCTGAGGCAGGATATTGACATAGTTTGATGTGCACATATAAAACAAATGCAAAATTGATTTTTCTAAACTGTGGCCGTGGAGCTCAAATATTGATATTATAATTTATTTCTAAAATGAAAGCCACGTGAGAGATCACATACCCAGCTGAGAAAATGAAACAAAAGGCTTAGGGATGCTGTATGAGTGCAGCGGATAGGTCAGATGTATCTACCTACATGAAGCTTTCTGCTTCCACAGAGTGGGCCCATCACTGCAGACTCATCAGTGCTACAAAGACCCCTCTGTGCCTTGCTGGCACTGGTAGAGACAGGCTCTTTTTATTTAGTGTTGTACCAGCAGTCTCTGAAACAGACCCTGAATCACTTCTGAGACAAGACACGTCACTTGCTGCTTTCTGCTTCCTCAACCACAAACAGTCATAGCTGATTCCCACTTGGATTTCATTGAGCTCCAGAACAAACAAAACATACCAACATGATTTGTAGCACGAGGATACAAGAGGCCCAGCAGTTTCTCTGAAAAAAAAACAAACAAACCAAAAAACAGCAAATACAGCATCAATCTTAAGTGTCGCTGTCCCACTCAAATTAATGACAAGTTGGCTCAGGCTCAGTCACCCACGGCTGATGACACAAAGTCTCCATTGAGACTGTCATCAGATATTCAGAGCTGGATAAAAAACACACCACACACTACTTTTCAGCATGTCTTACCTGTCAATTAGCACCTACAGACAATACTGAGGGTTATAGTCAGTGACTTACTCCTGTCAAGTCTGGATGTATTAATCCAGAATAAGAAATGTTTTAAGTATACAATATAAAATAAAAACAAAAAAATCAGCTTGAAGAAAAATAGTTTGACTTTGTTTAAATGAACTATCTTTATACACTCAAATCTCATTGCATTTTGGCCTTACCTATTCACTGGGTCTAGAAGGCAGCAGCACATACATTTATAGCACAAAACATACACAAGTTCATTTTACTTTGTGGTCACAATGCAGCAAGTTTGACACATTTTACTTTCAATCCAACAAGAAGAGCAGAGGGAACTCAAAGAACAAGAACAGACAGTTATACCATCTGTTAATATTCCTCCATAACACTTAGAATTGGGCTGAGAATCACAGTGTGAATAGAGGTTCTCCTTCAAGATGAAACGAAGTCTTAAAATAAGAGAAAAGGTCTTTGATCCATATGCTTTAATTATAAGCTTAGAGCCAAGATAAGTCACACTAAAAGTGGCGGAGAATAGCTGTATAAAGGGAAGAGGTGAAACTGCTGTGGCAAGGCTCACGTGGCCAACTCTCCCTTTACAAGAGCCATCACAGCAGAACATTAAACGCGTACAGTTTAAAGATCCTCCATGAATGAGCTTTTATCCAGCAGTTAATACAAGACCTGTAAAGTCACACATCAGGGGAACAGGACAATATAAGCGCAAGGAAACAGTGCAGAATTAGTCAAGTATGAGAGAAGTAAGTGCCCTTAAAGACATGTTTCTAACCATAGTTTAAACCAAATGTATGTTAATATATGCAGAATATGTGTTATATTTTGGAGTCTATAAATTGGATTAACAAGCAAGCAGTAAGGGATTACTGTAATTTATTTAATTCTGTATCAGTTCACAGGAGGAACATCCAAACCACAACCCACAAAAGACCACTTAAACGAATCTTCTTCTTACTTCCCTTGATGCTCTGATAATTAGATGACAAACACTTTAAACACAATTAATAGCAGGCTAGTAATACAGCATCATGAAAGCTTTCAGGTTTGGGAATTTAAAAAGAAATGTGTTTTTGCAGGCTTCTGTCTGGTTCCCTGCAGAAGTGACAGTGTAGGCTCAACATCACTGAAAGCCATACACAGAAGAAAAAAACATTCACAAAATGGCCCGTAAAGGTGTGAAAGTAGACTGAGCTTATGGAACCAGTAAGTACCATGTCTGGAAAAAAAAGTTAGTATGTAGTGAATCGGTGCTACATACAGCTAAACCTCACAGCGTAGTGGAACATATTGTAGAAACCGTATAGATGCTAACCACATAGTGTATATAAAAGTACACATTCTCAGATGAACACCATAGAACTAAATCACTCATGTAGCAGCCATTCTGATGTAGTCAGCCCCAAACTACAATTCTTTGTTGTTCTTCTTCACAGATCAAATGCTTTAACTGGCTATCTGGTACAAATATCACTTGTTGGGAAAGCGAGAGCTGTGTCTCTGTGATTCTTACATCTTTGTGCTGTGAAGCTTCCTGTGCATGGAAACGCAACACATCCCAGCATATGGCAGTGTCATAGGCATCCCACTGTCTGAATGACTGTTGTGTGAAGATGAGTCACTGTCCCAGCTGTGACACAATTCCTCCCGCATTGTTGTCCTGGCCTGGTGCCCCCACTGCTCACGGCCTGCTCACACCGAACCAGTTCTAACAGCCATTTAAAGGTTAAACTCCTCTGGGCACTCACTCAGTGAAATACACAACAATGCTACCAGTGTGTGCTTCTATTTAAAGCCTCAACACAGTATAGTTTCACTACAACTCTTTAAATATAAAGGCAGGACACATTTCAAAATGTGTTTTTTGTGTTATGGGTTAGGCCTGTAAAGAAATAAAAACACTTAGAGATTTTCTGTTGGTAATGATGGCTGTAATGTTTTACTGCATTATGGTTTGAATGATTATTTAAATACGTTGCTGTAGAAAAAACACAGTATATCACACATTACAGTGAGGTGGCTGATACTTTACTCCATTTCAAGTTAATACTTCTAAAAAGGAGGCTGTGTTTTTGTATTTTTGTGTAGGCTTATTGGTCAGTGTTTAAAAAAAATGTTAAGGCACGAGTTCATATTATGTGTTCAGTATTTTTCAAGCAAAAACAGAATGAAGCACAGATATCAACTAAACTAATATGAACAGGCAGGGGTTTGAAGATTAGTGTCAATGAATGAGACTAATATCATTTATCAGCTGCAGTGCACTACCCTAACAGGCTATTATTTTCATTCTGATAGAAACTGAACCTGGCTCTGTCTATTTTGACAGTCTATAAATTATTTCCTGCAGCCCTTCTGGTACCATGGGATATGCATGTGCTAGACTGCATCATGCAGCTTTTAGTGACAGCTGTCTGCAAACCAGCATCAGCAGCAAAGGTGCATCAGACACAGTCAGCTCCTGCACCATTATTATTATTTTCTTTACAAAACGTAAAGATCAGTGGAGGAGTAATACATGGCTTGTAACAGTATGTTATAGCCTGGAGTAGAAAAGTAGGTCATTAGCCTCACAGGGGCCTAGTGGCGCACTGCTTAGCTCTGCAGAGTAGGATGCTGTTCTTTGTATGCAATGCACACTTTTAACTGCTCATACGCAGGGTCAAATGGTCATTTGACCTGCACCTTTACTACACATGCCACATATCCATTCAAAATGGCAGTGGAGCGTCTTATATATACCAAAAATCAATACAGCACATCCGGCAGAGACATTATTTGTCACATCATAAGCAGCTTTTTTACAGGGAGAGCTTGCATCAGCACATTGACCTTAGGAGCAGCCTGAACTAATGAGTAAGACTGAGCTTTGCTCATTTGGCTTTAAGAGCCTTCCCAAATAAGTCTTAATTTTAGTAAAACAACTTATCATACACACTGTGACATTGCACATAGCTTTGTCTATGACCGAATGTCCTCTTCATTATTGCCTCCTAATGAAAGTGACAAGTACTTCATTACTTTTAATCCTCTTAAACCTCATCCATCAGTATCAGTGCATCAGCACCATTAGGCACTATGGTGCTGATGTACTTGTTTCATAACTCTTTATCACCAGCATCTCATTCACCAATGGAAATTCTTCCTTGCCCTCCACCTCAGCAAACACCTCACCACATGTGATACAGTAGTTACATGCTTCAAATTGATGCGGTTTCTCAGAACATGTGAAACTCTCAATCTGTACATTTTGTTCATATTAGAGGTTAAGGGGCATAAGGAACTAGATTATTACATGCTACTTCTTAGAATTGGAAAGGGTTGTTATAGTTTGTGATACTCCCAATAATACTTGCACTTGAAGAGTAAGGATATCTCAACAAAAGAATAGGAGTATTGGCAAGTTTCTTGGAATCTTGAAGAGCCAAAAAGATTACAGCTCTAATCCCGAAGGTGTGACCTGCATATGATGCCAAAAAAGACTGCGCTATGAGAATAATGTGGAAATACCTGGAGGAATATCTCTTCTGTCTTTTGACACTGATCTAGTCATTTCAAGGAGAAAGCCTTAGGCAGGAAAATAATGAACCGGTTCACACTAAAGCACTAATCTCACTATGTGACTTACAGTGTTCTGTTGTTACCAATTTGTGACTCTCAAACGCTTAATTTTCATAAGACATTTTGCTACTTTTGTACTTCTGACAAACAATCCACGTATTTTAATGATGTAAATGTTTTCTAGGAGGCACTGCAGCCCAGAGTTGTGCACACAAAAATGTTGCAAAAGAGCTGATTCAACAGTGTGGGTGACAGCTCACTGGATGTATCACATATCACAATACAACACCCCCCAACCATCACTCCAGAATGAATCAATATTCACTCGGCTACTACAGACCCTATTAATTACACTAATTAGACGATGTATCGATCCTCGCTGACAACACTGGATGTACACTAGCTTTTTAGGGAATGAGGAAACATGTTTTATAGAATTGACAAACAAATGTATGATAAGAGTTCAGATAATTTTCTTCGTTTTTTTAGTTGAAACAGATTAACATGCTGGTCTGTTTCTCTAATCATTTGTACAATCGGCACCAATGCAGAGTCTTGCCTGGCAGTACTTTCATTTCTAATCAGCTGTGGTTGGTATAACGTACCAGGACTCTCTATTCATCAAAACTGCTGTAGCTGGTGTTTTCTTGGCTGTGCTATCTCTCTCCTCGCTTCCCTATGTTTCTGCCCATACCGTCATGTCAGCTTCTATACTCTACTCACACAAGCCTCAGCAAACACACGGCACACCACACTGCATCTCACTGCGTCCAATTAACTAAATAACATTGGTTAACATTGGTGAGTAACGGCCTATTAGGCTCAGAGTGCAGATCCAAGCACATTGTTTAACCAACTCAAACAGTATAGGTAAAATAAGTATGTTTGTTGAAGTTGCGAATGTGATGGCAGGATTACATTTACTGTAGCCGCGAGGACGTGTCGGGGCCGAGCAAATTCTGTTTACTAATGACTTCCTGATGAGCCACTTCCTTCGGGAAAACATGTCTAAGTGTTGTTTTAAAGAAAAGGTCTGACCTGAAAGAGTGAAACGAGGGCCAGTCTGGCATGTGCAGCTACTCAATCATTTGCTATGGTTATGGCCCAACATTTCCTTAGCAAAACTAAATTACAAACATGAACACACTGAAACATTTAAGTGGGCAAAGACTAAAAACACATATATATATCAAAAGCACAGACCCATTCAGTGAAAAGCTTCTACTGCGCAGCAAGAGTTCATTTGTGACAAAAACGGTCTGATTTAAAACACCTAAATGGGAAAGATAAATAGATTATAAGCTTTATTTTGTCAGTTGAATATACTGGCTGTTACATTAAACTACTTTCTTTTTGCAGCTCTCTCAGTAATACTAATAAAGTATCTCCTCATTCATTGTAACGATCACAGAGGCAAATCTTCTGCCTGCTATAAAAAAGACATTTGCTCTACAATCAATACTGACTGATCATCCAGAAGTGTCTCATCACTTCAGCTAAGAGCTTAACTTGTCCTCTGGAGTGTAGGGACTGTATGTGTTATATTGTGATCCCATCTGGCACAGTGGGAGCTTGACAAACTACAAGCAGCTTTTTAAGAGTTGTGGCAATGGTATATGGGCATGTCAAGGAGTCATTGCCCGCCAAGCACACAGCTCAGAGGAATACTTCAATTTACCGTGTGTAGACTGAGATTTGGATTCAAAACAACATTGTCTCCGCGACTCAAATCCTCACAGGAACAAATATATTTATTATTGATGTCTTTATCATGGGACACTTTTCATACACACAATTAAAGGCCTGCAGCGTTAGAAGGGAACTGGAGCAGATGTGCCGTAGCTATAGGGTTATCAGCATTTTAAAATATTCCACAGCTATTTATTTGAGGTTATATATTATGAGAAAAGTAAAAAGATACAAACATGACAGGAGGCAAACAGCAATATTTGGATTTTTTTTATGTTTGTGATGGTAAGTGGCAGATAAATGAAAAGCGTGCACTGAATACACTGATAGATGCCCTGAAGTGGCACAAATATTGAGGTCACATCTGCTTGATTATTTCCATCTTAATATTCCTAAAAGGTCAGCTCATCACTGACACTAAATCAAGTAGCTTATTATTTTTCCCTGAGCATTCAAGAGACTCCAACTGGTTCAAATTAGTAAAAGTCAGATGCTTGCTGTTCTGTGTCATTGGTCAAATGGAAAACATACTTGTTAATCATTAAAATGTGATATTCATTGGGCTCCTGCAGTGTGTTGGTAGAGTAGAGACTAAAATGTATTCAATGTATGCATTTTGCTTCCCTGGCAACTGAAGATCAATGGAGAGTAATATGTTAAAAAGACATATGTAAGATCATGAGGAAATCTTATCACCATACTGTGCACGAATACTTAAACTATTCATTTTTTCATCAGATACACAGAAAGTTTGTAGGTTATTTGCATTCACCACAAATAAAAGAACTTAACATCTGCATTAATCAGATCGACTTCCTAACTGTGTCTACGAGTATTGATATTTGGACATCTTACAAGCTCCATTCTTTTCTGCATCAAGTCAGGTGAGTCTTACCGTCCAGAGCACTAGAAGGATGTAGAAAAGTGAGGCTTACAGTCCAAATCCTAGCTTGTGTAAGCGTAAGCACCGGAGTCAGGAGTCAAGACTAATCTGGACTCACACAGCCACCTACGATAACGCAGTGCTTCAGTATTCTATGGAAGTCGAGCATTGATTCATTCGAACCATAATGGAAAAACGAAGGCTCAGTTAATGTCCAAGTGCCACCTTGAACATCCTTTTAACACATGAAGAACAGAAGCCACCTGAGCAATGGGGATTTTAAAGCAGAAATACGCTGCCCTTCGCCTCAGTTTGGCAGGGCCTGGGGGACAGAAGTAGAGGTTAAAATGAGTGAAAGCATCATAACTAATTTAAACAAACGTCACTTTCATAAAAAAAAAAAAAACCATGATTTCATTATTTTTCATCTGGCTACATATTTTATTTCTGGTCATTAATATGATGAACAATAGAGGGGCAGTTGTAAGACAAATGTTTTTTTACTTACATAGTGATTCATTGGGCCATTCTGATTGATCGTCATTGAACAGAAATTACAACAAAATGAGCCAGACTTCTCAAACTGAGGAGTCATAAAACAAATGAGTCTGTCGGTTTGATGACCCCACAATTTTAGATTTGATGTTGTTTTGTGTGCCAAGTTACAGGTGACATCCAGAAAGAGCTCGGTGGCAAATTAATGAGTCACCTTGAACACTGGGGTATGAAGCCTTCACTTGATTCACCGTGCACTAGAGATGATGATCATTAATGTTGCCCTCTGAAGTCTATTCCTCTCGAGCGGTGCATGCACACTCTTCTAGACAAGTTATTAGTCTTACACAATTGCTTCATCAAACGTTGACACAAAGAAAGAGTGAAGTTCATTCTTTTGCCAGGGTTGGAGCTGTAGAAAACGTCTTATCTGCAGTCACAATCTGCCACTACCTTTTCCTGCTGCAGGAAAAGTAGATTATCTTTCATTCTTGCACATAAAACAATCAGCCAAAGCTATATTTTGTCGTTGGAGTTTGTGTTGTGGAAGTGAACGGTGAATCTCAACATTACAGTTCACGAGGAAGCATTTATCTTTGGTTAGATGACAGCCTCCAAACATTCAAAAGTGCAAATATGTGTGTTAGGATCTGTTTTACATTTTCATCTTCTATTAAGCCAGCTCAGGGCTTGTTTTTCTGTAATGTTCTGGTACCTCATGTCCGTTTAAAGCCAGTGTAGTACAAAATGAAAAACATGGAAATCACATGAAAACCCAAGGCCAGGCTATTCACGGATACTTCAACAGCCAATTGTATAGTACTACAAGTAATACATCCACTATCAGATGATTAATACTGAAATCTGAAGGCAGTGCAGTGATAAAACACATAAACGTTTAAGTACCTCAAAGCTTTACACTTTTCTGAGCCTGACTTTTTTTTACCTGGAAGATAGGTTAAAAGGAGAGTGAAAAAACTGGTAAATGGGAACGAGATAAAAGATACCGGCCTGAATAATGCATGGGTCTGATAATAGAAATAGGATTAGAAAATGGAAGTGTGCAGGGATAGGGCATGTCATCGGCATCTACCACAGATAAGGACTGTCACAACACTTTGGAGAGAAGGCCTTTTGTGCGTTTCTCCAACAAATATACCCGTCAATTCATCACATCATTACATTATAACTTCTAAACTTGCAAATAATCATGACTGGAACGATTGCCTCGAGGAGAAGAGGTCCTCTCTCTGTGCAGGAATCCTACAGAGTGTGAAACATCAAAACCACACCAAGGGCTGAGATTTTTTTTTCACTGTTCAAAGCACATACTGCAGGACTAGAAGCAATGGAAATGTTGCAATGCTTAAACAAAATGCACACTATATTCGCAGTATTACGATTAGAATTATTTTGTAGCATGGTCATTATTGCGTCCTCTTTCAAACTGTATAAAAACTGATTACTTCAATAATCTGAGTTAATATTAAAAAGATATCAATTAAAAGAAGCTTATAAAGAAAAAGGAAGACATATCGTGCATGTGACAAGCTTCTGCAAAACAACGCAAGGCATTCTCACTTCCACAAACACTGACAGGAAGTCGCAAACCTCTATTCTGCACCATTCAGGAAATCTTCACACGTCAGTATATGCCTCGCCATATATGGACATATTTGGTATCACTGGCACATCAAATTCACAGACACGTTCGACCTAAGAATTCCATCTCTCAAACACTTTGCACCTGTAAAGTTATGCACAAAAACATACTCTTTGATATTTATGATATATTCCACGTGTATCCTCAATGACAGACTTAGCTGGTTCAGCAAAAATGCATGTGTTTGAAAAGGATTTTGTGGCATTTCCCCCAGACGTGACGAACATTACACAAGTATACTTTCTTAGTTTGTGGCCAGTTGTGGAGCTGTCATCTTGTGGATGGACAGTCTCACTCAGAGCTTCTCTCTGTGTCATGAGGTGAGTCACGTCTGTGCAGCACTATTATTATGATCACGCGCCTCGGGCAGGAATTAGTGATAAGCTCTGCAGAGGGCTAATTAATACTCAGAGGTTCAGAGGAGAATTTAGGGGTGAACATGTAAAAGACAATAATGTCCTTTCCATTTTAAATGTGTTTGTTATTGCTGCAGTGAGTGGGAACAGCTCTACTAATGTTACTTTACTCTCTCTGGAGGGCAAAACACATTACGCTTTCCAATGTTGCTGTATTTCGTTGCATTTAGAAGCGTGAACATTACGCTCTTTTGCAGTTAGGACTTGACACGCACCAAATGAAATGGCTTCCTCCTTCAGCACACTTCCTGAGCATCTAAAAGGCACACGCCCAGCTTATTTGCACTGGCCTCTATTTTAAAAACGAAGGGAAGCACCTAAGCATTAATGTTACCATGAGCCACACTTCCTATGCAGTTGCATCATATATTCATGCAACTTTGTTTTTCTGTTCCTGTTTGTAGCCATTATACAAACATCCCATAGTTCATCATGAATCTATACAAAGAGAAAACACCACTCAAGCTTGAATGCACTCTTCATTGCACTCAGTCTCCTACAATCAAGACCACCATATTATCTTCTGTATTGTGTCTTCAGCCCACTCGTAAAGAAAACAACATTTTACATGTTACCCAATGAGTTTGTAATATGATGAATGATTTCTCACTCTAGCCAACATACAATAAAGATAAGTTCATTTTTATCTCTTTCAAAATTGAGCCAAGAAAAATTGTTTCATAAAAGGCCTCCACTGCCTGTCAAAAAGCTCCCCATTATCAGCTCAAGGCGTATAAATGTAATCAATGTACAAACAAAATATAAGAACAAGAACTATCAGACATCATTGAGACCGCATTGTGATATGTTAGAAATCCAGAGTTAAACTGGATACAGCCTCAGGATCATGTCTGGCTACTTTGCTGAGATTTTAGTAGTTGCACATTGTGTTGCGAACACATTGAATATTATTGAACATCAAGGATTATCAAGCAGTGAAAGAGAAATAATTGCAAGATATCCCAATCTTACATGTAAAACTAGTTAGTTTTCATTTTAATTTGTTTAGGCAGATTTACAGGTGCATGTATAAAGCAGAGCAAATGGGGTCTTAAAAATATTATATATACATTATTAGTTGAGCTGCTCTAGTTGCTATTGTCGAAATAGTTGAAATTTGCACATACCACACACTGCAATACCACATGTGATTTTTAGATTTTTAATTTCATAAAGTCTGTCATTGACTTGTCTGCTTTGGGTGACTAGAACACATTTATTGCAATTAATGGAGGATGTGGTTATAGGCAATAATTGTGTCATATTGTGTCTATGAATTAAATGAGAATTTGTGGTTGAAACCATCACTCACTGAACTAGAAATGAGTAAAGAGCAGGGTAATCAAGTGACACTTGCAGCGACAAACTTTTGAAGATGAGGACTCCAGAGATGAGGAGAATTTTCTTTTGTCATCACTAAAAATAAATGCGTATTCATTATCTGGATCCTTTTGGTGGCGGATGATTAACAAGTGAGTCTGAGAGCAACAAAAGCACCTGTCACTTCCTGATTGTGGGTCATCAGCAGTGAACATGTCGCCCCGCTGCTCCTCAGCACTTAGCCACATCCTCTGCTCTATTAGGAGCTTGTCACAGCAGGATGACACCCACCCCCTACCACACCTATCTCTGTGTGCTCCCTCTTCAAGTTTGAGACTGTATTCAGGTCAGGTTGTACTATGAACACATTTAAAAAAGAAGAAAGACATTTCAAGAAGAAGATGATGGCAAACAAAGACAGCTGACTTGGATGAGGAGAGAAGTGAGAATGCGGCGAGTGGGAGGGCTGTGTGTGAAAGAGGCAGAAGGAGGAAGAGACAGTGTGTTTTTAAAGTGGCAGGTTTCCCCAAGTGAAGAACCCTTTTAATAATACACTTGTATGCGTCAATGTCCAAAAACAACAGTTGCCGTTTGTTTTTCTATCCATCGCTGTGTATTTGCGAGTTCTGCAGAAGTGGAACCCTGTTAATGTTTAGTCCTGGCGCGCCACTTTTTTCTTTTGATACTGTGAATCAGGCTTTCTGGGCACAATGCCAGCCGTGAGAGCTCTGACTGAGAAGCCGTGCAGCGTGTCGACATGATGATATCTGATCAAGTAATACAGACACTTGTGTTGCCTAATTAATAACACGGGTTTTGGACACATGGGAATCTTAATTACAACGTTATTTTTTTTCCTATGCAGCTAATTGTACAAGTCACTATGGCTGCTGTACCCATACTTTGTGAATCTTTTTAAACTCATCATATGGCAACACTTCAGTCTGATGGCAAGTCTACAAGGCTTAAAAGCTGCATTTAAATTTCCTATCGCCTTGTACCAAATCACTCAGGAAGTACCATACTGTAGTAAATCTAAATTAAGAAAATGTCATTGTTTAGAATTAACTACTGTGTGTGTTGCCAGTAAAGAGAATGGCATAGTAAATTTGACCTAAAATACTGCATTTCTATTGAAAAGTGATCCAATAAAGTACAAATACTATTCTGTAACTAAGGTCAAGCAGTACTACAGATGAAGGGATATGTCCTGCCAGTTCTAATGTTGACCACTCTCAATATTTGGGGCCACGTGACCAATCAGGGAGGACAAGGTGGGGCCAACACAGTCCTTAACTAAACCTTTATGGCAGAGACAAAGTTGTACTTTACAATATATATATTTTTAGACTTTTTGGATTCAATTCAAAGCACAAACATTACAGCACCTTTCCTGCAGGAACGAAGAAGAAATTCAGTCTTGGTTTTGCACTTATGGTTGGTTCAGTTTTAGTGGAGCTATGACAAAATGGGGTACCTACCTAATAACAGCAACTTGACCTCTCTGGCCGCCTTCTCGCCGTCCTCTCGGAGGTTTTTGTCAATCATTTTGGATCTCTCCGCGGCGGCCTTATCTTCGGCGCTCACCGTACAACCCATGGCTCCTTCAAACGCAAAAGCAAGGCTTCAGAGCGAATGGGTCTCAGTGTGCCGAACTGCCACACAGCCAATGCCCACAATAACAAATGGAGCAGCTTCCCTTTCCAGTGAAGGGAAATAACCGATTTTAGTAGAGTTGTTGTCACTCTTCCTGTTCAGCTTGAGCTAAAAACGACGCGTCCGGATCATTAGGGATTTTTGATTGCAGGTTCCGTTTGTTATTGCTGGTCCATGTCGACTCGCTCACAGCTACGTGTGCGTCCTGCATCCATTCACACAGTCAAATGCCAATGCTCGCTGCTACAGCTCTCACACACTTGCCTCGGCCTGCTCCTTCGTCTGCGACAGTCCTCCTTAATTAGCAGAACATCCTCACTTTCGCTCCTTTTGCTCAATTGAAAGTCTTCGACCAGGATCAGGGACGTCACTCGGACGAACTGTCGCGATAGTCCAATTAGGGCAGGTGAGCTCCTCGCCGTACCTTGTGTGGAACCAATTAGAGAGGAAGCAAGTGAGGCGTGATTTGGAGAGCAGCGTGGCGGCGGGCAGACTGCAGTGGGCGCTGTGCCATCATCATCATGGTTCTGCTGCTGTTCACGCGCGTTCAGCCGGGACAGTGTTGGTGTTCACTCTGGGGCTGGACTGTGCAGCAGCGGGCCTCGGGGTTTACACGAATGCAGGACACACCACCTCAGTAACTAACGAGATAAGCCCCATGTTTATCAAATACCTCCAGCACGTAGCCTAATTAGGACGAGAAAAGAGGAGGTGCACAGCGCCCCCACCTGGACACATGGACATATTTTAGCTGCTGCTGGGAAAATGAATTATTTGAAAGAAAATATGTTTCTGCAAACGTCGTGATTTTAATCAGAAATGTATCTGGTCCTACTTAAGGCAGACGAGATCTTTAGCCATACCTTTCTGATGTTGGTATTTAAGCTAATAATATAAACTGCTAAGCCACAATTGTCTTTGAGCATAAGAATCTATTGTTTCAATGTGTGCAGCCAGATTAAAGCCTAAGATTTATGTTACTGTTGACAAAACAAGGACATTAGTGCAGGGCCATAATGACCTGACGTTCAGTTTTTGTGTTTTTCTGTAAACAGACTATGGCCTTGACAGATAAAGCACACACCATCAGCAGGCTGCTTATTCCATTCAAAATAAATGACAGTAGGCCACATGTAGAAATATCTAGAATTATTTAATGCCAGACTAAATCTGTCCCTGCTATTGATATTTTACAAGCTACAGTAAATATGCATTAAAATAAAAAAAAAGTTTACATTTACATACAAGCTTTTATAATATAAAGCCATGTCTTCAAATTACATTTAGTGTAAAGTCATTCTCATTTAACATTTATGTCCTGAACAACAACCATAGTAAGATAATACATTGATTAGAAATGCATTAAAGTGGCACTCTTGTGGCATTAAAACTGTGGCAGTTGTTGCAGAGTTAAAGGTATCTGAAGCAGTAGGTAGTCAGTTGTTATTTTGGCATGATCTCCTCAAGTGAATTCTTCTCTTTCAGCAAACATGTCAAAACAAGACCTTCATTTTGACAAATTACCACAAACGTTTGGAAAAGCAAGGGACAGAGCTCCTGTTGAAACAATTTGATCAAATCTACAAAACAAACAGAGCAATACATAAATAATGTAATGATATACAAAGAGATTTACTGAAGCCTGCGAGTTGTGAGACAATACAAAACCATTTTAGGTCCAAGTAGCCATTATGTTTGACTTATATACACTTTTTGTATAATTAAACATAATCTTTGTACATACATCTACACATATTCAAAACTGATTTGTGACATATAATCACAAAACAGAAAAAGAATTAGGAAGGCTTTATAACTAATATAACACTGCTGTCACCACAGCACAGGAGGACTTTCAAATGCTTTACTTGAAGTTGCTTTATCTACATTTATATAGAAACAACTAGTTCTGCTTCACAATAGTGTGGTTCACTAAGCAAAAGGACTTTAAGACTGCACAAAAACACCATGCAGAACATTCATGACCAAATACTAAATGTAGAGAAAGCAAAATACTTAAGTCATTACTCTCACGATATACTTTAAATCACTCCAATTATCTTCCTCAAATGACCACACCCACCAGCAGGTTTGTTTTTGTTTAGCACCTCTGAGACTACAGCTTCAAAGTGATCTAGTATCTTCAGCTTTTTATAGTAGGAGTCTAACTGACTTGTACAAAAGCATTTTAAAATAAGTAAATATAGCAAACGCATTATTTTTACATGGAAAACTGCTCCATCTATTACAGGCAACAGAGAAAAAAAATATAATGCATCATGAGATTTGTTGTGGGTTTGCACTGTGTTTGCAGTGAGGTCGTACTAAAACATGATCAGTCTAAAACACTGTCCACATTTACCTAAAGTTAAAGCAAAAACAAAATTACGCAGTGAACTTACTAACTTCATCAAAAAGCATAGTTAAATATAGCTCTTTTGTAATTAAAAACAGATACAGTGACTAAATAAATATACATTCCTGTCTTTGATATATGTTTGTGTCTTTAACCAAATTTAAAAAGGCACCAGTGTCTGTAGAAAGTAACCTGATCTTAAGAGTTTAATTACAGTGATATGTCAAAACGCCAAAAGGCCATTGAACACATCTTCGTTCTAAAGCATTTTAAAATAACCATTTGAGTTTTGTCCTCTTTGGAGGCTATTCTCTCTTTGTGCGTCTTATGGAAAATAATATTTGGTAAATATAAGCTTTTTTGTATCTCTTTTTAAATGCCCTCCTGTTCTCAGTCAAAAGACAATCATGAGGACTCTGTACAGTACCAGCTGCAGTTATCTGTGTCTAAATACGGAGGAAGAAGCAGGAAAGGACCATACCATCACACAGACCCTGTTCTGCTCTGATTATTTATAAAACATACATTGCATTATTTTAATTGGATTTATAGACTATAATAAATCTGTTTTAAGAGGACATGTGTGAGAAGAAGACAGTCTGACACACTTTCTTAATATTTGTACAGTTACCAAACCTCTGAACTGTGCTTTATATAGTGTGTTCCCCTTGAGGTTACAGTGCTCCCTTTACAGTGACTATTTCTGATTCCTTTTTTGTCAGATCTTCTTAAACTCTTTAGTGGGATCTAGTGGCCTCCACCAGCACGACTGGTCCCTGTTGTCCAGTCAATGATGATGAAGCTCAGACTCATTACCATGAAAGAGACACCGAGTGCAGCGAAACAGGCAGCCTATGGTGAAAAAAAACATCACTGGTGAGAAACAAGCACAGATCCTGGTGTGTTAAAAAGGGTTTTTAGATTCATTTTAGCTTCAGTAATTACAACAAGAGTAAATCCATACCACTATCTTAGGAACAGATGTCATAGGTTCTTTGTCTTTAGGAACAATGCGCATGTAGAATACAGCAGGGAAGATGAAAATGAGACAAGGAGCAGAAGTGGCACCTAAAAAAAACAGATTTCGTATGATTATTTGTAAGAAATCAGTGTAAATAATGTTGAATGTTTGTTAGATGCAGGCGTATGATCATCAAAGAAACATCCTTTGTCTCCCTTTTCGTTTTCTTTCATCTCTGACCTCTAACCTGTGAAATGTCACCTCCTTTTTGAGAACAAAAAGCAACAATAATATGACTTAGGGCTGCCAGTGTGTTAATGTGTAGGGTTTGAGGTCAGGAAGTGAAAAGAATGAGTGAAAAATCAAAGCTAAGCAAGTATGAGAGTTAAGACATTAAACGTAACCTATAATCAAATATATCCTATTGAGAAGCCAAACAAGTTTGTACAAAAATACAATATAATGAGCCTGGTGGTGTTCAATAGACATCCTGTTGTTAATGCTTATAATAAACTTACCAATCACACCAAAGATGCCCAGAATATTTGGGGCAAATATAACTAGCATGTTAATGAGGGTCAGCAGAACGACAGCAATGCCGATGTGACGCAACCAGTTAAAAGACTTTTCAGGGAACAGCATCTGCAGAATGGCTCTTCGAACCTGCGGGATATGTATAGATACATAGAGGGATATACTGAATGAATAAAACCACACTGCGACAATCAGTTTGAGATCCACACTTACGGGAAACAACACGATCGGGACGGTCAGTGTGACGGCAGTGAGGACGGCCACGCGCACACACAGGATGAGTGTGTCGTAGGGGTCGATGCGGCTGTAAGTGTGCAGCAGCTCAGGCTCCACTTTGTCTGTCAGAACACAAAACCCACACGTTCCTTTCAAAGTCTCATTAAAAAGCTGTAGTAACAAATGTTCACCACTAGACGGGCCAGTAAGCCTACATTTAAGAGTGAGTATTAGCGCTTATCACTCCGCAAACATTCAGTAAGTGTTCTATTGTAAATATGAACTCCAGATGCCATCGTCTCACCGTAAAAGGTCAGGTAGCCGAACAGAGCAGCCAGGAAATACATAGTGTACATGATTAAGATGGAGAGGTTGGACACTTTCTGCATTTTCTTCGTTGATGGACTGAAATCACGCAGCAGGAAAGTCAATGGATGCAAACACAAGATTCCACACTGAAATGTTATCAAACAGTTGAGGGTGTAGAGGGCTGACTCACTTGCGTAGCTCAGTGTAGATGGGCAGGACCTCGGGGTGGCAAACAAAAGCAAAGGCCAAGATAGGGATGGTGTATGCTGTCTGTAAACAAAGAGTGTATTGTTAAATGTGCATTGTAAACTTGGATCCATCTAATAGAGAGACGGTTCTCGTTTATTTATTGTAAAACTGCTTCTGGCCTTACCTGAGAGTTTATTTTAAACATTTGCGGGGAACAGTGAGTGTCATCATCCGCATGAACCAGACCATGACTGTGGCTTGATACATTTAAAGTGTGATGAGTAGAGGTACTGTTGATGGAGAACTCCTCAAAGGGACAGGGAATCTGAAACTTCTTATAGGTGACCTGCAGGCAGAGGCATATGAAAGAAATGGACAATGGGAATGGAGCTCACGTCAAAAAAGCCTCTCCGTTCTGGTAATGTTTTATCAAAACAAAACACATGACACTGGGAAAAGTGAATGTGAATCAGTATGTGTCCAGATAACATGCCAGAGTAACAGAGTAATGTGCCACTATTGAGCCGAACGGACTTACAGCAGTGAGGAAAAACACCATGCAGCTGAGAGAAAACCCACTTGTGTATCCAAGGTAACCTGATAAGAAAAGAAGAACATATTTAGCCCCCTATGAGTGGTCTGTGTAGTGTTATATAAACTGCAACTGCATTATTCTCACGAGCTTAGACTTGAGACTCAGTTCTAATAATTGTCAAGCGATAAAGGTCCGGATTTGCCCAAAGAAACGACGTAACAATAGCAAAGTGAAGAAAAGGTTTTGTAAATTGGGTCTAATTGGGCTCCCGCTGTTTCTGCTGCCTGTGGTCAGATGAAAACAACCAGTAATTACTCTGACATTTTGATTCCTGAATGAAAATGTCAGCACGTAAGCTAAAGTCCTAAGATGGTAAGGTTTTGAAACATAAATGTCTAGTATTAGATTAGTCAAGGTCAATGGATGGATTTCATTTTAATACTTCTAACTCCACTCCACTGTAAAAGAGAGAGAAAGAGAACCCGCTGTATATTTAGGTTTTTTGTGTCTTAAAAAACAAATGCTTGTAATGGAAAATTTCCGCCTCACTGAGCCTCTCTCTGACACCAGTCACATTATATTCTTCAGAAGATAACAGCTGGAAACCAACAGTGCTCCTTGATAATCATCTGATTTAGTGCAACTTGCTTTTTCAGTGATTTTTATTTATAAAGCCCTTTTACATAAATTACCATTTTATCTTATTTATCTGATTACATTTATCGCATTTAAATCTTAGAAACTCAGGTTACAGTCCACGGTCACAAGAACACTTTACACTGGGCATTCCATTTATAAACACAGAACTAGGATTATTGTGGATATTATGGACCTTATGGATGGAGTAATCTTTGAAACTGTCTCAAGTTATGTAAATTCTGTTGTGTATAACTTTAATCACTTTTAATTAGTTTTATTGGACCACTTGTTTTACTTTATTTTAATGTTTTCATTGTTTTATTATCGTGCTCTTAATTGTGTGAATTTTATATACTTTCTGTTAGTGCTTCTTTCAAGACTCTCAACTGGTTCTCCTGTATAAATAAAGGTTACTCACCAAGATGCTTCATGAGAGCTAGAGGAAGGATGATACCGGCAGACACCATGATGACCAAGTAGTTTCCATTCAAGTACCACAGGCTGTTTGAAGACAAATCAAGTTTACTTTAGTGAGTAGAGTATTTTAAACACTGACCCAAAGAAAGAACACACACAGAGACTGACAAAAATAGACTGGAAAATAATTGATTTACAGATGTCTAAAAAGAGTGTACATCTTTAACACAGACAGAGGCTGAAAGCTGATGATGGAAAGTTCACCATGACATTTGAAATGTAGCTTTAAATCACTATTCTATTGTTTATAGTAAATAGTATGTAGCCACAGTACATACTGGATAAGAGTTTCAAAAACAACCACTTTTTCATGTTCTGGATTTTTTTGAGGTTTGGCTGCATGGGGATGTGTGCAATTTAACTTATACTATCCATCATAATTAATTATTTTTGAACTTTAGTATTTTATGCCTTGGAGCAGAAAAAAAACATTAAATAAACAGGAGCCACAGTAGCTTATTATGAAGAATGTTGAGCCATTTAAAACAACTTTACCCTAAATCCTGTGCATAGGAAGGTCTTTGTGGCTTATAGCCTCTCTTTTAAGCCGCTAAGCTTGTTATTCTTAACCCTATGGATGACAGAGCCAGACAAATCATCTGTCTGATGTGTGGGCACCACAGAGCATGCTCCCTTGAAAGCAGAGGAAGTCACGTGCATTACAGGTTATGCCCTCCCTGGACTTTGGTCAGTGGGTCACCTTTCACATGGGAGTCAGTGCATAGCTTTTCAGGGCTCCAGTCGAGTCTTAAGGTTAAGTTTAAGTTTAAGAGGTTAAGGTTAAGAGTTATTTGACTTTGTAACTCAACTAGAAATAAAAGTCGTATATCTTAAAACAAACACAGTAGCACAAATGTACTGCTATTAATATAACCTCTGTAATTTCTGTGAAAAGTATTATGATTTCTGTGTATGAAAAGAGCCACTGGTCATAAATAAACTAACACTAACACATGGAATGGAAACGAACTGTGCGTCTTGGTTGTTGAGGGCTGGCCCTGAGCTGACCTGTCCCAGTGCTCAAGCAAGAATTTGGCACAATATCAGACCACCTGCTGCTGTCACTAGTAGCAGCCAGAGACATAATAGTTCATATGTCAACATCAATTGTAGCTAAGCCTCTCTCACTGATACACTGCAATAAAACTCTCCAAAATAAATCACCATTAAGGGGGTCTGAATGGGAAAATGGTCACAATAAAGAAGTGGGTAGATCTACATTTAAAACGGACACCTCAGATATGCACTGTCTGTTGTGTTTGTATTGTTATAAAATAAATGGCGAGAGGCGATTGGCAAAGCTGGCTCAGTGGCTGCAGCGGGTATGTGTTTCCATTCCTGTTTAAGAACAAGGTTTGTTTTTAGATTTGAGCTGGCAGCTGGAATCCACCTAAGCCCCCAATGGCCTCATGAAGGGTGTCTATGTCCCAGGCATGATTGTGACGTGCACAGGACTTGCCGGCACTCGCCTGACAGTGCTGATGATTTATGTCTAACGTGTGTATGAATAACTAAAAGATACCCAAACATGTCCTCTTACTGACCAACCAATAAAAGGCCAGCTTTGTCATCACACCCCTTTGACAAATCAATGAATGGTACAAGCTGAAATGTTCACTACCTTCATAGTCTGCCAGGCCTCTTGAACCTGCCAACAAAAGAGAACTGTGGCATGCCAGTCATAAGTGGAATGGATCTAAACTCACTCTGAGTTGGGATCTTCCTTCAAAAAAGCTTGGATCACCAGCGGTAACTCCGATTTAACAATGTAAAGGTAGCTAGACATTGCTGTAAAACATAAGAACAAATAAAAAGTTGTCAGCTGGGATCAATTTTATGGTGGCACAAAGCTGCTTTTTGGCAGATTTAGCAAAACCATGGATAAACAAACAAACCTATTCAGACTTTTAACCAAGAACAAACATTTCAAGTAGTCTATAAGTTAGAATTTTTGTTATTTTTGTATTTTGAAGCCAGACATTAGTCATTTGCTTCCCACCTCCAATGTTCTGCAGGGTAATGGCAATACCAGCAGCCATTTTTCCTGGAGTGCCGAACGCTCTGTACCCCAGCTGTTCATAGGCTCGAATTCCTGCAGGAGACATACTTTGTTAATGCTGTTCAGTCATCTGTCTGAACCATATAGGTATCTGATAGCAACGTAATATATCTTTACATAGGGCATGGAGGCTTACCAACAACGCCAGAGGCTTTGAGCAGCAGATGAATGGAATAAGAAGACAGGGCAGCCACAGCAGTGAGAAGAAACCTGCCATAGTTTCAGAGGATCAAAAATCAGACTTGAATGTCACAAAAACACTATTTCCCTAAAGTCAGTTCACTATGTGATTGTGTTATCTTTACCAATCAATGAGTCGGTGGTGTGAATATTGAGTAAGATGTCATTAGAAAAGTTGCAGAATTCTAAGAACATCTGATTGTTTACGTCCTACATTAGCATGATGAACTAATTAGTGTCGTTAAGATCACATAACCAAGACTCATGATCGAGACCATAGTGTTCTGGAACCAAGACAACACCACAAGACTAACATCACGGTTAGCATTTTTACAAGCCTCTGTAAATCATCTTTTTTATCACAATTATGCTCAGGGATATAATACTGGCCTCAAACTGAGCTGCTGAAAAACATAAATCCACTAAATGAAATCCATCTTTCCCTGTCGTCTCCCCAGCAATGATTAAGTTACGTCAAACCAGAGGATGCCAACTATATATAGGGTCGTCGCAATGCCAACTGTCATAACTTACGGTACGTACAGATTGGCAAAAGGTTTCACTATTATAGCAGCGGCAAACTGTAAAAGCCATTATATAGAAACTTACTTCCTGTCATTGGCTATTCTGGACTTGTCCTTTACTAACTGCAGCTACATAAACACAGTCTACGTGACCAAAACAACCAGGGTCGAGGTCTGACAGCAGCATGTTAAGAAGCAGTGCAGATGATCCACAAGTGTTCGGGGGGGTGTGGTTATTCTGGGCTCTAGCCTTTCTGGGCACTGTGTATGTGGTAACTACGGCGTGAGCTGGGGCCAAAGAAAGAGGGTGGGTGAAAAGGTTTGCAAGTCACAGGGCGCAATATTTTACAAGGTGTCAAGATACTAAATCATTTTGGTGAAGTAACCGTCTCTTCCCTTAGATCTTACCCTAAAGCCAACCCACAACAGTGGATGCTCATCACTAGTCCTTTGGAGATGCACTGAACTCACATATTTAAACAAAAGATATGTTCTGGTTTATTTACTCCATTTTAACATTGTTAGAAAAAGGTCTATAATAACCTATTGTTGTCCACATAGTATAATAAATAACTAGTCATTAGTGACCATAACTGGATATCTATTGTCAAACATTTGAAGCCCACATGTTTTTGAGGCTAATAAACAAAAGAGGGACAGCATGGGCTCACTATCTGGCAAACCTCTGGTCCCATTGTCCTGTTTTGTAATGAGTAATACGAGTTTAATGATTTCTAACCTGTTTACTACCTAAATAATAGTTTTGGTTCTAAAATATAATTTTGAACACAAACAATATTCTTAAACAGACGCTGCATTGATACTTACAAAAAGAGGAGTATGCCAGTGTTAGCCATGGCATAGGCCAATCCCAGGATTCCACTGCCCATGATGGCATTTCCCAGGTTAAAGACAGACATGCCAAAAGAAGTCTTTCCTTCAAACTGGAAGAAAAATACATGAGTATAAACTACTTTCTGGTGTGTGTATGATCTATAACTTTCATCATTAATCCTTACATCAGTGAAACGTGTAGGTTTCTTTCCATCACCACTTGGTAGAAACTCCTCGCTCTCAAGTACTCTATCAGGGTCGTCATATCTACAGGACAAATATGGCAGTTAGCTGACAGCCTTTTTACATGTTTGAATATGTTGAACATCCACAATTTATGTACAATTGTTAATATCATTCATAATGAAGGTGCCCTCCACAGATTTCAGCAAACATACCTGACAGTTTGAGTGCCATTTCTGAATATGGATCCACCCAGTGAGAAGAACCCAAAAGCAAGGTGCATGCATTTAAAAAAACAAACATTTAGCAGGAAGTAAGTAATACTGTATGTCCCTCACCACATCTGTTATATTGATAATGGGATTCTCAACATGTAATTGCCTATGACAGATGAACTGAAACAGGGTGATCAATATAACAGGATGTGACTTAAACACAGTACAAGTGCAGGAGCAGGAGGGCCCATGCAAAGTTACAGAGGAATCCCAAAACAAATACACAGGCAAGAAAAAGATGTGTTAAGCCACAAAAGAGAACTCACTGATCCTCATCGAGGAGTGTCTTCAAAGGGACACCAGTGTCCTCCCCATAGTCAAGGCTTTTACCATTGGATAAGATGTTCATCTCTGACTGAGAATGTTCCATTTTGGCTGGTTCAAATGGTTCTTTTTGGCGTGGATATATTCAGTCACAGTAGTCGTCCATGAAATGTAATAGATATCTGGAGTAAAGACAAGGACATGTTACAAACAGTTCTATAATTTAATTATCGACATTTAACTGTACAGAATTCAAAATTACAATATACTTAAAAACCTTATTACATTTTCAGACTTTTGATGACAAATAAATCCAAAAATCCAGTTAATTCTGTAGTTATTTTTCCCCCATTGACAGCAATAGTTAATATGCTATACTATTACCTTATTGTACCAAATACACTGGTGCAGAAAATACACCTTTGCCAGACAAAGTTAAGTCCAACACCCAAGGATTGTTCTGTTATTTTTGCTCCTGCATTACTTTAAGGAATATAGTGTTTAGCAACAAAAATAAACTGATAAAATTGAACTGGTGTGACACTTTTGAAGCTTTCTAGAACTTCAACATTGAGAAAGACAAATAGACGACACTGTCATAAGTCAAAGTCTATCAGTTTGTTTGTTTGTTTGTTCTTAGTTTTGCATCATTTGTGTTAGAACTACTGAAAGAGTTCAAAGTAAACTTTACTTTAGATTACACATATTTTTAACTCACATTGCTAAACACTGAGTACTGATTGTTACATTTAACCCAGTGAGAGTAGATTTAACAAGGATTGACGATAAATCAAGATGACACACTAGAAACACAATAGACAGGCTGCAACTTCCTTCACAATCAAAGGCAAATTGTCTTCTCAAGTTCAGAGAGAACTCACAGAGACAATGGTGAGTTGTTAGTGGCTTCCATCGTGACCATTGTACAACATTTCAATTGTGACTCAATGTGAATAGTGTCTTCTCTGCTACAAGATCACTGCTAAGGACGAGTCATTGATACTGCTATTTATGATTGAAACTTCAAAGAAACTTGAAATATACATTTTGTAACATTTCTGCATAATACCATGGATGAATTATAAATCCACAGTACAACGTGATCTAGGTTATATCTTCTTTTCAGTTTGTTTCATCCAGACACTCCATCTGCAGCTTTGACGTTATCAGATGTCAAGCATGTGCAGGCAAGGCGCAATAAGGGCTCTTTCAACTATGCAGATACTATTTTTGCAGTGTAATTTCATCTAGTGAGGGCAAGTAGCACACTGGCCAGTTTTACCATATGTAGCCTTCATAAGGGTCAAGTGCAGCCTGCGTGAATGTGGGTCAATTATTATTTTACGGAAGGAAATGACAGCATGGATTGTGTTGTTTTAATCATATTAATTGATTATGTTTGCTTTTAATCCTCCAAGTCATTAAACAGTTACATGTCACATGTATCAGTTCATAAGTCATATTAACAGTCACACTATTGCATGTCTCTCATGAGACAAATGCTCCGGATACATTTCTTTTTCTAGTCAGGAAACTCAACACTCCTTGAAGCCATCAGAAACCTAGGGTTGTGTTATGTAACAACTCATATGTGAGCTGGCATTAGAGTGACAGGTCCCAGCTCATGGACTCGTGTGACATTTTAAATGTTTGTACAGATGGGAGAATAAATAATGATTTGCCAATAGTTAAAGCTATAAAATACAAGCCATTTTAAAAAAACATTTAAAAGCTCCTGTTGCAGACAGTGTGGCTTAATTTGGATAAGAATGGGCAGAGTGGTGGACAGGGACTGATCAACACATTAGGAGATGCCTGTGTTCTGGACACGAGGTACAGCCAAGAGCCTGGCAGCACCAGCTCACACACTGCCATGTGCTGCTGGGACACAAGGAATGCACTGGTGTGATATTTGTCAACAGATTCTTTTTTTCTTTTGATTTCTTAATGATCTTAATAATAATGGCTAATTAGAACAGTTTGCTGTAAACTTTTACTTTAACTTTAACTTTTGTTGACAGCTAATAAACTACGATCAGAATTCCTGCTTTAATCTTCTGTCTTTTAAAGTAAAACATAAACAAGCTCTTACTTTATTAAAGGCATACCTTAGATCTCCATTTGTATGATAGTCTGACCTACACACATACATTATACCAGAAATTGATGTATAATACAATCTGTAATGCCATTTGGTACACGTGCACCCCCTGAATAACTATAGTTTCAGAATACCTCAACTTTATGAATGCCTCACACTAAATTGAAATGTCTGCATCGCATTGATCATGTTTTCTACATTGTTACTGCATAAAGTGACGTGTATGTGCATTGTCTTCCTCTATCTCTGCAGTGGGATTAGGAAATACTTGGGCTATAGCCTTGTTAAAAAGTGGGGCATATTAGTATTTTACACAGATATAAGTTACATAAAAAGTTCAGATGACTGGGTAACCTGCAGCTCAGGAAGTGTTGGATAATATGGCAAGCACAAATGTCATGTCTGCACTAAAAACATTTGGAAGAAGAGTCATTCAGGAGTCCAAATGAGCTCATAAGCAGTTAATCACTAGAGTTATTTGTTCCAGTTTTGTCTCACACATTCAACTCTGACATATAACTGTAATAGTTACTTAGTTGTACTAACAGAAAACATAGAACTCACGTGTTTGCATTAGAAACATCACAAATGTTGGTGATGATGGTCAAAGGTGACTAAGTTTAGTAGATGTTCAGGCTGTAAACAGGCTGATATCAAAACATGCCCTCATCTTACCTTTTGAATTTAACACTTGAAACTGAGAGGTTGGGAAAGGGAAAGAGGATATTTCTATCGTCAAATGCAGCTTTAAAGACGTAATGATTTATCCTGGCAGAATGCTCAAAAACATATTAAGCTACAGTAACAAATACCACTAAGTATGAATAAACAACCGCACATGATCAAGTGAAATGTATGCCCACAGACTATGGGTAACCTTGACAATGATATGCTGTAAATAGCTTCCTTAGTATCTGACACTGAACATTGGGCAGGCTCAGAGACAGATATTAACGCGGGTGTGTTGAGTGCAGCGCCGAGCACAGCTGGCAGCTTCCGTCATGCAGAAAGCACTGACCTCAACACAGCAAACCTGCCCTGCTCCTGCACAAACGGACAGTCTTTTGATCATCCAAAGAGTTTGGGTCAGTGACCTCACTGAACCTTATCTGCTTGCTTACTCTCCAAAGTGATAACCCTGCATAAGAAACCAAATAGGGTGATGGTGTTTAGATAAAGGCCAAAGTCAAAGACATGTATGCCCCGCACCTACACATTACTGGATACACAGGCAAAAGTTCTCAGGACAATTTAAATGACCTTTTGCCAACAGCTTTCATGACAAAAAATCATATTAATATAGTTGTCAGGATAGACTGCATTTACTGAATGTTCCACAGAAGCATCATGATGTTGTTTGTAACTGCTGACCACTCAACACACACACACACACACACACACACACACACACACACACACACACACACACACACACACACACTAAGTGGAGGAACTTTTGTTACTGTTGTTACTCCAATCCACTCCAATCCACTCAACACACAATCAGACTTTTAACTAGACATTTCTGCATGCAGCCACTTATAAATCCTGCAGGCTACATTGACTGATCAACAACTTCACAAATACTGTTATTAAATAATGTTATTAAAGACATTACTTGACTTTTTATGAAAAAACACTCATGCAATTATAAAATATTTCACAATTTCACAACAAAACGGCAAGAAAATATCATCCACAGTTGAATAAATTGTTTTAAAGGAAATGTTTAGACCCAGATAATATGAATAATAGAGGCAAAATAAGTCGCTCTTAAGTTTTGTGATGGTTGAAGATGAATATAAAATAAGCATTTCCCGAAGCACTGCGGATCATCACAACAAATCTGAGCATTAGGTTATTTCAGTCACCAACTTCCACCACTGAGCGCTGTTCTTCCTCCGTGCGGTTCGCTCTTTAATAACAAAGAGAGAGTTGTAAAGGACTGACTTGGGTCTCAAAGATCCAGTCATTGTGTATGACTGGACGTGCCATTGTGTGAAATTTAAAAGGAATCAGTCCTGTTTATATTTGTATAAAGAGGTATGAGGAAATACAGATCTTTACGCGTAGTTTACTGTGCGCCATGTGGCTCAGACTTTACCATGACAGCAAAAGGGGCACGCACACATATGGTTTAGTGACTCCAAGGTATTTGTCATCATCTTGAAATGAAATGTGCAACGTATGATGGACCAAAACGAATTTGTCAGAGCTGCTCAAAGCACATGGTCGTGACATCTGGACTTGGCGCCTTACGTGGAGGGAGACAGACGTGCCATGCCGTCGATACTGATCACCCATGTCGATAGGAAACAAAAGCAAAGCCATATGTCCTCTCTCCTGAATAAGTGACAATAAAGGCTCTTTAAATGTAATGGTTTCGGTTGTTTTTTGTTTTATTTTGACTCCTGTATGCTGACCAGTGCCTTTAATCGCCACCGAGCGCACTTTCGTTGAACATAAACTACAACAGCACTCACTCTGACACCAACACACCAAATCTTTCCATTCAAACAATTCATCAAAACTGCTGATTCTTACCAGAGACTCCTGAAGCTCCGCGGTAAGTCCACTGAGGATGGGAATAAACAGCAGGCCTATGTGTCTCCGTTTTCCTCTCTTAAAGAAATAGATCTACATTCGTGGAGCAACGTCTCTCGCCAAGGTAAGGGCTAAATTTGTGCTTTTGGATATGATGGTGGACATTGTAAACCCCCAGAAGCAGAACTGTGGGGGTCGTCCTAAGGTCCGCCTTCTTTGTCCTCCCCCCTCCTCCTCCACATCCACTCCTCATCAGAGAACTGCGCTGCGCTCCTCCACGTAGGTTGGGCAGTCCCTATGGTTGCCCAACTACTGCATGACGCTGGAACCTGAATGGAATTACTCCTTCACACTACCGGCCTAGTACAAGCATCTTTATAACTCCAGTTTAGTAATGTACGGCTCTTATGTACGTTCAGAGATTGCTTTAATGGAGTAGTTCATAAAAAAGGCCGGTACCACATGGGATTGGGAGTTTGTAAAGCAGCAGTTTACAAGTGAGGGGTCAGTAAAGTTGTTCTTAGTCTTACTTAAGCGAGGTCAAATTGGACCACTGCTGATTGTTAGAAGTCCCTGAACACAACTATTGTCAAGTTAATGTTCATTTTAAAGCAACAGTGGCCTGAGTCAAACAGGGAACGCTACCGGTCCATTTAGTGCCCCCTAGAGTCCAAATTTGGCTTCTGGTTCAACACCTAAACTTTTAACTAATAACAACCCAGTTCTCAGGATTGATACTGATTATTTTGTGCAGCCAGAATTGTATGTAAGATAATATATCTCAAGTTTATGATCATGCTTCAATCATCAAGATCAAGGGAGACAATGCGTAGACTTAACCTTTTTTGCCCTGCCATTACCCTGTTAAACCTAAAGCATTTGAACTTTATACACAGTGCAACATGTGTGTTATGTTTTAAGGAAAGATCAAATTCATTATCAGTGTTAGAGTTTATTTGAAAGAATTATGTAAGCCAACATTTATTCAAGGAGCAGGGGAATAATCACAGTGTGGGTCTACTTTCTCAAGCAGCAGATAGATATTCTGTTGAGAAATGATAATAAGAGGAAGAGAAGGTAACAGCAGAGAGCCCAGCTTTGACTACAGGAGAGAGCCCAAGCTTACAGCTTAAAGATACTTATGTTACAGTGGTGAGCAGGAGGTGCAGAACATTTCTCTTTAGAGGCTGCAACATGAAAAGAATGGGCACCATGGGAAACACTCCTAAGGAGCATACAGTACCAGCTTTCTCCTTTTGTTTATTGCAAACTGATCATTGCTTTCTGTGCGGGAACATGCTATCCATCCTTTTACCCAGAATCATGGAGCAGCCTACAATTCCTAGTACTTCCAAACTATCCTGACCAGCACCTGAACAGCTGCCATCAGAGTTATTGATCCCATTTTAAATGCCAAAGAAGTTCAATTTTAGCTTCAATATTACATCATTTCCAACGTATTGAGCTGTTGTATTTGATAAAACTGTGTGAGAACATCATGGTTTTACCTTGAATCTCACCATTAACAAAGGTATAATGGATACACAGCAATGTTATTCACAAGTTCAGTCAATGAGCAGCCGTTATTTACACTCCTGAAAGGAGTTTGGTCATCAGGCAGCACAGGCCATATCCACAGAGTATCTTCACAGTGAAGCCATTAAGAAATTCTATTATTTGTGAAGCCCATGATTACATAAGATTACATATTTAGGTTTAATATAGGTATATAATCTTATTATATTTGACAGTTAATTCAAAATAATGAAAACTGATATTTTCTAACGCTTACTTCTTTAACAGTTTGATGGCATATATAACATGTTTGATTTTAACAGGTATGAGTTAGTGCTTATTTATATTTAAGCAATAGCCTATTACACAATGACATGTGTCAGATGTATTTTATTGTCCTTGCATGTTCAGTGAGAAATTATCTTAGAATTATTTTAGCTAAGGACAAAAAAAGTCATTAAGCACATAATTGTTGTGTAAGTGCCAGTGTGGGGAGCTGCTCATACTCACCACTACAGCGGCGTGGATAGGAATAATGTACCTCTGATGGAATGAAGGAAGTGCCACTGTAAATCTCCTGAATCTTTTATTTTCTGTACAAACTCATTCTTATAAACTGTACAAAGTTTGACATGACAAAACAAAATCATCAATTACTAACATGGAAGTAAACAACAGAGGTAACTTTACTGTGCATATGTACAAATTATAAATTATAACATTCACACTAAAATGATGCAAGAATTACAGGTTCTATGGATAGTGTGATGTCTACTGTCTATTTCAGTAATGTTCACAGTAAAAATAAAAAGGCCAAATTAAGTGCAACTCTGACATTGTTGCTGCAGAAATGAAAGATGTGTTAGTGCTCCAGCTATCAGATGGTAATTATAAATCATTTGAGAGAGCCCATCACTCTAGTTCAGTGAAGCGAGCAAACATGGCTTTGCGAACAGCATCTTTGTATGTGTCTGAAGGAGACAGGGTGTAATTGGAGCCCTTGACGCCAAGACCAGCTCCTTTGGTTCTCAGTTGAGCCTAAAATGAAATTATTAAAAAGTTACCCACATAACCCTTTACGATAAGCCATATACATATTGGTTGTCAGCATATTTAATTGTACCTCTATTGGTGTAGTGATGCCCTGCTGGTTTCGTCCTAGTCCTTTACCCTCCTTCCAGCCCATGGCCTGCAGCATCTTGTTCCCAATATTATCACTGTTAAGACCATCCTTTGTGGGCTGTTCATAGTTTCTGGAGAAAAAAAAAAAACATTTAACAATGGCTGATAACGCCCGCACTTTATATTTCATACAAATATAACAAATGTTTACATGGCGGCAGCTGGTTGGCTGAATTTCTTCTTTTTGGGAGCTGGTGGTTCAGGAATCCCATACTTTTCTCTTCTCTCAGCAGCTCTGTCTCTGTACTTCATCTGACACGAAAAAGAATTTTTCAGATGCTGTCTTTTTAAATACATAAACTTCCATATGTATTTCCGGTTTAAACTGGACAATTGCATATAAAAGCAAACCTCAGACTCTCTTCTCTCCAACTCTTCCAGCTCAGCCTCACTCATTTTGGATCTACGAAGCACCTCCAGATTTTTCTACAACAGACCATAAAAGTGAGAAAAAAGGGAACATGGCATAAGATGGTGCCAGGAGTAAAATATAGCTTAAGTGGAGCTTTATTTAAGTGAAGAGTAGAGAGGCTACCTTATGTAGATCTGACAGTTGTTGATGTCTGACTAGGCCCTCTTTATTAGGGAACTGTCTCCTACACAACAAACAAGCCATCTTTTTCCAGTCAGTCAGCTTGTCCTGTCCATCAGCACCATCAGGATCTGCTGCTCCCTCCTCAGGGTCACTGTCTCCACTGTAGGCGGCGACTAGGCCCAACTACATATACCACAAAAAAAAAAAAAACTTAAAGCAATCCTGCATAACTTCTAGCCACCAGAGGGCACAGATCCCTCTACAGACTCTAATTGTTTACAACAGCAACATTATTTTACGAACTGTGTTTATTTTCAAAGTCATAAAGTTGGAAGGTAAAAAAAAACTGTCTTCTGAAATGTTAGGGTCATTTTAGAGTATCCTTTTCAAATACGACTCTGCTAGGGTTCAGTGTAATTGCCTATTTCTTCACACTCTGAGTGCAACAAAGTGTCAGTAGCGTAATGTCTTGACCACGTCCCGGTGTCAGTAAAGGTTACATTAGAGGTTTCTGTCCCGCTGAGGGTATTGTCAGTGAGAGGCATGATTCTACCAATCTCAGAACCATTACACGACAGATAATATATTTGGGATAAAAGTTAGACATGGGCTGCTTAAGTACAACTAATATTCTCAGTAGGTAAAGAAAAAAAATAACAGAGAGAAAACTAACTTTTGTGCTGTTAGCTGAGGTTGTAGGGGCCTCCTCTTCATCTGGTACAAGTCTGTCTAGAGCTCCTGTTTGCTACAAGAAAAGTAAATACATGCATCAAATTATATTTTGACATACATTCTCAATCATTTGGTCATCTATTAAAAACAAACAAATTCGAGGGAATACCTTCTTTTCAAATAGTGTGTACCCAGCATCAGCGGCTGCTGCTTCTTTCCTCTCTTCTTGACTAATCGGCTGAAAGCTGCTCCTGAAGTTCTCCTTCTGTTTGTTAAGACTTTTAGCCCAGCGCTCCATATCTTTTGCTATCTGAAATGTCAAAAGTTTTAAAGGTAAAATAAATGTATAAATTATAAAAGGTTTTGAAATAACACCTTTTTATAATTTTATTTAAGATAATTTAGTAAGAATGTACAGGCGTTGAATAAAAAACAGAAAGGAGGATAATAAATGGATTAGGATTATAAATTATAAACATTTGTAATGGCTGGGTGATACAGACCAAAAATTGTGTGTCAATATAGTAACTCAATATACAATATACATATCGTTTTCACACAATAATAATGAATTAAATCTGCCTAATCTTTGTTGCAAAGTAATTTTGCTTGTGTTATAAGAATGCCCTGTCACACACATATGGAAGTAGAGTGCACTATAAAGGAGCCAGTGTTGAGGCAAACAGCTGGGCATGACTGTTTCAGATGAGTGTGCAGTTTACAGATTAAGCAAAAAGAGTTGTGCTAACTCCTCGG